>JAQOWM010000466.1:1432500-1650773 GCA_029041755.1 Resseliella maxima | reverse complement strand
GATCGCATTGAAAAATCAGGCGGATTTTATAGTTGCCCAATTGAGAAACCATATCAGAGCCGAATGAATGTTGTATTCCGTGTTGGTGGTAATGGTGATGCTGAAGCAATGGAAGCTGAATTTTTTAAAGGTCACAAGCATTAAAAATGCTTCAACTTAAAGGCCATAGATCAGTTGGTGGTATTCGGGCATCTCTTTATAATGCTGTTACACTTGAAGATACTGAAACACTTGTTAAGTACATGGATGCATTTTTACTTAAAAACAGTAAATAAAAATGCATTCAAATTAATGCATTTCAAATACATACATATATTTTTTGTTTATTTTTGGCGATTATGAATCGTATTCATTGATTATTCGAGTTTTTATGAATCGCAAACGATCTTATTTTCAATTTCAAAAATAAAGGAGTATTTCTCAAAAGTCCCCCTCACAAATGTATTGGTTTTTTCACATATATTTACACATAATCGCTATGCGCATATCGCATACATGTATAAAAAATCTATTCAGAGGTTTGTAAACGTCAAACTGCGACTAAATTCATATTTATTGAACTAATTCGGCTTTGATTTTGTATTAAATTTCAAATATTATCACAAAAAAAATATTTTAAAAATCATTTTTCATTTGTAAATGGAAATACATTTTTGTGAAATAATTTGCGTAGTTCATTTGATTCTATGAATTAACTTAATGTTAAAATTGATTGTACATAATGTTGAAACATTGTACTAATCAAAGTGGAAGTAGGTCGTATGCTAATTAAAGGTGAAGTTGGTTACAAATATTGATTTCAAAATCAACAGTGAAATGAAATGTATAGAAACTGTGAAGCAACTATGTATGTATTAGTTGACGTATTTTCGGTAGAAGAATGACAAACCCTCTTTGCTTAAACAATTAACTTCGTCATTTTTTTTTATTTATCCATGAAAATACTCCTTTTACACTGATCCCATTATTCGTGGCATTGCAATTGTTCTTTAACAAATTTAATTAACAATGCACACTGATCAAAATTATTTTTTTAATTGTAATAAATTTATTTCACTTTACCTTTTTTCTTATTCTCAAATTGTCTTGGCAAATGCGTAGCGCAACTTACAAATGATTGATATAAAATGAATAATTTGTTTCTGGCTTTCGACAAGTTTTTCGTTTCTAATCGTTTTCAATCTTGAGCATACAATATACAATTTGTGGCGACCACTGGCGACTATTAATAGCACCCCATCATGGAATTAGCTTATTTGATGCGACTGGTATTGCTGTTGTTGTTGTTGTTATTATTGCTTTTGTCGTTGTGTGTCGTTATATTTTACAATGATTCCTTCATTTAAATTGATTTTATTCATGAGTTGATTTTTCTTTGTTGTTTTGAATACTAATACTCTTCACGTATTTTATAAGAAAACGCTCGATTTATTTTATTTTGAAAATGAATAATTTGAGATATAATTTGATGAAAAAGATACTTTACCAATCACTCTTTACTTTTTGAAATAATTTTTAGGAAAAGATATGAAAACTTGAAATAAAATTTGATTGATTTTTAAAAATAAATTTGGAATAAATTTTGATTTTAAAAATATGTGGCACCGATTTTTCTCCTTATTTTAATTTTTGCATTGAGGATTATTTTGAATTCATTTGACATATTTGATTATCGATGCAATTTGAGATGAATTTCAGGCAAAATTCGATTTTCATCATGAGTTGCTTATCACGTGATATTTTTTTTTTTACTTTTTAATTGATATTCTTTCTTCATCTCACTGATAACATAAATAAAAACTATTTGTTCAATAAAAACCTACCTAGAATTCATTACGAACATTTTGACGCCATTGAAGAGTATTTATTTCACTTCTGTTTGAAAATATACATTTAATTCTAAAAGAATCTTTGTTTCTAACCTATTTTTTTTTCCTTCAATATTTTCATACATATAAAATGATAACAAAAATCGCAAATCAACAATATTTTATAGTTGTTATTTTTTCCGTCAAATTACGTAACATTTGTTTCCTTATAATAATGATAATGCTCTTTATAAAGAAAATATTCAACAAGTTAATTTGCTGGTAATACATTGAACATTCAATTTATCAGTTAGACACATGATTATGTTATATTAATATTTATTCAAATCCTGTATGGGGTATCGAAATGAACAAAACAGCCAATTGCGATGTCGTCAATGACGACTCGTCATTGCTATGATAAGTTGTTTTGCTTTTTTAATCGGCTGTACCACACAGATAACGAGTTCGTGTGGTATGGCAATTCATTTTATTTTTTTATTTCATTTAATTATTTCAATCATAATTTATATTGTCTCTCGAAGCAAAATGTAGGGTTGGTATTTGACGCACCATTAAAACTCTTATCATTTCTATCCATTAAAAAATTCAAAGTATGGAAATACCAAAAATACAGTTTTCTTGTTCAGGGGCTTTCAATGAAATTTAAATATAAACTATATTTAATTTATTAGTTATGTTAGTGATTAAAACTTTCATCATATCTATTTATTTTTTGCATTTTTTGTTGCAAATTAAAGAATCTCAACACATTTATTTTTATTCTTTGTTCCTAAATGCACTTTTTTTTCTCAAATTTCCAGCTTTAATTTATACTAAAAAAAATCAGAAAATTATCCAAGAACGTTCATAATTTCTCTGAAAAATAAAATTGAATGAATTTAATAGACATTTTTAAATTTATTAAAACTTTTATGTGAACATGTAGCTGATTATTAAACTATTTCAAAATTGCAAATTTTATTTTGAAATAGAAAATAAGATCGTTTGAGATTCATAAAAACTCGAATAATCAATGAATACGGAGTTCAAGGGAAATATTTTGAAGGGAAATTCATTAGTGGTGATATATTTTGAAAATGCAATATGAATTTCGTCAAAATCCTCTGTATTTTGAAAGTATCTGAGATTAATTCAGTTTTATCTTACTCAATTCACTAATATAAAAACAGAACTATAATTATAAACGGTGAAAAAGGAATTATAGTTCTGTTTTTATATTAGTGAATTGAGTAAGATAAAACTGAATTAATCTCAGATACTTTCAAAATACAGCGGATTTTGACGAAATTCATATTGCATTTTCAAAATATATCACCACTAATGAATTTCCCTTCAAAATATTTCCCTTGAACTCCGTATTCATTGATTATTCGAGTTTTTATGAATCTCAAACGATCTTATTTTCTATTTCAAAAATAAAATTTGCAATTTTGAAATAGTTTAATAATCAGCTACATGTTCACATAAAAGTTTTAATAAATTTAAAAATGTCTATTAAATTCATTCAATTTTATTTTTCAGAGAAATTATGAACGTTCTTGGATAATTTTCTGATTTTTTTTTAGTATAAATTAAAGCTGGAAATTTGAGAAAAAAAAGTGCATTTAGGAACAAAGAATAAAAATAAATGTGTTGAGATTCTTTAATTTGCAACAAAAAATGCAAAAAATAAATAGATATGATGAAAGTTTTAATCACTAACATAACTAATAAATTAAATATAGTTTATATTTAAATTTCATTGAAAGCCCTGAACAAGAAAACTGTATTTTTGGTATTTCCATACTTGAATTTTTAATGGATAGAAATGATAAGAGTTTTAATGGTGCGTCAAATACCAACCCTACATTTTGCTTCGAGAGACAATATAAATTATGATTGAAATAATTAAATGAAATAAAAAAAAAAAAAAATGAATTGCCATACCACACGAACTCGTTATCTGTGTGGTACAGCCGATTAAAAAGCAAAACAACTTATCATAGCAATGACGAGTCGTCATTGACGACATCGCAATTGGCTGTTTTGTTCATTTCGATACCCCCATACTGCAGTTGAATAAATATTAATATAACATAATCATGTGTCTAACTGATAAATTGAATGTTCAATATGCCACCAGCAAATTAACTTGTTGAATATTTTCTTTATAAAGAGCATTATCATTATTATAAGAGGCTTATGTTGCGTAATTTGACGGAAAAATAACAACTATATATTATTGTTGATTTGCGATTTTTGTTATCATTTTATATGTATGAAAATATTGAAGGAAAAAAAAATAGGTTAGAAACAAAGATTCTTTTAGAATTAAATGTATATTTTCAAGCAAATTGATATAAATACTCTTCAATGGCGTCAAAATGTTCGTAATGAATTCTAGGTAGGTTTTATTGAACAAATAGTTTTTATTTATGTTATCAGTGAGATGATGAAAGAATATCAATTAAAAAGTAAAAAAAAAAAATATCACGTGATAAACAACTCATGATGAAAATCGAATTTTGCTAAAATTCATCTCAAATTGCATCGATAATCAAATATGTCAAATGAATTCAAAATAATCCTCAATGCAAAAATTAAAATAAGGAAAAATCATTACTGCATATTTTTAAAATCAAAATTTATTCCAAATTTATTTTTAAAATCAATCGTACATTTTTCAAGTTTTCATATCTTTTCCTAAAAATTATTTCAAAAAGTAAAAAGTGATTGGTAAAGTATCTTTTTCATCAAATTATATCTCAAATTATTCATTTTCAAAATAAAATAAAATCGAGCGTTTTCATATAAAATACGTGAAGAGTATTAGTATTCAAAACAACAAAGAAAAAATCAACTCATGAATAAAATCAATTTAAATGGGCGAATCATTGTAAAATATACGACACACAACGACAAAAGCAATAATAACAACAACAACAACAGCAATACCAGTCGCATCAAATAAGCTAATTCCATGATGGTGCTATTCATAGTCGCCAGTGGTCGCCACAAATTGTATATTGTATGCTCAAGATTGAAAACGATTAGAAACGAAAAACTTGTCGAAAGCCAGAAACAAATTATTCATTTTATATCAATCATTTGTAAGTTGCGCTACGCATTTGCCAAGACAACTTGAGAATAAGAAAAAAGGTAAAGTGAAATAAATTTATTACAATTAAAAAAATAATTTTTATCAGTGTGCATTGTTAATTAAATTTGTTAAAGAACAATTGCAATGCCACGAATAATGTGATCAGTGTAAAAGGAGTATTTTCATGGATAAATAAAAAAAAAATGACGAAGTTAATTGTTTAAGCAAAGAGGGTTTGTCATTCTTCTACTGAAAATACGTCAACTAATACATACATAGTTGCTTCACAGTTTCTATACATTTCATTTCACTGTTGATTTTGAAATCAATATTTGTAACCAACTTCACCTTTAATTAGCATGCGACCAACTTCACTTTGATTAGTACAATGTTTCAACATTATGTACAATCAATTTTAACATTAAGTTAATTCATAGAATCAAATGAACTACGCAAATTATTTCACAAAAATGTATTTCCATTTACAAATGAAAAATGATTTTTAAAATATTTTTTTTTGTGATAATATTTGAAATTTAATACAAAATCAAAGCCGAATTAGTTCAATAAATATGAATTTAGTCGCAGTTTGACGTTTACAAACCTCTGAATAGATTTTATACATGTATGCGATATGCGCATAGCGATTATGTGTAAATATATGTGAAAAAACCAATACATTTGCGAGGGGGACTTTTGAGAAACACTCTTTTATTTTTGAAATTGAAAATAAGATCGTTTGCGATTCATAAAAACTCGAATAATCAATGAATACGATTCATAATCGCCAAAAATAAACAAAAATATATGTATGTATTTGAAATGCATTAATTTGAATGCATTTTTATTTACTGTGTTTAAGTAAAAATGCATCCATGTACTTAACAAGTGTTTCAGTATCTTCAAGTGTAACAGCATTATAAAGAGATGCCCGAATACCACCAACTGATCTATGTCCTTTAAGTTGAAGCATTTTTAATGCTTGTGCACCTTTTAAAAATTCAGCTTCCATTGCTTCATCACCACCATTACCACCAACACGGAATACAACATTCATTCGGCTCTGATATGGTTTCTCAATTGGGCAACTATAAAATCCGCCTGATTTTTCAATGCGATCATAAACCATTTGTGATTTTTTCAGTGAATTTTCATACATTGCATTGATACCGCCCGATTTTTTAATCCAATTTAATACTTTACCAACAACGTAAATACTGAAAAAAATTACATAGAAAATTCGAAATTTTTCTTATCGAAAATGTGAAAAAAGAAAAAAGAAAAAAAACACAATTTTGATACTTACATAAATGTTGGCGGTGTATTATATTCAGAGTTAGCTGCAAAATTATCTTTGAAATTCAAAATGGCAGGTGTGATTGGCAATGCATGATTCATTAAATCTTCACGAACAATCACTAGTGTTATACCGGCCGGTCCAAAGTTCTTTTGGGCGCCAGCGTAAACAACGCCGAACTAAATTAAAAAGAAAAAAACAAAGAAAATATAAAACATTATTTCTCCCATGCGATGTCGCATTAGTAAAGATGAGCATTGCCTCTTACGCCATCTGTACGAGTAAGGTGTGAAATTAAATAAATATCAAATAATATTGTGAAAGCACACGCAGTGGACTTTCATGTTGGTGCTTTCATACACGATTTATATGCATAAAAAGTTTTCATACCATAGCAAATGAGTCGTGCACTGAATGCCGTAAGCAAGTACATCAAAAACGGCATAAATTGAACGACAATTACTTTGCAAGCGATCTCTATCACATATACACTGAATTGCACATACACCATTACAGAATGCAAACGACAAATCGTATCTTTTTGCCGTTTCCTTTGGTATAGTCAGTGCACATTAATAAATCGTATACACACAAAAAATACATGCATACTTCAGCTATACAAACTGTGTAGCAAATCAATGTGTATGTAAAATTAGTATGGACTACACACAAACGCTACACTTTGTACATACAGATGTGTATGTATTATGTGTAGCGTTTGTGTGTAGTCCATACTAATTTTACATACACATTGATTTGCTACACAGTTTGTATAGCTGAAGTATGCATGTATTTTTTGTGTGTAGGTGGCGTCAATGTCTTGAAATCAAAGCTCTTCACATGTTAAAACATACAAAAAATGCCACATTGTCCCATGCATCTATGAATTTTATTCATTCCAGAGGTAAATATTTACCTTTGTAATATCGAAAGGTCTCGAGAAAATATTTGATGACATATCAACAACCAATGGAACACCATTAGTTTCTGGAATGAATGGGAATTCAACACCTGGAAAATAAAACAATTTTTTAATTGAAGTGAGAAAGTAAGAAAAATTGAAAAAAAAAAAATTCCATGAAAGAAAACATGAAAGAAAAGAAGTAATATACCGTCAGCAGTTTCATTATCGCAATAATATACGTATGATGCATTTGGATCTAAATTCCATGTGGATTGATCGGGAATGGTAGTATGTTTGCTGACTTTTGGCAAAACTAAATTCACTTTTCCATATTTAGCTGCCTCTTTAGCTGCCTTTGATGACCATCCACCTATAAAATTCGTTTGATTTTACAAATTTTGTCCTTTTCGTTAAAAAGAAAAAAAAAACAAACAAACAAAATCTCTGTTGTACTCTCATTTATATTTACATACCTGTGACAATATAATCAGCAGTACCAGTGCGACCGATCAAATTCAATGCAACACCAGCAAACATACCTGTTGCTCCACCTTGCAACAATATCACTTTGTAATTGTCTGGTAGGTTCCTATTGCAAAATTTGAAGATAAAACAGAAAAAAAATAAATAAAATGAAACAAAAATAAAATGAAATGTGAATGTAAATTAAATTCAGTTACAGATGAAGACTGAAATTATGATTTATCGTTTGCTCATCAAAACTAATAAAAAAAATACAACAAAACATCATGAGATTCTTACAAAATATCCCGAACTGATTGCAGAGTTGCATCATGCAAAGTCATGTAGTCTTTTGATCGATGTGATATCTCCATTACACTTAAACCGGTATTCGCATAATTTAACATTTCTTGTTGCACTTCAACAAACACTTCCTGCGGTAATTTCGCTGGACCGGCGCCAAAGTTAATAACCATTTTTCTTATAATTTTTCTTTTTTTTTTTGGTCAATTAAAATGAATAAAATAGAACCTTTTCGTTGTAGTTTTGGAATAAAGAAAGAAAAGAAATCAAAATTAAAATAAAAATAAAAATAAAAGTAAAAGAAAAAAATATATAAGAAATTGTGAAAATCATCGTGAGTGTTAAACAGAAATTATCGTTTACTTTTTGTTCTTGTTTGATTAGTTAAACTCAATGAACTGAAATATTCACTGCTGCTTTCATTGAGTTATATTCACTTTTACTTTGCACTCTTCTGTTTTATTCTTTCATCAGCACACAACTTCAGCTTGAAACTTACTGTGAAAAATAAGATAACCTGCTTCTTGCCAATGTGGCATTCGTTGTATGTTAGCTTTGATTTCAAGACATTGACGCCATCTATACGATTTATCAATGTATACTGACTATCAGATAGCTGCCCTCATTATTATCATTTTCTATTTGTTTATATTTGCTCTTATTTTTTAGTTTTGTAAAGAGTGTTTCTCAAAAGTCCCCCTCGCAAATGTATTGGTTTTTTCACATATATTTACACATAATCGCTATGCGCATATCGCATACATGTATAAAATCTATTCAGAGGTTTGTAAACGTCAAACTGCGACTAAATTCATATTTATTGAACTAATTCGGCTTTGATTTTGTATTAAATTTCAAATATTATCACAAAAAAAAATATTTTAAAAATCATTTTTCATTTGTAAATGGAAATACATTTTTGTGAAATAATTTGCGTAGTTCATTTGATTCTATGAATTAACTTAATGTTAAAATTGATTGTACATAATGTTGAAACATTGTACTAATCAAAGTGAAGTTGGTCGCATGCTAATTAAAGGTGAAGTTGGTTACAAATATTGATTTCAAAATCAACAGTGAAATGAAATGTATAGAAACTGTGAAGCAACTATGTATGTATTAGTTGACGTATTTTCAGTAGAAGAATGACAAACCCTCTTTGCTTAAACAATTAACTTCGTCATTTTTTTTTATTTATCCATGAAAATACTCCTTTTACACTGATCACATTATTCGTGGCATTGCAATTGTTCTTTAACAAATTTAATTAACAATGCACACTGATAAAAATTATTTTTTTAATTGTAATAAATTTATTTCACTTTACCTTTTTTCTTATTCTCAAGTTGTCTTGGCAAATGCGTAGCGCAACTTACAAATGATTGATATAAAATGAATAATTTGTTTCTGGCTTTCGACAAGTTTTTCGTTTCTAATCGTTTTCAATCTTGAGCATACAATATACAATTTGTGGCGACCACTGGCGACTATGAATAGCACCATCATGGAATTAGCTTATTTGATGCGACTGGTATTGCTGTTGTTGTTGTTGTTATTATTGCTTTTGTCGTTGTGTGTCGTATATTTTACAATGATTCGCCCATTTAAATTGATTTTATTCATGAGTTGATTTTTTCTTTGTTGTTTTGAATACTAATACTCTTCACGTATTTTATATGAAAACGCTCGATTTTATTTTATTTTGAAAATGAATAATTTGAGATATAATTTGATGAAAAAGATACTTTACCAATCACTTTTTACTTTTTGAAATAATTTTTAGGAAAAGATATGAAAACTTGAAAAATGTACGATTGATTTTAAAAATAAATTTGGAATAAATTTTGATTTTAAAAATATGCAGTAATGATTTTTCCTTATTTTAATTTTTGCATTGAGGATTATTTTGAATTCATTTGACATATTTGATTATCGATGCAATTTGAGATGAATTTTAGCAAAATTCGATTTTCATCATGAGTTGTTTATCACGTGATATTTTTTTTTTTTTACTTTTTAATTGATATTCTTTCATCATCTCACTGATAACATAAATAAAAACTATTTGTTCAATAAAACCTACCTAGAATTCATTACGAACATTTTGACGCCATTGAAGAGTATTTATATCAATTTGCTTGAAAATATACATTTAATTCTAAAAGAATCTTTGTTTCTAACCTATTTTTTTTTTCCTTCAATATTTTCATACATATAAAATGATAACAAAAATCGCAAATCAACAATAATATATAGTTGTTATTTTTCCGTCAAATTACGCAACATAAGCCTCTTATAATAATGATAATGCTCTTTATAAAGAAAATATTCAACAAGTTAATTTGCTGGTGGCATATTGAACATTCAATTTATCAGTTAGACACATGATTATGTTATATTAATATTTATTCAACTGCAGTATGGGGGTATCGAAATGAACAAAACAGCCAATTGCGATGTCGTCAATGACGACTCGTCATTGCTATGATAAGTTGTTTTGCTTTTTAATCGGCTGTACCACACAGATAACGAGTTCGTGTGGTATGGCAATTCATTTTTTTTTTTTTTTATTTCATTTAATTATTTCAATCATAATTTATATTGTCTCTCGAAGCAAAATGTAGGGTTGGTATTTGACGCACCATTAAAACTCTTATCATTTCTATCCATTAAAAATTCAAGTATGGAAATACCAAAAATACAGTTTTCTTGTTCAGGGCTTTCAATGAAATTTAAATATAAACTATATTTAATTTATTAACACATCGGTCAATAAGTTCAAAAGATGATACATAGATGGCACCACTAGTAGGAAATTCTTGATGGTATTCGATAGGGACATCTTTCAGAGGGCTCCTGACAAAATTTGAGCTAATTCTGTTTTTTGATTATAAAAATAGTAAGTCTTGGTCCAAAACACCCTAAAATATGGCTTTTTTGTCCATTTTTATCCGTGTTTGTGTAATATCTGAAAATTTTTATCAATTTTTTAAAATGCAAGGGGTAGATTAGAGCTCTGCCAATATATATATGAAAGAAAGAAGCGATATGATATCAAATCCACGAAATTTCTTAAGATTTGTAAACATTTTGAAGACACTGCATTTTGCAGATTTGAAGTGCAATTTGATGTCATTATAAAAAATCCACATTTCTTCGTCGATCCAGCTGAAAATGTATTATTTTACTGTGGAATCATTATTTTACCTAGTCCAACAAAAACTATTAGCATACATAGTCATTTTGTACAAAAAATGAGGCTAGGCATTGAAAAATGGCCCTATAAGCTGATTTTCGACTATAATGGGTTTAACAGCAATTCTACAATAGAATCAGGTATTTTATTGCTGTTAATTGGCTGTATTAGACTCTAGAGGGTCCATTGTTCTAAACGAATGGTTGAAATTGGTTAGATTATGGTTAAAATGTGTTCTTAAAATGCTTCAAAGTTGTACCATTGATTTACTTCGTAAAATTCAAGAAAACGCGGCACCCGATAGAACAATGGCATTTTTATGTCCAAAAGTTTATGTAACTTATTGTTTAAAGACCCTAACATGTTGGTTTAGGTCTCCTCTACATGTTTCATTACGGTTTCAGATCAACATGAAGCGATTTCAAAAATTTATTTAACAACATTTAACAAAACCCAATTTTTCTTCAAAATCATGACATATTTTACATTTGATTTGTTCGGGTGTATCAAATGAACATTATACCGAATAAATTACTCTAATTTATAGCAGAATACCCAAATAATACATCCAAACCATAATTTTGATTCTCCGATATCGTTTTTGTAGAAAACTGCATCCACATAACAGTAAAATATTTTTCCTTATGTAAAAAAAAGTGAAAGGTGTTTTGGGCCAAGACTTACTATTTTTATAATCAAAAAACAGAATTGGCTCAAATTTTGTCAGGAGCCCTCTGAAAGATGTCCCTATCGAATACCATCAAGAATTTCCTACTAGTGGTGCCATCTATGTATCATCTTATGAACTTATTGACCGATGTGTTAGTTATGTTAGTGATTAAAACTTTCATCATATCTATTTATTTTTTGCATTTTTTGTTGCAAATTAAAGAATCTCAACACATTTATTTTTATTCTTTGTTCCTAAATGCACTTTTTTTTTCTCAAATTTCCAGCCTTAATTTATACTAAAATCATCAAAAAGTTTTCCAAGAACGTTCATAATTTCTCGAAAAATAAAATTGAATGAATTTAATAGACATTTTTAAATTTATTAAAACTTTTATGTGAACATGTAGCTGATTATTAAACTATTTCAGAATTGCAAAGAGGGGTTGTCATTCTTCTACTGAAAATACGTCAACTAATACATACATAGTTGCTTCACAGTTTCTATACATTTCATTTCACTGTTGATTTTGAAATCAATATTTGTAACCAACTTCACCTTTAATTAGCATGCGACCAACTTCACTTTGATTAGTACAATGTTTCAACATTATGTACAATCAATTTTAACATTAAGTTAATTCATAGAATCAAATGAACTACGCAAATTATTTCACAAAAATGTATTTCCATTTACAAATGAAAAATGATTTTTAAAATATTTTTTTTTGTGATAATATTTGAAATTTAATACAAAATCAAAGCCGAATTAGTTCAATAAATATGAATTTAGTCGCAGTTTGACGTTTACAAACCTCTGAATAGATTTTATACATGTATGCGATATGCGCATAGCGATTATGTGTAAATATATGTGAAAAAACCAATACATTTGCGAGGGGGACTTTTGAGAAACACTCTTTTATTTTTGAAATTGAAAATAAGATCGTTTGCGATTCATAAAAACTCGAATAATCAATGAATACGATTCATAATCGCCAAAAATAAACAAAAATATATGTATGTATTTGAAATGCATTAATTTGAATGCATTTTTATTTACTGTGTTTAAGTAAAAATGCATCCATGTACTTAACAAGTGTTTCAGTATCTTCAAGTGTAACAGCATTATAAAGAGATGCCCGAATACCACCAACTGATCTATGTCCTTTAAGTTGAAGCATTTTTAATGCTTGTGCACCTTTTAAAAATTCAGCTTCCATTGCTTCATCACCACCATTACCACCAACACGGAATACAACATTCATTCGGCTCTGATATGGTTTCTCAATTGGGCAACTATAAAATCCGCCTGATTTTTCAATGCGATCATAAACCATTTGTGATTTTTTCAGTGAATTTTCATACATTGCATTGATACCGCCCGATTTTTTAATCCAATTTAATACTTTACCAACAACGTAAATACTGAAAAAAATTACATAGAAAATTCGAAATTTTTCTTATCGAAAATGTGAAAAAAGAAAAAAGAAAAAAAACACAATTTTGATACTTACATAAATGTTGGCGGTGTATTATATTCAGAGTTAGCTGCAAAATTATCTTTGAAATTCAAAATGGCAGGTGTGATTGGCAATGCATGATTCATTAAATCTTCACGAACAATCACTAGTGTTATACCGGCCGGTCCAAAGTTCTTTTGGGCGCCAGCGTAAACAACACCGAACTAAATTAAAAAGAAAAAAACAAAGAAAATATAAAACATTATTTCTCCCATGCGATGTCGCATTAGTAAAGATGAGCATTGCCTCTTACGCCATCTGTACGAGTAAGGTGTGAAATTAAATAAATATCAAATAATATTGTGAAAGCACACGCAGTGGACTTTCATGTTGGTGCTTTCATACACGATTTATATGCATAAAAAGTTTTCATACCATAGCAAATGAGTCGTGCACTGAATGCCGTAAGCAAGTACATCAAAAACGGCATAAATTGAACGACAATTACTTTGCAAGCGATCTCTATCACATATACACTGAATTGCACATACACCATTACAGAATGCAAACGACAAATCGTATCTTTTTGCCGTTTCCTTTGGTATAGTCAGTGCACATTAATAAATCGTATACACACAAAAAATACATGCATACTTCAGCTATACAAACTGTGTAGCAAATCAATGTGTATGTAAAATTAGTATGGACTACACACAAACGCTACACTTTGTACATACAGATGTGTATGTATTATGTGTAGCGTTTGTGTGTAGTCCATACTAATTTTACATACACATTGATTTGCTACACAGTTTGTATAGCTGAAGTATGCATGTATTTTTTGTGTGTAGGTGGCGTCAATGTCTTGAAATCAAAGCTAACATACAACGAATGCCACATTGGCAAGAAGCAGGTTATCTTATTTTTCACAGTAAGTTTCAAGCTGAAGTAACTCACATACTCGCCTTGCTTATTTTGATTCAGATTACCAACATCAAGATAATGATGAGTATGAATGTTGATAACAAATACGACAAAAACAATTTTCTCAAACAAACAAGTCGAATCATAATTGTAACGCATAGACGGCACACAATACACACACGCACAGAAAAAAGCGTTTGTTGATGGTTGTGTGCTGATGAAAGAATAAAACAGAAGAGTGCAAAGTAAAAGTGAATATAACTCAATGAAAGCAGCAGTGAATATTTCAGTTCATTGAGTTTAACTAATCAAACAAGAACAAAAAGTAAACGATAATTTCTGTTTAACACTCACGATGATTTTCACAATTTCTTATATATTTTTTTCTTTTACTTTTATTTTTATTTTTATTTTAATTTTGATTTCTTTTCTTTCTTTATTCCAAAACTACAACGAAAAGGTTCTATTTTATTCATTTTAATTGACCAAAAAAAAAAAGAAAAATTATAAGAAAAATGGTTATTAACTTTGGCGCCGGTCCAGCGAAATTACCGCAGGAAGTGTTTGTTGAAGTGCAACAAGAAATGTTAAATTATGCGAATACCGGTTTAAGTGTAATGGAGATATCACATCGATCAAAAGACTACATGACTTTGCATGATGCAACTCTGCAATCAGTTCGGGATATTTTGTAAGAATCTCATGATGTTTTGTTGTATTTTTTTTATTAGTTTTGATGAGCAAACGATAAATCATAATTTCAGTCTTCATCTGTAACTGAATTTAATTTACATTCACATTTCATTTTATTTTTGTTTCATTTTATTTATTTTTTTTCTGTTTTATCTTCAAATTTTGCAATAGGAACCTACCAGACAATTACAAAGTGATATTGTTGCAAGGTGGAGCAACAGGTATGTTTGCTGGTGTTGCATTGAATTTGATCGGTCGCACTGGTACTGCTGATTATATTGTCACAGGTATGTAAATATAAATGAGAGTACAACAGAGATTTTGTTTGTTTGTTTTTTTTTTTTTTTTCTTTTTAACGAAAAGGACAAAATTTGTAAAATTAAACGAATTTTATAGGTGGATGGTCATCAAAGGCAGCTAAAGAGGCAGCTAAATATGGAAAAGTGAATTTAGTTTTGCCAAAAGTCAGCAAACATACTACCATTCCCGATCAATCCACATGGAATTTAGATCCAAATGCATCATACGTATATTATTGCGATAATGAAACTGCTGACGGTATATTACTTCTTTTCTTTCATGGAATTTTTTTTTTTTTTTTCAATTTTTCTTACTTTCTCACTTCAATTAAAAAATTGGTTTTATTTTTCAGGTGTTGAATTTCCATTCATTCCAAAAACTAATGGTGTTCCATTGGTTGTTGATATGTCATCAAATATTTTCTCGAGACCTTTCGATATTACAAAGGTAAATATTTACCTTTGGAATGAATAAAATTCATAGATGCATGGGAGAAATAATGTTTTATATTTTCTTTGTTTTTTTCTTTTTAATTTAGTTCGGTGTTGTTTACGCTGGCGCCCAAAAGAACTTTGGACCGGCCGGTATAACACTAGTGATTGTTCGTGAAGATTTAATGAATCATGCATTGCCAATTACACCTGCCATTTTGAATTTCAAAGATAATTTTGCAGCTAACTCTGAATATAATACACCGCCAACATTTATGTAAGTATCAAAATTGTGTTTTTTTTCTTTTTTCTTTTTTCACATTTTCGATAAGAAAAATTTCGAATTTTCTATGTAATTTTTTTCAGTATTTACGTTGTTGGTAAAGTATTAAATTGGATTAAAAAATCGGGCGGTATCAATGCAATGTATGAAAATTCACTGAAAAAATCACAAATGGTTTATGATCGCATTGAAAAATCAGGCGGATTTTATAGTTGCCCAATTGAGAAACCATATCAAAGCCGAATGAATGTTGTATTTCGTGTTGGTGGTAATGGTGGTGATGAAGCAATGGAAGCTGAATTTTTAAAAGGTGCACAAGCATTAAAAATGCTTCAACTTAAAGGACATAGATCAGTTGGTGGTATTCGGGCATCTCTTTATAATGCTGTTACACTTGAAGATACTGAAACACTTGTTAAGTACATGGATGCATTTTTACTTAAACACAGTAAATAAAAATGCATTCAAATTAATTGCATTTCAAATATATACATATATTTTTGTTTATTTTTGGCGATTATGAATCGTGTTGAATAAAGTAAACAATTTCAATAAAAATGCTTTTCATCAATTCAAAAAAACAAAAAAAAAAAAATCACATCAATTTTCGTTTCTGAAAAAGGTCATCTAATGCGTGTTCTAAATGTTTATTGGTTCCACGCAAATTGTCAACAACTTTTTTCGCCCATATGAAGTATTGTTCGCAACGTTCCTGAAGAAAATGAAAAATCGACATTTTATATTTTTTATTTTATTTTCAGTAATTGGAGAATTGATGATAAATCAATAATTTTTTAAGTTAACCTCTGTCCATCCTTCTGGTTTGACACGATCCAAGTCACGCAGATTGTAAAGTTTATCAGCTAATTTAACAAGCTTTGCTTCATGTGTAGATTTGGAAGCATGTTCAATTTGTAAACGTTTTCTTTCTTCTTTTGGCAATGATTTATCATCGGTACATTCAGCAACAATGTTTCGAACCATTTTTCCAAACTCTTGTTCAATTTCATCAAATGTTGTGTCAGTATCTTCAACCGTATCATGCAATATTGCGGCCATCAATACATTTATATCCATTATATTTGCTTCCGTTAGCAAAAAAGCCACACCTAATAGATTACTTTATTTATAAGCAAATAAAAAAAAAAAAAAAGCAAAAAATTGGACAAAATGAAGAAGAGATTGGAGATCAAATACCGATTGGATGATTGATGTACGGTGTTTTATCTGGATCATTTCGACGTTGTTTTTGATGTTTTCTGGCCGCAAAATCAATGCATTTTGTGTATATTATTGGATCGATCATCGCGTATGAATCTAAAATTAATTGAATTAACTGTTTTTTTTGTTTGTTTGTTATGAAGACAGTTAAATCAAATTGTATTTCAAACTATGCGGCCAAATTGATTTATAATTTCTGAGATAATTATCACAAGTTTTAACTAAATTCTAAAATAAATTCAGTCATTGAAATTATACCAATTCAGTCCTCTGAAAAAATAATGTTAATCAACTGATAATTGAAAATATTCAAAATATTCTTACAGGGCCTTTTTAATATTGAAAAACTTAAATGTAATTATAATTATAAGAAAGTTTGTAATCTTATTCAACAGATGTCAAGCGAAATTCGATTTGATTTGATTTTATTTTATTTTATTTAGTTTGACATTTTTGCACATTGTAGCGACATCTATCGAATAAATTACACATTCTACACAAAAAATAAGCGTTCTCTCTCTCGCTCTCTCTCTCAACAGAGAGAGAGAGAGAGAGAGAGAGAGAGAGAGAGAGAGAGAGAGAGAGAGAGAGAGAGAGAGTAAGAGACGTTTACAATTTATTAATCACTTAATCTGGCTAGATTGAGAATGACAAAAGGGACACCCTTGTATGACCTTGGATTAGCAAACTTGTGAAATGTGAAATAGAAAAATTAAGTTTCAATTGCACGCATTCATATCATACATCGGTATATTATGAAACCATGCTGATTTTATTAAACGTGTGAATGACATTCATATAGATTAATACTTACACATGCTTGATTATGCCAGCAGCATTGTGCAGAGAGCACAAGAATGAAAGAAAGAAAAAAAGAAACAAAAAAAAAAAAAAAAAAATATGATCAACGCATGAACTAAATTCGCGTTAATATTGAGGTACTAGTGCTACGTTGAAGTTCGTTTAACTTGCCGGTGCTGGAAATACTTTGTAAAATTGCGTATTTTGCTTGTTCTCAATAAATTTTGCTTTAAATAATTCAAAGTTAAGCTTTAACAACGAAATAATTTCCATAACAACGAATCAAAGGTAAATTTCAGTTCAAAATTTGTCTTTAAAATGAAAAAAAAAAAAATAAACAATAAACAAAAATGTAAGAAAAAAAGAAATTTTCTTCGAAACAAGAACAGTTAAAGTGATTTTCTATAAGTTCACGGCTGGTTTTCCCAATGTCACCTCTAATTACGTGACAATATGTAATTTCTGTAGCATTTCAATAGAATATTGTAACATTTCATCATCTGTGGAAATTCTTTATTCTTTCGAAAATGAAAAAAAAAAAAAATAAACAAATAAAAAATTAAAAAGGAACTGTGTAAAGAACAAAGGAAAGAAATAAAAGATATTAAAGTTTCTAATCATGTGTTAGTCAGCCTGTTGATATCATGCAATCGAAATATTATTTGCGCAACAAATTAGTTATAATTTCTGATAAATCACGTGTTCATTTTCAACGCGAATTGAATCAATTTATGTTTATAACTAAATGTTGAGCATATTATTTTGTATTTATATTGTTGTAATTGATTTTACAGTATTTAAACATTTCAAGTAATTTAATGAAAACAAAACCACTTTATTATTGCTCTTCGCATCATTTTACACAGTAAATTATACTGATTATTTTATAAACAAAAAGAATGCATCATTTTGGTTGATGATGATTTGTTTAAGTATTTCGAATAAACATTTATTGTTTAACCGATGGATTTTTATTTTAAAAAATTGTGCAAAGGAATTCAATTAATTACGTTATGTCATTTGTAACAGTAAGGGAGAATACACAGTAAAACATTACAGTTTATTTCTTAAGATTCGATGATAAGCGAATTCAAAAAAGGAAAAAAAAAACAAATACATTACTCGAACAATAAAATCAAACGTATGGAAAATTTTTGTTTATATGAATAATATAAATCGACATGACAATTTATCTTTCCTCATCAAATTCTATTTTCAGCTAAAAGAAAATGCACAAAAGTTGATAACACTGTTTTTTTTTTTTCTTCGAACATATGATCTAAAATTAACCAAAATATGTTGTTTCACTCTCACTGTCTTCATCTGATCCCTATTATATCATTCATTTGTAAAATAAATTTAATTTTTCTCTTGTTTTATTTGAATCAAAAAAATGAAATGAAATGTAAAAAAAAAAAGTAGCCATTGTTTATATTAAATGGTAAACAAATTCCGAATGAACTGAAATTTAAAAAGAAAATAAAAATCGAAATAAATACAATTTCAAGTGTATTGAATATTATAATGAAAATTTTTTTTTATAGAAAATTTTCATTTGCGTCGAATCGTCTGCACAAACACACATATATACACACATGCGAATCGGTTATATTCGTCAAGTATTCGTTGAATTTTCATCATTGTTGAAGTCATATAACGATTATCGGCTTGTATCTACATCCAATTTGGCTACATTGGTTAGTTCGAATTTTTCTTCCTGTTTTGATTGCACAAGACCATTATAACCGCTTGTCAATTAACATATGCCATTCGTCAAAACAGTCAAACTTCAATTCAAACCGACATCGATACAATCCATTTTAAATTACAACCAAATTGGATGAAATTTGATTTCTTGCTGAAATTTAATTGTGGTTATTTAAAAATTAAATAATAATTAATAATAAAAAAAAAAAAAAAAAAAACTAAACCCCTAGTTGGTATTTAGTGCAGTGAGAATTGAATTAATTGTACGTATAATCATCTAGTTTTCTTTATCCAAACATTTTTAGTCAAACCTTATCAAAGAAAACTAAAAGTCTAAATAGTCTAAAAAGTAATAAAAATGGTTTGGCCAACTGAATATGACAATACATCGGAAGAGGTAGAGTGAAGTGTTGTGATTTCTATTTCCATTTTTCAAAAAATAAAACAAACAAAAAAATTGCTCCTTTTTATCAATTTGTATATGAAAGATAAATGCTATTTGTTTTTTTGCAAATATTCGTTTGGTTTGTTTTGTTTTTTTTTTTTTTTTGTTTTTTTCATTCGCAATCATAAGTTATACAATTGATTTCGGCGTGAACACATATTGACTTGACCTTAAGCAAGAACATTTTCGATGTGCACCGACAATATCATGGCATTTATGGTGAAATACAAATGTCAAGAATAGGCGCATTAAAAGAATGTCCTTTTCAAGGTCATCCAATATTTCCGTCAGCACGAATCAACTGTATCTCTTTTTCTCTCTCTCTCTCTCTTTCTCTGCTTTGCGTATATCAACTGTATGTTAGAATTGATTTGAATGGAATTTATTCTCTTACAAGAAGTTTTTCATTTTTTTCATTTTTATAATGAAAGTAAAACATATTTTGATAAAGAAAAGAAAAAAATATGAAAAATTCAGAAGAAAAGACTCAGTGTGACAACATTATATAACATGATAAGAATTCATTTGTTTTCTGTGTTTTGCCTGGTTTTTTTTTTTTTTTTTAATTTCCCTTTTGAACAAGTCGATTCGTTAAACTGCAAGCATTTATGACACAAATTGGCTATAAAAATATAACATTCCTTTATGCATAAATACAGTTGCACATACACACAACAATTTACAATCCGGAAATCTATTTATGTGTTATAAATCAAATTCACTCTTTGTGTTTGTGTTTGTTTTATTTGCAGCATATTCATACAATTCGTTCTTATTTTCACATCTGTTTCTTAATTAATTTTTTTTTTTTTTTTCAAATTCCCTTACACATTTACAACATTAGTGGTTTTCGCGCTAATTGATCTAATAAATGTTTGTGACCATATTTATCTCCATATAGATGAGTAACGCAACCCAACAACATGATGCCAGTACCTATCTTGAGCATTTGTGCAACTTGGACATTGATTCCAAGGTGTCATTTGTTCGATTGTCAGGTATCATCTGTACAATTGGACCGGCATCCAAGAGCCCAGAAGTACTTGTACAACTTATCGGCGCTGGCATGAATATTGCACGTTTGAACTTTTCACATGGTTCATACGAATATCATGCTGAAACAATTAAAAATGTACGTGAAGCAGTCCAAATTTATTCAAAACAATTGGGATTGGAACATCCATTGGCAATTGCTTTAGGTAAATTTTTTTTTTTTTTTTTCTTACAATAATAACAATAAAATTGATAATAGATTTTTGTTTGCATGTGAAATATTGTCTGAAATTGAAATTGAGAGAAAAAAAAAAAACGCGTGATTGAACAAAATTTATATATATATTTACAGATACCAAAGGACCAGAAATCCGTACTGGATTATTGGAAGGTGGCGGCAGTGCTGAAGTTGAATTAAAACGTGGTGATACAATCAAATTGACAACAAACAAAGAATATGCTGAAAAAGGAAATGCCAACATTGTTTTTGTTGATTATGCTAACATTGTTAATGTTGTTAAGAAAAATAACCGAGTCTTTGTTGATGATGGTTTAATTTCATTGATTGTTAATGATGTTTCTGCTGATACATTGACCTGTACAATTGAAAATGGTGGTTCATTGGGATCACGTAAAGGTGTTAATTTGCCCGGTGTACCAGTTGATTTGCCAGCCGTTTCAGAAAAAGATAAAGCTGATTTGAAATTTGGTGTTGAACAAGGTGTTGATATCATTTTTGCATCATTCATTCGTAATGCACAAGCATTAAAGGAAATTCGTGATGTGTTGGGCGAAAAAGGCAAAAATATTAAAATCATTTCAAAAATTGAAAATCAACAAGGTATGCAAAATTTGGACTCAATTATTGAAGCATCCGATGGTATTATGGTTGCTCGTGGTGATTTGGGTATTGAAATTCCACCAGAAAAGGTATTTTTGGCACAAAAAGCCATGATTGCCAAATGTAATCGTCAAGGCAAACCAGTTATTTGTGCAACACAAATGCTTGAATCAATGGTTAAAAAACCACGCCCAACACGTGCCGAAATTTCAGATGTTGCCAATGCTGTATTGGATGGTGCTGATTGTGTTATGTTGTCGGGTGAAACGGCCAAAGGTGAATATCCACTTGAATGTGTATTAACAATGGCCAAAACAGCAAAAGAAGCTGAAGCTGCTTTATGGCAACGTAGTCTATTCAATGATTTGGTATCAACTGTACCAACTCCAATTGATGCCGCCCATTCGGTTGCCATCGCAACGGTTGAAGCTGCAGCTAAAACATTGGCTGCCGCCATTATCGGTAATTACATTTTTCCGCCATATTTCATATTCATCTACATTTCATTTCAATTATTTTAATAATTTTTTGTTTTTTTTTTATGCAATGGTTATCACAGTTATTACTACAAGTGGACGTTCGGCTCATTTGATTTCTAAATACAAGCCAAAATGTCCAATCATCGCAGTCACACGCTTCCCACAAACAGCTCGTCAATGCCATTTGTACCGTGGTATTTTGCCATTGTCATATGCTGGTTAGTTGAATTGCAAATTAGTTTATTTTAGTTTTTTTTTTTTTTCCACTTCTTCTCTTTACATTTACTCTTGAAAATTACTCTCTTAATCCGGAAATCTATTTTCTTAATCAAATCAAATTGAATGAATCAATTTAATGAACATTTGCATATTTTCAGATAAACCTGGAACTGACTGGATGAAAGATGTTGATGACCGTGTTCAATATGGTGTTCGTTTCGGTAAAGCTCGTGGTTTTATGAAAACCGGCGATCCAGTTATCGTTGTGACTGGATGGAAACAAGGATCTGGTTTTACCAACACCATGCGCGTTGTGTATGTATATTTATATTTAATTTAATCAGCATTTCAATGGCTTCTTTGCTCATTTGTTAATTATTTTTTTTTTTTTTCTTCCTTTTTTCATCATTTTAGCAATGTCGAGTAAATATCCTGAGCTGGCACCAAGTGTATCAATTGCAACCGCTTTAGATGAATACAAAGTGATCAACTATATGTATAACTGTATTATATGTGGTTACGTAATAAAAAGAAAAAAATATTATTTTTGTTTGACAAAAATAGTCGCACAATACCAAAATGTTTAAAATTTAACAAAAAAAAAAAAAAAAAAATGGGCATCGTTTAAGAAATTTTATGGTGAGATTATACAGAATTCTCGGCTCAAATCTAAAAAATCTGTTAAATTATTATGCGTTCCTTCAATAAATCATTTAAACCATCTAAACTAATAATAATATTGCAAACAACGATATATTTTTTTTTTTCTTAAATTTTGTTTGAAATCAGCGTTGTATTTTGAAATGTTGTATTTTGAATATTTATTTGTGATAAATTACAATTATATATGTGGAATTTTATTCGAACGTTTGCCGATCACCAGATGGATCGATTTCTGGCATAGCTGGAATGCGTCGACTATTTTCTCCTCCTTCTCCGCCTTCTTCTCTTCCTTCTCCTCCTCTTCCGACAATATGATTATTAAACAATTTTGATGATGAAAACTCACGCATTTCCAGCTCCTTTTTATTGCCAAGCAATATTGACGTTGTACGACTAATTTCCGGAATTTCGTACCGCACTTTTGTATGTGAATTCAATTTTTGGCCTGAATCTGCTTTACCGACATTATCCTCATTATTTCGATGAACTTCAATTTCGATTAGTTTATTCCTATCATTACCATTCGTTTTGATTTGTTTTGATGGTGAAATCTGAAGTGGCGGTAATGAACCAGCTGGCACTCTTACTAATTTTGGTGTTTCTTCATCAGATACATCATTCTTTGGTTTTGCACGTATTGGTGATTCATTTGTTTTAATTTGTTTATCACCTTTTCTGTGACTCGGTGAAACGGCCGCTTCATTTGCTTCTAATGCTGGTTCAACTGGTGTTGGCAATGTGTATGGAGGTTTTTCTTTTATTTTTAACAATTCACACAACTAAAAAACAAAAATAAAAAAAAAAGCAAATAAGAAATTTGTTTTGTGATGTTAATTTAAAAAATAAAAAAGAGAAATTGTGAAAAGACATTTACTGACTTCTTCAATGCCATCCATCGATTGATGAAGCTCATGGGTTGAATCGCCAGGAATATGCTTTCGAAATACCGATAAATATTTTTTTAATTTTAATCGGGCTATTGTCATCACTGTGTGTGCACTTTGCAATTGAATTTTTAACACTTCAGAACTCTGACAAAAAAAAAATTTATGAAAATTTTAAATTATTCTTCAAATAATCGAAATGGAATAGTTAATAGTTTTTTACATACATTTTCTAAATAACCATCAACGATTCCTGGTTCATTGTTTAATTGTGGCGGATTGGCGACACGAATGACGGCCTTTGTTGATGAATTTTGTAATGTATGAACATGTTCACGAAGTAATTCAGTTTTTGACGGCGATTGACTCAGCTTATTTGAATCATGAGGCCATTGATTTCGTTGTAATAATTCATCGGTTACACGATTTGTTTGTGAACCGAAAAGATTTGGATTGATTTTTGAATGAATATTCCGTGGTAGCGTTGATGATTTTCCGCTTACATGTGATGAATCTCGATTTGTAAATTGCTGCTTTGATGATACAGTAAATGTGTTTGGTGGTCGTTCATATTTCTAAAAATGTAAATTTTCCCAAATTAATTGTTTATCGATTTTTTTTTTTTTTTTTTTTTTTTTTTTTTGTTGCTTGCGTGTTACATACATTTGGGGCATACATATGCAATGAGTGGCGAATTATTGATAAAACATCTATGTTGCTTGGATATTTCATCAAATATGACAAACCTGTTGTATAATCACTGTGTAGCACTGAAAGTTTTATCAATCATTACATTATGTTTTAAAAACTATTTTCAAAAATTTATGAATTGAAATCATACTTTCTTCACGTATACTAATCAACATGGCCACAACAATGTAATTGGTTAATTCAAAATGACCACCTTCAGCAAAGATAGCATCCCAAAGTACTAAGAGATCAAGTAATTGGAATTCACGACCGAAAAGTAATCGTAACCATCGTCTGAAAATAAATGGTAAATATGGTCATAATGAATTGTTAAATACACACAATAAATGTTCACATTGGTGAACATACATGCCAAATAATGGTAATGGAATATCTAATTGTATCAAATGATTATGTAATTGACTGTCGGCTTTAGCAAGAATCTTATCACGAATCATATTTAATTGGCTAACCACTTCCAAATCCGATACATTGTTTAATTCGCCATGATTCTGAAAATAATAAATATTTGTTTTAGAAATTGGTGTAAAAACTTGTTAATTTTTCAATATTTACCATTGTTTGTGGAACCGATGGAAAATATCCAGTCGCTGTTGGATGTAAATCATGTATTCTATAAAATGGTTCAATTTCGGCCATCACTTTTGTAAAAATGAAACTGAAAATATAGGAAATTCAAAGGTCAAATTCCGAAAAAAAAAAAAAAAAAAAAAACAAATCAAAAATATATTTATAAAAATGCTTACAATGAATCTTCTTCCAAATATTTTGGATCTAATACTTCTTTTAGCTCAAGACTGAAATGATCATTATTAAATTAATGAAAATGGATGCAATTACAATGTTTTCAATTTAAAAAATTTATTTCCACCATAATTACCTTACGTCATTTGCTGAAATATCTTGAATATGTAGTAATGCTTGATGGTCACAATGCATAATAAAAATAATTGGTGCTAATATTTCGTGCATTCCTTGTCGATAGCACATTTCTGGATTAACGCGTGCATAACAAAATAGAATATTTATCATAATTTCTTGTATTTTTGGCTTTCGAAAAAATTCAATGCCTGAAGAAAGGGGAAAAATAACATTTTAAATAATTGATTAGAATGTAGAATATTTTCAATTTTGTTTACGTCGAAATCGATATATATGATTAAAATAGATTTTTGTTTTTTTTTTTTTTTTTTTTTTTTTTTTTAGAGAAAAGTGATTATATTGCATTTTTATTATAGCGAAATTGTTAGTAGAAATTATAAGCTACCTGGAAATGTTCGAATAACATCTTGTTTGATGACTGTACACAACTCTTTATCGCAAAAATGTTGATTCCACACACTTTTATCAGATTGAGACAATGGATCATCTTCAGACGCCATTCTCGGATTGATGTAAAATTGTTTTATAAGTTCAACATATCTGAAACAGCAATATGACGTTTACATTCTTATCAATTATTGATTTTGTTTTTACATATTATTTGTTTTTAGGTGTAAATCATCGGAAAATTACCTATTTCGATCGCATCTTCGTTGTGTCGTCCAAGATTGTGATCGTCCATTTAGTACACCCAACAATAATGACCAACAAATGCTTCGAAATTTTGAGGTTTTTAAGCCTCCATTTACTGCCATTTGACGCAACTGCACCAAATGTGGATCTTCTGATAAATGGGACAAAGTTCGCCATTCCAAACTATCAAATTGTATTGAACAGATTCAGTCTTTATTTTTTTTTTTTTTTTTTTTCATAATTTCAATCAATTATAAATTACTTACGCATATTTCTCGGCAGATATCGAACCGTCCGAATTTGGTGATTTATTTTTTTTTGATGATGGTCCACTTCTAATTTTACTAAGATTATTGTATTCGCATTTTGCCGATTCCATTTAAATTATCAAAATCACGAATTAATTATAAAAATACAAATTAGCAAAATGCCATAAGGCGATATGAATAAAAATATATTAATTTAACAGATATTTTTTTTGTTTTTCATCTATTTATTTCTCAATTTATTACAATTTACAATAATAATCAATTCAACTGTCTCGTTTATTTAAAGTAGGCGAAATGTTGTTTATTTTTGATCTCTTTGTTCTAAATACTAACAAAATGAAAATATATAAAATGCTTTATGTATATTTTGTAGTTACATCCAGCTGATTTTGAAAGATGACAAATCACAATTTTTGATAATATAAGTTATAGTTCTAATATATTATCAATAGATGGCACTAAGCAATTTTATTTTTTAGACAGTGATTGATTATAGACGTATCAAATTTTTTGCAATAACATGCAATAAATAAGCAATAAACAGTAAATAATATTTTCAATGAATATAGCAATTGTAGTAAATTTAATCGTATTTCAACTAAATTTCAATCAATTAAAACACTTTTTTTTATAACAACATATTATGCCCTTGAACGTTGAATGAAACCCACGTAAATAATGTCAATTTATAAATATTTAATTGGTTTTTTTTTATTGAATAGAAAACAAAATCATATTACATCTGATATTACTCACATAAAATGTGAGAAAAACAAAATGCATCCATTTTTTTTTTTTTTTTTTTTTTACATTGAATAGTATTTGGGCGCAATCCAATCAGTAATCTACGAGTTACAGCGCTTGAAAACAACTAACCTCTGAATATTTTTGTTAAAATGGAAAAAAGTGAATTCCGTGTGTTGATTAAACACTATTTTTTGCATGGAAAAAGCATCGCACAAACCGAACTGCACTTAAAAAGTATTATTCCGACTCTGCACCGTCTCATAAAATGGTTCACAAATGGTTTACTGAATTCAAGTGTGATCGTACGAGCACTAAAAACAATACCAAGTCCAGGTCGCCCGATTGAGCTAACAACTCCAGATATGATGATAGATTATTGAATGTGCTTATAATTTTTTTTTTTTTTTTAAATAAAAATAATATCATTAAACATTTATTTAGACTCATCGCTAGATTACTGCAACGCAAGATGAAATGAATGGACAAATTTCAATGGAATATGTTCAAAAGATATATATCAATCGAAGAAATTATGTATTTCTACATCAAATAAAGAATCGAATTAATTTATTTATCATTTGAAAAGAGCAATCGAAAACTAATATAAACGATTAAAATGATGTTATATTTTATTGAATTGTAGTCTGTCACAGGCAAGCAGTAGTGGAGCCTTTGTATTAATACAATTGTATGTAAAAATGCCAAAATTTCTTCGATAATATCTTCGAAGATTGTGTTTAAGACAAAAACAAGAGTTTTTTTTTTTTAAAACAAATATTTGATTAACTAAAATCTGTGAGTTTTTTTTTTTTTTTTTTCATTTTTTGAACTTGCGAAGACATGAGGAAAACTGGAAATAATTAAAAAAAAAAAAATTATTTATGAATAAATAAAACTAAAAATTTCTTGAAAATTAACAATTTCTGTTTGATATAATGTTGAGTTTAATAGTGACGTAATGTATTCTATTTAATACATTCGACGAAACCCACCACTGATAGCGTATTTTTAGCTCATTTTTGACGTTTCTCTGTTAAAGATCGCACCATGATTCGAGGGACCCCTCTTCATTTGTAGCCGGAAATATTTGCTCAACCTTTAGGAAAACCTACAGGAAAATATGTCGAAATGGGATATTTCGAAGAAATTGGATATTTCCGAGCACTGAGCCTTTCCATAGATTTTGTTATTGTATTTGATTAGTTCGAACTCTCACCACTTCCATTCATAATGCAAATCTAATGCGCTTGATATTGGCGCTGTTTGTGTGTTGTTCGGTGAAGGCTCAGTATTCGAATATTTCAAAGTAATCTGATTTGTGTGATTCATAAATCAATATTGCATATTTTTCCATGATTTTCCAAGAATTCAAACATTTTTTTTTTTTTAGAAATAGAGACTCAAATTTTGAGGTGTGCACATTCAAACCATATTTAATTTTTTTTAAAAAAAGACCTGTTTAATTAGCGAGTACGAACGCCTCCTGTTCGACATACCCAAAAATGATGGATTGAAAAAGCACACTTCAGCTTGAATACAAGTTGAGCTCAAGCACAAACCATTCATCAAAATGACTTGAAATTATCCTTCAAATTGTTTGATGACAATGGATTTTATAGATTCCATCGAATAATAATACAATATTTGTGACTTGAATGCTTTTAAATTATGCAAAGTCCTGCTATTAAACAGAATACGATTGTCTAATGTGGTTGCAAAAAAAAAAATAGAAAAAAAAATGAATCGTATTCCAGGTCGTTAAATTTTATGCATAGGGAACATTACAAAATTCCACTCTATAATTTATTTATGTTTGGTTGGGCAAAGAAATTCACACACCATGAACTAGATTCCCTATAAAATATGAACGGAAAAATATGTTGCACGAAAAAAAAACAACAACAACAATAATATTCCTTTTTGTCCAGGAATGACGTGGTATTTGTGAATCTTTATTCCTTTTATTTGTTGCAAACAAAAATTGGGAAGCATATTCATAGGGAATTTAAGCGAACTTTGACTCGTTCATAAATTAAAATCAAGACGATAAAATATAAGGTTCTTTGTTCGTTGTTTTTTCCCCGTTACTTTAGCACTTGTCGTGTTGTATCCATTCAAAACATGCAAATTTACAAATGGTACTTTGAATAACCGAACACCGACCGGCTTCAATACACAAGCAATAGTGGTTCGTTGCATTCCATTTTTTTCTTTCTTTCTTTCTTTCTTTCGAAGAAATGAAACCAAATGAAGCAAAGTATACATATTTCAAAGGAGTTTAACATGAATGAATGAAAAATGCATGTTTCTTTTGACCGAAAGGAATATTAGCATTTCTGTTTAATCTGTTCTTTCTGTATCGTCTTCGTATTGTTGTTGCTGTCTTCTTTTTTTTTTTTTTAAAACATGTTCCATTAAAAGTATTGTACGTTACCGTACAAAGTCATTCTTACTACAGGACATTCAAGCGGCCAGTTGCATTGAGCCAGATCAAGAGCAATGACGCATTTCTAACGGAATTCGTTACAATGAACAAATACAATCAATTGCAAATACAAATTTGTTGAAATGTCTAGGCGATAATTACATAGAATTTATATTATAAACACAAAACCAAGTATAATCAATGAATTGTAGTGAATACGAATTAAATTAAGTATAAAATAAAGTATAACAAATTTTAAATATTTTGTGATATGAATTAGTTTAAATCGATATAATTACCATTTTGTAGATCAATTAACTTTAAAATAAATTATCTATCAAAATCCAAGCTTTGGTAAAACATACTTAAATACATGCAATGTTATGTGAATTATTCACAAGATAAAAAGTAATTACTTTCACCTGCTAAATAACTTTATCAAACGATCTGCATATTCGTGAACTTTTATTTTACTTTTAATAAAAATTCATTGAACGAACGAGCAACGAAAAAGAGAGGGAGTGAGAATGGGAATTGGAATGTGTGTGTGTGTGTTAAAAAGAGAGAGAGAGAGAAAGAGAGAGAGAGAGAGAGAGAGAGAGAGAGAGAGAGAGAGAGAGAGAGAGAGAGAGAGAGAGAAAGAGAGAGAGAGAAAGAGAGAGAGAAAGAAAGAAAGAGAGAAAGTGAGAATGAGAATGAGAATAGGAGAGAATGAATGTGGGTGAGATAGAGAGAAAGAAAAAGGCAGACATGGATAGAGAGTGAGAAATAAAAAGAGAATAAATAAATGGAAAAGAACTGCATAAATATTTCATTGACACGCTCAAAATTCAGTGTGTATCGTTGAAATTTCGTTTGGTATTTACAACCGATTTGAACAGAGAGAAAAAGGAAAACGTCTGAATATTTTTGCGTGATCATCGCATTTTGAGTGTTTGATTCGATTGACGAAATCGTCCTTGTGTGCGCCCTGGCAATTCAAGTTAAACCAATTAAAAATGATAGATACGTTGCAACTTAAGAAATATTGACGATACAAACGAATCCGTTGCCGCAAGAGAAACCATTTCGATACATCAACCGGTCACATTTATTTCATATCAATAGTGTTGAATCTATAGATTGAAACTGCTGCCCTAGTCTATATTATCAATGGCAATGACAAAATTTGTCAATGTTTTTCTCACATATTCTTTGTCCTTTTCTTCGGCTTTTCATTTGTATGCCATCTTTTTTGCTCAACGAGTAGACATTTAAACATGAACACTGGACATCTTGTTTACATGTAACTGTGAATGGATGGATAGATAGATAGATAGATAGATGGATGGATGAATGGATGGATGGATGGATGGATGGATGGATGGATGGATGGGATGGATAGATAGATAGTGATAGATGGAGTGAAAAAGAGGACAAGAAAAATAAAAAAGAACTAGAACCATGCATACAAAGCTCTTTAAAAAGTACATAACTGAAACATGCAATGAAAATTTTCTAAACGTGTGTCGCATTTTCAAATGAAATAGGTTAGTTATTTCCGATAATAATTGACATTAATAAATGAAAGCTGAAGAAGTTTTCCATTTTAGCGGATAGTGTTTTCTGTTGTCCATTTTATATACAATATATTGTACACACAGGTTCGGTGTTTTTCCTCTACGTTTGTTGTCCGTTTGTTTTGTCGTTTCGAAACATTTAATGTAGCGTGAGCGAACTTTTCAATGACCATACTTGATTGTGGTAAATGTACAGACGAAAAAGCAAAAAAAAAAAAAAAAAAAGAAAAATGAATAAAAAAAAAACTCATGCTCAATACGGAATCTCCCGAACAAAAACCAATATATTGTCGAAACGATATTTCGTTAAAAATCGAACGAAACAATCCAGTTGGGCCAGTGTCTTTTCTCCCATTGAAGTACGACGCGCATATCTGTGCCTCAATTTGCATTTGAAATTCAAAGCATACAAAACCAAAATTTCTGTGTGATTTGCTGTGATATATACTCGTCTGATTTTGATTTCATTTTTTTGTTTTTGTTCATTGTTTTTTTCTTTTTTTTTCTCCAATACAAATTTAATTCCATCGAATGAATCTCCATGAATCATTACGTATTGTCGATTTTGATATCAAGTATCAATCTCTTACAACCATTCGATACAGATAGCATTCATTGTTTATCCACCATATCGTGAATACGGTTCATCATTATATATATTTTTGTTGTTATTCTCTTGTTTCGGTAAATTTTTGTTTTTTTCTTTTCTATTCTTCAGTTTCCACTCACTTAACTATTTCGTTTTTATTTATTGCGGGCAAATTAATTCCTTAGAGTAATCAATTGTTGAATGTACCACATTAAAATGTAATAAATAAGAAAAATTAGTGTATGACAAAAGAATAAAAATACCGAAAAGCAAACGAACATTTTGTACCCAATGTTTTTGTTTTTTTTTTTTGTTTTTTTTTTTTTTTGCTTCATTAAAATGATAAAACAAAAGCGAAATTGTTAAAATGCAATGTAAATATTTGTAAATTTTGTTTGTGAATCAGTGAAATTCGTGCACATAACGTGCAATTAACATAGAATATAAAAATTCGAGAAATAAAAAAGAAAAATCCAAAAGAAAAATGCCGATTCGACGACGAAAACATCATGGTCTATATTTTCATTCATCTGCACCAAGAGGTAAGTGATTTGTTTATTCATCCAATGGCACTTGAATTGCTGTTGATTATAATACATAAACATTCTATTTGAATTTGTTGAGTGGGTGAAATCACGACAATGCCACCTGAACGAATTGCACTTTCATTTGTTGATTTTTATTTATTTATTTTGTTTTTTTTTTTTTTTTGTTTGTTTCCTTTTCGGTTATTCTTCTTCTTTCTGATTTCCCTTTTTGTGAAATTTTACACATTCCATTCGCTTTTACAAAAAAAAAAAAAAAAAAAAAAAAAAACAATGAAAATAAGGGAAAACATGCAAAAAGAGGTGAAAATAAACACACAACTTGTTTTTCACGTCAATTTTGAAAAATGTTTCCATTATATTATGAGAAAATGATTAAGCATTTTACAATAATTGGCTGCTATTGTTGATTCTTCTTCATCATTTTCTTCTTCTTTTTCATTTTGATTCCAATTCACAATCAACACATTTTGTATTTTCCATAAGAATATTATTGCATATGTGCTTGTAACATGCTCCTGTATTCACAAGCCAAATTCTTGTTTGCGTGTCCAAATTGAATGGATTCCACATTGATTTGATGTATTTTCTAGTAAAATATCAATTTTTTCAAATTTATGATGAATTTTTTTCCTTTGTCTTCATTCAAAAAATTTTTCAAACGTGAATAAATTTGACAATTTTTTTTTTTTAGAAAGAAATTAATAAGTGCACTTGTTCAATATCCCGTTGAATTGATTGTTTGCTCCGGTTTATTCATAAAATTAGAACTGAATAAAGCCGATTCATAAAATTTGTGTCCATCACAAACAAAGTCCATTATTCGTTTCGAATATTGGTCAATCAGTTGATGAATAAAAATCAATGAGATAGATTATCACCATTGTTGATTGTTTTCAATACAATGGATATATTGATTTATTTATGGAATTGATTAGTGTCAAACTAATCGAATGAAATTTCATATCTTTTAATATTTATTATTCTATCAATTTTGACCATCAAACAATACGCAATGTATGTAGTCTCGAAACATTGTTTTGTTCAAACAATTTTCTGACCATTTTTTTTTTATTTTTTTTTTTTTTTTTTTTTTATAAACTTTCGTGATCCATTTATAGTAATTCGATTGAAAATAGACAACAACAACGAAACAAAAAACAAAAAAACGAGAAACAAAAATGGAAGACATGTGGGACATCATTAAAGCTGAACAGAATAATAAACGAAATCATAGGGTTGTGATTAAGGGAATCACAAGTGTGTATAATTGTTGGGCCGCCGGCAAACTATTTTATTTCGTATTTCGAGATTCAATTTCAACCGTTTAAATATTCAAAGACCCAATTTTATCAAAAAAAAAAAAAAAAAAAAAAAAGCAATTTTAAAATGCAATCTTTTCGACATTTGAGTATTAATTGTGATTTTCATTTTGCACAATTAGTATTTCAATCGTTTTTTTAATTATATTATTTATGTTGATGTTAAATATCAAATTGATTGATTTGGACGTGTTCTGATTTCACCATTTCAACAAAGTAAACAAACAAATAATCAATGTACGTAATTGAAACAACCAAACATCCATTGTACTCTATATTTCCAAGTAATTTTCACACTCTTTACTCTGTATCACCCTATACAATGTACATGTTGATCAAATGCTATTACAATATATCTATCTCATCGTTTCAAAATTGAAAGCTTTTCATATACACCGTTGTGAATATCGTTCACATTTATAAAAAAAAAAAATCATGTATTGCGTGTGTGATCCCTTGTGTGTGTGTTTGTTTTTCTATTAATTTCCTATGCTGAAGCATTGCAAGTTTTATTAATTTTCGAATTTCCATTTCCGTTCGAATGTGAATACCAAAAATAAAAGCGCTTCAGAATGCTTTTGATAGTATCATGAAGTGGTACATTACAGTACAGTAAAAAAAAAAAAGAAAATTTGTATATTTGACATATTTTAAAGAGCATTTCATTCAAAGCAAGCAATTTGAATTCAAACGAAAACGACAAAAACTGTATTTAAAGAAATTGTTGTGTGTGTGTGAATGTGTATGCAATTTGATCGAAAAATTTTAAACCATTAAATTTGCTTGTACATTTGCATAAGAATTTGTGTGCATTCGTCAATACAAGGTAATTTTATTAATAAATGATCTAATTGATATTTTAAAAAACGCCCATTTATATTGAAAAGAAAATGTTATGGACAATTATATTGTATCAACATGTATTTTTACGTTCAAAAATTGTACGTACCATAAAATAAAATGCGGTCAATGTTGCAATTTATGCACAAATTGCGGACAAGACGTGTCATATATCAGTTTTTTTGTATTGGTTTCGATTTTGATGATTTCGAATTTCTATTTGTAACTAGGATATGGTTTTTATTTTTAAAAGTTTTGGTTAAAAAAAAAATAAAACCATTCACATTGTCAGGGTTACCGTTTTATAAATTTTTAATGGCTAAATTAACCGAAACACTCGATTGAGCTTGAGAATTTTTGAAAAGATTCAAACTAGGTCGATTTATAAGTTATTTCGTGGTGGTTTTATTTATTTTTTTTTTTTTTTCTTCTTCTTCAACGAAATTATTTTTTCATTAATTCTTTCGTTTCCTTTCTGTATCGGTCACATGTGTCACCATATATTCAAATTATCCACTCATGGTGATTCATACCATTTAAAATTCATTTTTTTTTTTCTATTGAAAATAAAACAAACATACGACGAAAAAAGAAAATCGCCACAAATGGTTATTTAACTAGTTCGGCCAACGATTCCAATCAATAATTTAAATATAATATTTGTGTCACACTTAAATTGCAGTTGTCACGATGAAAGCACGCGGTCAGGATAATGGTGCGACAAGAGAAGGTAATTTCAATCATTCCTTATCGATAAATATAATTATAGTTAATTGTCCTTTTTTATATGCATTTGTGGGCTTTTTCTTTTTGGAAATGGAAAGATTGTACTTGAAATGATTGATCATTAAATTTTAGATGAATAAATGAGCTTTTTCTTCTGGAAAGGGATAAGAAAAGGGAAATTGAAAGGGAAAGGGGAAGGGAAATGGAAATGGAAAGGGAAAAAGAAAAGGAAAGGGAAAGTGAAAGGGAATGAGTAAGGAAAGGGAAAGGAAAGAAAGGGAAAGAAAAGAAAAGAAAAGCAAAAGAATAAAAAAAAGAAAAAGAACAAAAATGTGTAAAAAAGGCAAAATTAGATAAAAAACGACAAAAAGTAAAAGTGAAACAAATAAAGGAAGAAAACATTTAGATATATGACAATTATGTAAACAATTAAGAAGTGACAATTAAACGCCCAATTCATCCCTTGATAATAATAACAATAATAATGATAAATTTGGTTGATTACGGCACTTGGGCCACATTCACATTCTCTCATGAGCATAAATTTCGATTTGTGCATGCACCGGAACTTTGGGGTTAATTTGATTGTACTAAATTCCACTTTTGCGTGGCTGTGAATGAGTACACATGATACATCAATCCGCCTCGTAAATGTAGGCTAATCCATGTCTTGTGTCAAACCAAACATGGTCCAATTTCGATGAGGTCGATGTATTTTTCTAGTCAGTCTTCAATTTTATTTCATAATCATTATCATCATCATTGGTTTGCAATGTGTTAATCATGACCTTATGTTTATTTTATTAATGTCATTCGTGCAATCATATTTCGTTCTTCTATTCTTTTACTTTTTTATTTATTTATTTATTTTTTTTTTTTTCGTATGTTATCTGTGTGTATGAGCTTATGTATGTAATATAGTTTATCGAATGTGGATTGAATGTTATGCGATCGATACATTTGGCCTGACTATTTCGTGTCACACCCAATAAAGCGTTTTGAATTGTTTTTACAAATGTGAATTGCGACGCGATCATTTCGTTTTCATTTTTATTATTATTTTAGCCTGTGCAATGCACTTTCATTTGAATTACTCAATGAAAATGGATATGACATTATGTTTATTTACATTATTATTGTCATTTTTCAATTTATTTATGCAGCCATTGTTATAAAACCATCAAATATACGAATATGGATTCATGATAAAGATATGTGCAAGTTAACACAAGTTTTATGGGAAGGTCAAGGTAATCGTCTACGCACCGAAATCTGTTCAAATAATCGTGTCAAGAAATTTCTGGACGCCGTACCATATGTTATGGTAAATGACATTCATCGAAAATTATAGGAAAATTCAATTATTTTCCAAATGTTTTCTTAACTCTATCTCTCTCTCTCTCTCTCTCTCTCTCTCTCCTCCTTTCTTTTTCATTTGTTTTTTTCTTCTTTCGTTTGTAATAGAATGTGATAAAAGAGACTCATACAGCTACGGTAGAAAATAATTTGGATGAATTGATAAATATAACATCGCCACCAGTGCCGAAAGGATTATTGTCTAGTAAAGATGTAAATGGTTTAACGCCATTACATAAAGCAGCCGGTTTAGGACATTTGGCTATTGTTGAATACATTTTAAGAACAAGCCCATCAACGGTTACAGATATTGATGCCACTGGCAAAACACCGTTACATTATGCAAGCACACTCGAAATTTTCAATAAACTTGTACAAGCCGGTGCCGATGAATTTGCCACCGATTACGTATGAATGCATTGATAATAAAATCCTTAATATTGAAATTAATCACAAGTTGTGATTACCAACTTATGCCCCCTTTTTTTTTTCTTCATGTCATTGTACAGCGAATGAAAACCGCCAACTATTATCGAACCAAATCAAGTGAATTAAATAAATCCCTTTTGACTGTTATACCAGAATCACCGAGAGTTCCGCAATCAGGTCTACCATCAAATTATGACTGGGCAATGTTTGACGAAGAGCATAATTATCAATTTATCAAAAATGTATGTATTAACACACAATGTGTCAAACATTATGTAATCATTGAAATTATCATTTATTAAAAATTGATACGAATTTCCTTTTTATAACATTCAATTTAGAACTTTGTACGAAAAAGTCATTCAACTTATGGCAGTTTCAATACATTGAATGGTAGCGATGAACGTAATCATGGTTCAGCTGAAGTTATTTCAACAATGCGAGACGATGAATCTGAAACGAATGACGTTGAAATGTTAAACGATGTTGAAAAAATTGATGACAATGAACCGCCAAATAATGATGATGTGGACGAAATGAAAAATGATGAGTCAAATGATCATGTCGATGACACGACAACTGAACAGCACGAAACAATTGATGAAAATAATGAACGTAAATAAATTGTTAATTTTTTCTATGTATTTTTCATATGTTATGAACTCAATGCATAAGTTATAAATATATTGTGTTAATAAGTTCTGAATTTTCACTTGGAATTTTTATTTTTTCTTTTAAACCATTAAAAAACAAAAAATGTCAAACATTAGAGCCAACTGAGATGAATGAGGATGTTGAAGATGCACAACCTGAATTAGATGAATCAAATCCCGAAAATGAAGAAGATAAAGAGCCAAAAGACGAAGAAGAATCACCTGAAAATCCAGAACAAGTAAGATTTTAAAACGATGATTCAAATAATATGATTTCGTAAAGCGTTGATATTCGAACAAAATATATATATACATATAAATATTGATTTAGATAGATTGCACAAGCACATGCACCAAATTATTTCTTTTTTAATTTCATATACAATACACATGTCGCAACACATTTCACGAGAGCTGTGTTGCACTTGGCATTATGTTGAAATGATTCTTTGTTTTTTTTTTTTTAATACTATCCTGTCCTTTCAAATAAATAGGGTTTCCAAATACATGAAATCTTTGTGCAAAATCCGAGCGTATTGTTCAAAATGAAAATTTTATTTTTCTTGTCAAAATGTATATTTATCAAATTTTACTATTTATTGCCTCTCTATTAAAAGCTCGATTTAGTTTTCATAAAGCAGACAAAAAAAAAATAAATATTAATAATCAAAAATATTGTATCAAATGCATCCATTAATTCATCGCACAACCGTCTTTCATCCAGCTGAAATGTAAGTTTCTCTGTCACATACATACGAAACAAAAAATTAACATTAATTGCTATGATGATAATTTCACCATATAAATTTCTTTTCATCATGGATATTGTTTTTATTTCTCTCTCTCTCTCTCTCTCTCTCTCTCTTCTTTCTTTTTCTGTCTTACATGTACATATTACTTTGAGTCGATCATATTTCACAGAGAATTTATATATTTGGTCATCGATAATCAAAATTTATGTATCCACTCAAAAGATATGTTGAAAAAAAAAAATAGAATTAAAATTAGTCTAGTTGTGATTTAGTTGCAAATTGACATTATTTTCCAGACTGATGCGGACAATCATGTGGATATGGAAAATGATGATGCACAGGAATTTGAAAATAATGACAATGAAATGGAAGGAGAAAATGAAATGGAAAATGATGAACCAGAAAATGAACCAGAAGACAATGGTGAGATTGAGGCAGAACCAGAAAGAGAAGTGGAAGTAGAAGCAGAAGAGGATGCGGAAATTGAACCCGAAATAAATGAAGCAGAAGCTGAAGAACAACCAGAAGGGGAGCTCGAAGATGAGCTAGAGGGGGACCCCGAGGGACAAACAGAAGAAGAGCCCGAGGGAGAACCAGAAGTGGAGCCCGAAGTTGAACAAGAGGGGGAGCCCGAAGGAGAACCAGAAGGCGAGCCCGAAGTTGAACAAGAGGGGGAGCCCGAAGGAGAACCAGAAGGCGAGCCCGAAGGAGAACCAGAAGGGGAGTCTGAAGAAGAACCAGACGGGGAGCCCGAAGGAGAACCTCAAGAAGAGCCCAATATAGAAGTAGAACAAGAGCTCCAAAACGATGACGAACAAAATGAAGACCATGTTGAAAATAACGAAACACCCATTGCAAGTGTAAATCAATCGCCACGAATTGATGAACGAATTGATAGCGCGGAAATTTTAATCATCGATCATGGTGATGGACCGAATATAGAAACAATAAACGATTATGATCAACCGGAAAAGATTGATTATAATCCGATGAATAGTGATGAAAATGATAATCATATAACAACAATAGAAACATCCGAAATTGAACATTTTAATGATGTCGATGATGTGCCAGATTTAGATTATGAAGAAGAAATACCTATGGAAGTACCAAGCACAAAGCCATCAAGTGCAACGAGCATCAAATCAAGTGCTCATTTTTCGGCAAAAAGTGTAAAAAGTGCAAAAAGTATTGGATCAATAAAATCGATAGAAAATGGAGTTGAATCAAAACCCGGCACGGCAAAAATGGCAAGCAAATCAAATTCAGCAATTCGCAATAGCAGTGCCAAAAGTATGGCATCGGTAAAATCGCAGCGTAGCAACAGTGCTGCTAGTCGAAAAATGTCAACAAAGAGTTCGAAAAGCACCAAAAGTGCAAAAAGTCAAAAGAGTGAAAAGGCTGATGATGAAGATGATCAAATAGAAAATGGAATTGAAGAATGTGAAGAGATTGTCAAAAATGGAACTCAACATAATGAAAACAATGGTAATGAAGAAGCCGATGAAAATGTGGAAAATGTTGAAAATGAAACACGAACCGATGATACGAATGAAATCAATGATGATGCAAATGATCAAGAAACAAATGCAGACGCTGAAGAGGTAAGGGATTCGGTTGGAAAACTTTATTTTCTTTTTCGCCAAATTCCAGTGTTGTCAATCACATTTATCTATATTATCAAATCAAATCGAATCTAATCCATTTTAATTCTAATTTGTCAAACATTTAAATATTTATTTTTATGTATTTTAAGCGATAAACCGGCTCCGGCCAAACCTGTATCTGTAGTAGTCTTTTGTAATTGTATCTGCACCATCGCTATTTAATGATTGAACTGCAAACAAACAAACAAACAAAAAAACATAATATGTGCGTGCTGAATGTATGATAGATTTAATTTAGTGAAGAAAACTCAAAAATTCTAGAAGAAACCATTTTGTTTTCTTTTTTTTATATAAATATTGTTGTATTATATCTTCTTTTAATTTTTCGTTTAAAATCGTATAAACACACACTTCGCCACTCACCACTCAGTTAGCAAATACACAAAATAGCCAAACCAAACCAAACAAAACAAAACAAAAACATGCATAGATCATGTGCTTTAAATTCATGTAATATAGTAAATATTGGAATAAAAACAAAAATACACCGTATTATTCAGGAGGAGCAACCACCAGATAATCAAACAAATGATGAAAAATTAGAAAATAATGATGACAATGATGACAATGATAAAACATCAAAACAACTCGTTGAAAATGATGAAATAAATGCAAAAGAAACAAATGATCCCGTTATGGAAATCGAGGGAATTGTTCATGGTGAAGCTGACAACAATGTTGTACAATCTGCTAGCCGCTTAAATGCTGTCGACGATGAAGACAATAAAGTATGAAAATTCACTTTCGATTGAAAATGACAACGCACGATTTTTTTTTTTTCTTTTTTTTTTTTTGACCAAGTCACGATTTTTTTTTCGTTCAATTTGTTTTCTGGTAAAATTCTTTTTGGCACTGATTTTATTGTTTGCATTTGCATAAAAAATCAAATCGTTTTTGTTAGAATAATGTGAACTTTTTTTTTCTCAATTACAAATAAAAAAATGACAAAAAAAAGAATCGTTCGAATGAATGCATCGCAAATGACATGACATATTGCAAATGTGATTGCAAATTGATTTTTTTTTTTTTTTAATTTTTTTCTTGTAGAAATATATGCAAGCACAGAAGATAATTGAGCAACAAGATATGGAACAACTTGCTGCTATGGTTTTAAATGGTGATGGTCAATATTTGATTGGTACGAAATCCAATCAAACGGAAATTCAAGCATTTATCGACAATGTGCCAGCGTACATGGTATTTAAATACATTATTAAATAAATAAATGAAATAAAATGAAAAAGAATTAAAATTTATGCATATTTTCTTTATCAATTTAGAATAAAATCCGTCGTGTTCATATTGCAGCACGAGAAGGAAATCTTCGTGATTTGCAATCGGCATTGGATCGTCGTAAATTTGCTATTGCCAAGGATGATTGTTCCCCGAACAAATGTACACCAATTCATGTTGCCACCATTTTTGGTCATGCTGGTTTGTATTTCAATTAAACACAATGAATGTGTCTAATGATTTTTCGTTGCATTTTTTATGTAATCGATTTAAACAAAATGGGAAATGTGACTGAATTCGATCGGTAAAAGCAATTTGTTTGTTTTTTTTTATTGAATTATAGTTTTCCAGTCATTACTTTTACTTCAACAACAATTCACATTTTCTAAATTGGTTACAAAACAATCAATTGCCACCAAATGCAAACCACCACCATCATCATCATCAAATGCAACCCATCCAGTTGTCCTGGTTGAACGACTAATGAATTTTTGCATAAATTATTCGATTTATTTTTGTTGTTTCATTCGAATCAATTTGATTAAAAATGTATTCAGTAATATCGTGTATTTGATGGATTTTGTGTGCATTTGACTATGTTTGTGTGTGGGTTTTCACATTTTTCTTTTATTTCGTTTTTTTTTTTTTTTTTTTTTTTTTTTTTGATATTCAACACGGTCATTTATTTACATACAGGTATTTTACGATATTTGGGCGGTCGATTCCCTGAAACAACATCGGCTGTTGACGAAAATGGACGAACTGCATTACATTATGCGGCAACTATAAAAGACAACGGACACTTTTATAATTTGTTAGTTCATTTAGGATCGAATCCGAAAACGATCGACAAGGTAACAATATATCAAAATCAATTCATCAAAATAAAATAGGTTAAATTTGTCGGACGTTCGTTCATAATTATCAAATTGTTTTTTTTTTTTCTCTCTTTTTGGATTTTCTTTATTAGCTTGGGCATAACGCTGAATTCTATTTAGATCACGATAAAACGGAGCAAATTTTATCTCATGCTGATTTACTGAGGAATTTTGGTGTTGCTGGTTCAGCTGCCGATGGCATGCTAAATGATCAAGGTAAATTTTTCAATTGTTACAAAAAATTCTCATCGACATTCTTTTTTTTTTAATTCAATATTTTTCTTAAAACAAAACCAAACAATTTTATTGATCTTTTTAATTTCTTTCGTGTTTAAATCAACTTTCTTTTTGTGTCTTTTTGTTTTTGCAATAAAATTTTTGAAAAACAAAACCAAAAAAAACAAAAACAAATGGTATTTATCTGTGAATTTCGTGCGAAAAATTGATAAATAAAAAAAAAAAAAAAAACAAAAAAATCAATTGAATAATCAACTCAACCATGCAGTACCAGACGATTTGCATAGTGCACGACGTGCTATCGACGATGCGGATGTGCTGAACACATTAGAACGATGCTTTCGTATTATACATGAAGCACCAAAACCGGGCATCATCAATTCAGTGGAAAGTGGTTTGCAAAAATTACATGAAAACAGTGTACCAGGCAGTGCAATATCATTATCACGTTTATCATCAAAAGCCTATGTAGCACGATTTTTAAAACGTAGTGTATTTGATAAAATAAAAACGCGACAAACACGCATCGATCATAATTTATTTGATATTATTTGGCCAGCAATGAAAAAACGTAATACATTAAGTTCAAATCCGGATTTTGAATTAAATATGGATGGTGGTATTGTTGCGGCCGATTTGGATGTATTTGTTGTATTTCAAGAATTTTTGGTGCCACTTATTAAAGATTTACATTGTATTGATATAAATAGTGATTTTCAACCACATCCCGAAACGCAATATTTTCCAATGAATAAACGTAATGATTATACACTTAACGAAAATGTGGATAATGATACATCAAATGAAATATTGAGTATAAATTTAGATAAAAATGGTAAATATGTACGAGCATGTGTAATTGAAGTGAGCCGAAATGTGGAACGTTTTGAATTGCCATTAAATTTAACATTTGGATTATTAGAACAAGTTGAACGAATTATAACAGCTCGATTATTAAGCATGGACTTTTTACGTGCAATCGATGAAAAAGAATTGGGCATTTATTATACAATGAATGAGGTGCTTGAAAATCCATCTGAAATTCGAACAATTTTAGCAACAAAAGGTTTATTAATACCATTATTAAGCAATGATGATCCATATCAAAAAGCCGAATCAATGGCAATCAATGGACGTTATTGGCCATATGGTCGTGGTGTATTTGTTAGTGCATCATATGATTTTGTTGCATGGATCAATTGTCAAGAGCATTTACGCATTTTATGTTGTACAAATAATAATTCACCGGGAAATATTGGACGTGCTTATATTAAAATTGGCAAAGCAATTATGTATTTAACCGAACAAATTGAATTTCGTAATAGCTATTTTCTTGGCTATTTGGCTGCACGGCCAAGTTATCTTGGTACATCACTTCGTTTTAATTTAACAATTGAATTACCACATTTAATCAAAGAGCCCGATAATTTACAACATTTATGTAATGTACGCGGTTTACGAATGTCAACACATCACAATTCATCATATATACGTGTATCAAATTTTCAAGCATTATCAGTCACTGAATGGAAAATTTTCCAAGATTTTTGTACGGCTGTTGCCAACATCATTCAATTGGAAAAAGATTTATCGATCGATAATAGTAATCATATAACGACAATGTTTATGAACATTTTTCGAAAGAAACGAAATAGTTTAGACACCGAAACCAGTTAATAAGCATCATAAAATAGACCATCATGTGTGAATAGCGACATTTTAAAGGAACAATTAAAATTTATTGAAAAAAAAAAAAAAAAAAAAAACAAAAACAAAAATGAAAAAAATTCATTAGCCAAAATTCCCTTTTTGTACACTTCTTTGGATAAGATTTTTGTGTTAGTAAAACATTCAATCTAAGTATTAAGCAAAAAAAAAAAAAAAAATCGTTATATACAAAAAAAATGCTTCAGTGTGCCATAAAAAAAAATAATTATTTGATAAATTTTAAATGTGAATTGTTTTATACAAATAAACTCGAGAAACAAAAGAAGAAAAATTTAGCGTTGGAAAGATTTTCGTAACGATTCGAACTCAAAAAAATAGAAGAAAAAACAAAAAAGTCGTAAAATTAATCACAAACATTTCCATAAGCTCAACTAACGAAAATTCGATCCGATCCACAACTAAACGGCATAAAATACTCATTAAATGTATACAGCACGAGCACACACTTGAAAATAATAATTATATTATACAAAATCGTTTTGTACAAAAACCAAAAACAAACAAAAAAACCAAAAAAAAAAAAAACAAAATTACTCATCAACCTTCGGCCTTGGTCTTAGGTTAGTAACATTGCTTAAATCCTTTTTCTCAGGCTTTTGTGCACAAATCTCTCTCCATAGACATCGAAAAACTCAATTATTTTTTTTTTTCTTTAATTTTTTTCGAATTCTTTTAGCCATTCCATTCCAATTAGCTTAGCCATTCACCAAAGCAAATAAAAATACATTTTTCTCTGTATATCTCTTTCTCGTTTTTCTCTCATATCTATTTTTCGTAGCTAGAGATCCTTTTTTTTCTTTTCGCACCCGCCAAATGCTTTTCTCCGCTAAAATAATCGAAATCTTTGAATCACACAACCATCAACAATATATTTTACGCAAATATATTTCGAACAAGGCAAAAGCTAATTTTTTTTCATTTTGGAAATGTGATTTGTATCGGGTTTGTCGTTTGTATTTTATGGAATATTCATTTGTGATTTAGTTTAATCCTTTGTTAAATATTTTCATTTTTTTCTCTCAATTTTCTGCAAAATTCATTGTTAATTGTATGGTAAAAATAATTTCATAAGACAGAGTGAGAGGAAAAAAAAAAAACGAACAACATAATGCTCAAGTGTGTATGCGTGTTGAGTCGCAAAAAAATCTTTCCAACTGAACATGCGGTTTAAACTGAAATGAGATGAACTGATGATTGATTGTATAAAGATTGTATGTGCATGATTATTTATAAAGATATCCGAACAAATCAAATTTTCCAAAATTGATGTGATTTTGCTGGTTTGTGATAAAAGGTGCCCATCCTTCGAATTTATTATTTGTTTGTGTTTATTTGTTTAATTTTCTTTTGTGATATTTTTTTTTTTTTTTTTTTTTTTGAATTTTCGAAAAATTGATTTTATTTGTTCAATAGCAAATATAATGAAAGATTTCAAATTTATTTTCGACAGAAAATTGAAATCTAATTTTACCCATTTTCCTTCCACTTTATCCGCATTTAGTCGCATACGATACTGAAAATTCGTGCTTTGTTTTTTTTTAAAAAAAAAAAATTCTTCATCGAGAAAAAAAAAACAAACAATCCCCACTCAATTATTTGATTTTGCATTTGAAATATAGTTGATTCAAAAATACAATTTCAATTCCATTTACAGGTAAACGAAAAGAAGAGAATCAAACAGGAACGCCATTATTTCAAACTGACGAAGGACGGTATTTAGCTGCAAGTAAATGTCGTTGTTGTATTTCTTCATATTGAAATTGGCTACAAAACAAGCGGAAACGCAATTTATTGGCTGAAACAAAATTTAATCACATCTTCAAATAATTTCCATTATTCACATTCACACAAAAAAACAAAAAACAAAAAACAAACACACATATACAGCTTTAGGTGATCCACTAATCAAAGGACTTACAGAAGTGGCAAACAGTCGTCCATCTAATCCGGTAAAATTCTTGGCCGATTATTTGCACAGCATTGCAGACAATAAGAAAATTGTAATTTTTTCTTTTAAATGTTGCACATTGTTTGAATAAATTTTTGATATGGTTTTGTAACATATATGATAATTGGGAAAATTGGGAATTTTTTTTTTTTTTCTGATTGTTTTTTCAGAGAAACAATCAACAGCAAGGACAAAAAGAGATTGAACCAGAAATAAAACATATACAGGTACAACCGCAACAGGAACAGCAACGGCAACAGGATCAACAAAGTGATCAACAAGGCGAAAATCAATCAGCATCGAAACCAAGACGATTGCCACGCAAAATGGATTTATCCCAGTATGATAAAATTGACGATGACAATGTGTCACCAATCAATGCGCCTGAATCAGCTGCAACAAGCGATGAACGAGTAAACATAATATCATTTCAAATTCATTGATTCTATTTTTTTTTTTTTTTTGTTTTTTCTCTCAATTTCCCATGGAATTTCAATTTGATTCCATTTTTGTGTTGATTTCATTCATTTTGTAATTTATCTCTCATCATTTGTTCTAAGGATGAGCATGGACAAAGTGTATTGCATTTTGCATGCGCACGTTCACACGGTCGAAACGCTTTAATTCAATTAATTGAAGATTCAGGTGTTAGCATTGCATATCGTGATGAATTATATCGAACAGCCAGAGATGTATCAATGCAAGCTACACAGCCGGAAAATACACGTGAAATTGATAAATATGTTCTTAGTCTTGCAGCAAGAGGTTAAGTTAACAGTTTTATTTAAGATAAATGTTTTGATTGAATTATTTTTATTCACGAAATGTGCTCTCACTTTCGAAATGCAATTTGTCAATGTTTTTTTGTTTTTTTTTTTTTTTTTTTAATTCTAATTGGTTTTCAATGGTTTTTTTTTATGCATAGGCGAACTAAATACCATCAAGCATTTGGCTATTGAAGGTTACGATCATATTATTGATGTTCATGATGATGAATCAATTGTGACAATTGCATATGCTCGAGGATTTGAAGAGCTTGGCAAATATCTTGAGAGCATTCCATCATTTGAGGTATGCATATTTCAACACTATTCAATTACAATCGAATGTTATTTATCGATCAATATCAATGAATCGTTAAAAATACAAATTTCTTTCGGTAGACCAATCGGGAAAAGTTACATCGTGCCATTAGATCAGGTGATTTACGTACAGTCAGACAGATTATTGATTTACCTGACGGACAAGATCTAGCGAAATGTAAAAACTATTATGGTTAGTAAAATTAACAAATGTATTTATTGTATAAATGATGAATTTCAACATTTTTAAATTGTAATTTGTTGACAAATTGATGAAAACAAAAAAAAAAAAAACAAAATGCGTACATATTTACAGGTCGAACTGCTTTGCATATTGCTGTACTAAAGCAAAAAGAAGAAGTTGTTCAGTATTTAGCAACGACTATCAGACAAACGTTACATATTGGTGATAATGTAAGTTCAAATTCCATATAATGGAATGTGTTATGTGGAATGAATACATTTATTTAAAAATTGTGTTGTTGAAAAATTATCGAAAATATCTAATTGTTCATATTTAAAACAGCTTGAACGAACTGCATTACATTATGCGATGGGTGTAAATTCTGTGGAGACTTTAAGCAGAATATTGATAAAAAATGGGGCCAAACGTGTGTTGAAAGATTTGAAAGGACGTCAACCAAGCTACTATTTCATGAACAAATCAGACATAACACGTTTGCAAGAAGAAGAAGAAGAGGATGAATTGTAAATTAAATACAATTCGGTAGCTCAAAAATGGAAATTTAATTAAAACAAAAACAAAAAGAAACCGCAAAGATGATAATAATAGATTTGTTGCATTATTCAATTAAAATGTTGCAGTTCCGTTAGATTCGTTTCAAACAGTAGCACAAACTACAGACACATACACAGTGATTCAATTATCATCGTTTTACAATTTTCAATTGTACAAAAAAGAAAAAAAAAAAAAAAAATTGTCCTGCCTCCATCCAAAACAGAAAAACAAAAACTAAATTCACACAATGAAAAATGCTAAATAAACATCCTGTGTATGATTCTGATCAATTTTGCACAATTTCTCTACATGTTTTATTATTTAGCAAAACGTTATTTCAAATTCATAATCAGTTCAGCTAATTTAAATATTGAAATTGCAATGATGGTTTATTTGTTGTTGTTGCAAATCACCCATTTAATTAAAATGTTAATCTCTTCAACAATAGATCAACAATAAATGAGCAAATTAAAATTAAAAAAAAAAAAAAAAAAAAAAAAAAATGCCATTTTTGTTTTTATTATTTTCTCCCTCTATAGATCGTTATTTATACTTAAAGTGGTTGAAAATTACAAATTAAGTATACAAATTGTAAGTATAATTGATTTTATTCAAGGTGATCCAGATTACAAATAGAAAAAACAATTTGAAATTGTCACTTAAATAGGAATTGTTGGCTATTTTTGGACATATTTTTAAACTAAATCAATGGGAATTTCTATATAATTACACCAAATGTTATCTTTATATTTCGAATTGAATGTTTTTGTTTCGATGGAGACGACCATCAAAATATATATACATATATATATATATACATAATGTGTATGACATGTTCAACATTTGACAGATAAATCAAATACACAGTCTATGTGTTAAAAAAAAAAAAAAAAAGAAAAAAAAACTTTTTATTCAATGTGGACTGGTGTGTCAAAATGTGCTCTGTGTACTATGTATATGTGTAACTTAGAAAAGTTTATGGTCGATACGTGAAACCTTTCGATACGAAACAGCTCATTTTAGCTCAACAAATTATTTTTTGTTCAAACTTTTCACTAGCAAAGCAAATTTTTTCCAACAAAACCATTTCAATTTTGCTGTTTAAAAGATACTATAATTTAGCACCGATTTTCACAAACTATCCATTGATACATTCGAAAAATTATTCTATATTTATACATATATATTCAGTTTAAAAATTTGTGTAAAAATTACGGTAAGATGTCTTATCACTATATTTCGACTTTTTTCATTCATACAAATACTAATCAAATGCAATTCAATTTGATTTTCATTTGTCACGTTTTTTTTTTTTTTTCTTTCTCTTGATTTTCTTACAGAGAATGTCATCATCAGATGTAAATACGTTGGTCGCAAAGTCATCCGAGTCACCAGCTATTGTTCATGCTAGTGAAAGTGACAAAACATGCGTCGTTTGTTTTAAAATTGTTGATATATTTTCGATTGGTGAATGTGATCATCCTGTTTGTTATGAATGCTCAACAAGTATGCAAAAATGACAATTTTCTCATGGCATATTTCAATGAAAACATATTGTAAATGAACAATGTTATATTTTGTTTATTATAGGAATGCGGGTTCTTTGCAAGCAAAATGAATGTCCAATTTGTCGTCGAATTAATCAAAAGGTTATTTATAAATATTGTTTATGTTTAGATAGTTTATTGAAACAATTCAACTCATTACGATGTTATAAATTTTTAATTCTTTTTAAAAAAAAAAGGTCATTTTTACATCGGAAATTTTACCATACAAAGAACTTGACCAAAAGAATCGATCGTGCCTTTATGATAAACAATTTCGAATTTGTTTCACGGGCCAACGGGCCCAAAATGCGTTCCGTCGTCTATTGGAACACACATGCGCCAAGTGAGTTAATAAAATTACAAAAAATTTACCGTTTAAAATGTAATGCTCTGAATTTTACTAATTCTAAATTGTTATCAATTGAATTCAGATGCACTACAGGACCATTTAACACTGCCGCTGAATTAAAAGATCATCTTCGTAAAAAGCATGAACTTTTCTATTGTGATATTTGTATGGCACATTTGAAAGTAAGTTTAAATTCTATTTTGAAATTCGTTGATTGGCATTACATTCGAATTTGGTTTATTTTTTTTTTTTTTTTTTTTCAGATTTTCTCATTCGAACGGCGGGCCTATACGAGGGAACAGCTTGCGATGCACAGGAGGAAAGGTGATCCAGACAATAAATCACATCGTGGACATCCATTATGTGAATTTTGTGATGAACGATATTTAGATCGTGATGAATTATTTCGGCATTTACGAAAGGAGCACTATTTTTGTCATTACTGTGATGCAGACGGTTCAAATCATTTCTATGCGTAAATAATTTTTGATTGTATTTTTCATTGTTTTACATTTGTGAATAGAATTAAACAAAAAAAAAAGAAATTTATGGAATAATTTTTGGTAAAATAACCAGAGATCATACGGGATTACGAGATCATTTCATTGATCAGCACTTTTTATGTGAAGAAGGTGATTGTAAGGAAAATATTTTCTCGGCCGTTTTTCGTAGCGATATCGATCTAAAAGGTAAAAATGATATTTAAAAACCATTTTTCGATTGTGTTAAATATTAATTTTCGAAAATAAATTTTCAGCTCACAAAGCAAATGTCCATGGACAAACATCAAAACAAGCTCGAACAATAGATTTTCAATTTAATTTGGCACCACGAGGTCGATTAAATCAACAAGAAATTGAAAATGCTGTGTCTAGCTTCGAAATGCCAAATACATCAACATCCACTATCAATGCGACACGTAAAATAATCGATGCAAAAAATGAACAAGAATTTCCATCATTGGGAAATGCACCAATCAATATACGTCCAACGGTGGCACTAAATATGCGACCATCAACAAGTGGTCTTGCCAGAACCAAAGAGAATTTCCCGGCTTTAGGTGGCGGTAATTCGTCTAGTAGAGAACCATTTAAGCCACCAAATTCTGTACCAACTGTAAATGCCAGTAAATTGCTATTTAAAACACCACCAGCAAAGTCAACCAAATTGGCCAATAAAAATATATCGAATAATAAAAATGGGGCAACAAATAAAGCGAAAACAACGCCAATTAAATCAATGGATTTTCCAGCATTAGGTAAACGAGCAAATTTGGAAAGTGATATGATTGAAACACCATTAACATTTAATGCAGCTGCAGTTGCATCAAAACATCGTATTTTAGTTCCGGCATTTGATACATCCATATCAGCGGCCAATTCATTAGAAAATCAAAAGATAAAAACCATTCAACGAACTGAAATAAAACCACAAAATGTTGCAAATGAGCATGTGCCATCGATAAAATCAAAGGAAAATTTTCCATCATTGGGCGGTGGTGGAGCTGGTTCATCATCATCATTGGCTGCACCACAATGGTTAAATGGTACAAATAATGGTTCAAAGAAACAGCAACAAATTAGCAAAAAACTCAAAGTTGCACCAGCACCAATTTTACCAACTAACAAATCAAATGAAATTAATAATAAAAAAGATGATGATGCAAGTAAAAAATCGAAATCAAATGATAAAACAAAAACAAATCAAAATGATAAGAAAAAAGAATTGACAAAAAATGATTCAAATGCAAATGGGAAAAAATCGGAAAAAGATAAAACAAAAAAATCCGATGATAATGCAAAGAAAACAAAAGAGAATAATGAGAAAAATGCCAATGGTAATGGTAATGGTAATGGCAATAAAAGTGCAAAGAAAACAAACAACAATGAAATGATATCAACGGAACAAAACGGTGGCCAAAATGCAAACGATACTGTCAATTCATATTCATCAGTTGCACATTTTACAATGCCACCGCCTGGTTTTCCGGCAAAAAATATGGAAAAAAATACTAAAATTCCGCCCGGTTTTGAGAGTATTTCAAAAGATTCAAAACCCAGTTCATACATGTCGCCATCGAATGCCTTGCAACGAAATCAAGTATGTTGTTTGAAAAAAAATATTAAGTGTTGATGTTATATTTTGATAAGAGTATTCAACAGTTTGTTATGCTAATCGTGATTATTATCGTTATTGTCATTTGTTTTCCTCTATTTGCAGATACTAGTTAGTCATTTCATGAAATCACTAAAAGCACCAACAGTCGATGAATTTCGCAATGTATCGAAATTATTTCGAAGTGGTTTATGCAATGCACGCGCCTATTATGAACATTGTGAAGCTGTCTTAGGTGATCGATTTGAAAGCCTTTTCCCTGAGCTACTTGCATTGCTACCAGATATAAATAAACAACAGGTAATTCCATGACTTATTTATTCACAATAATGAATATTGGTAATCATTGAACAGCTGCACAGACAATATGATTGTCTTTGATTACAAAAGTTGCAATTTTTGAGAATTTTTTGAAGATTTTTATCATTGACTTTTTTTTCAATGACATTTTTTTTTTTTTTAAATATCAAATTTAGTCTAAATGAAAAAAATTGAAAAAAAGCGATCAAATGCAAAAAAAAAAATCCAAAAAATGCCCTCATTGTTTTTTCTTTCTCCACAGGAACTATATCAAACGTATCTCCAAAAACACAGCCAAAGCAAATCAAATGAATTAAATAATTATATTCAAGTATGCGATCGTTGCCGACAAGTGTTAAAACGTGGTGATTTTTCAGAACATTCAAAACTTCATAATGAAATTGAAAATGACAACAAATTGAATAAGAATTTTCCCAAATTATCAATTAAAAAGTAAACCAATTTCAATTTTGTGGAAAATGCTTGAACACTTTTTTTTAATAAAAAAAAAAACGACAATTTATTAGCCACATTTTTTAATGTGAATTACGTCCTTGTAAATTATCATTGAAAAAAGAAAGAATAAAATAATTCTGTACATTTGTACACAATCATTTTCATTAGCATAATAATGAATAAAAATATTAAATGTGGACATTTTAATATATTTTCATTTATCACGATTCGATTTGGGATACAAAATTGTTTTTTTATTTTTCTTTGTGTTTGTTTCATTTCATCTTTATTTTTTTTTTTTTTTTTTGTTTATTTTCGGAAATAAATTTACTAATTACAGATTTTTATTGACTTTTAAGTAAATACGTCAGTTTTGCTGGGGATTCAGACATGTGCAAATATGCAATTGCATATGATTTATGCTTCGTTTGTGTATTTGATACGAATTGTAACAGAATTTGGATTTGTTTGATCGGCAACAGTAAGCTCTTGGCCATTTCTTACATTCAATTGTTTCAGTGTTAATTTCAAATTTGGCCGCGTTTGTTCTTCAATACTTTTCACTGTCGATATATACAACGTTTTGTTTTTGCCATCAATATGCATTGTAACTCCTTTAATGAAAGAAAAAAAAAAACAAAAAAAAAAACATCAACATTAGGTATTTCATCAATTTTTTCAAAACAAAAAATATGCTTGAATTTTTCTCAGAAAATTTATTTTGAAATATTTTTTTTTTAAAATAATAGCTCGAAAAATTAAAATTTTTCTATTACCTGGGCTTTTCATTTGAAAAACGGGATCAGTGCATAAAAATTCGATGAGTTGTTCCAAAGTAACTGAATCGGCTGAATCAAATGTAACGGTCATTGGAATATTTGAGCAATTTAAGCAATTTTCCTTTTTGTCCGATTCATAAATGTACGTATAAATGCCATCAATATCATTGAACAATAAACTATTATTGTAATATTGATAACAACTAGTTGCTATTTTGAAGACTTCGGTTACACAACTTGCAGCAACAATTGCATTTGTACTAGCAACGGCCGGAATTATATGCTTAAGTACACCTTGAACCAAACGATACGATAAACCAGTAATATTGAATTGATTTGCACGCTCCTGTGCTTTTTCATACACCCATGAAACATGCTGCGGATCATCACCATCTAATTCAGCATCGAATGTATTTTCTTTTTCCCATTGAATTAATTTTACATATTCAATACAATGCTCTGGCAAACTTTAAGCCCAAAACAAAAAAAAAAAAAAAAAAAAAAGAAAAAAAAAACATAAAAAACACGAAAATTTGTCAACATTTTTTAATTCAAATCACAATTGTTAGTATTAAAATTATCTTACCGTGGTGTATTTGCAATTGTACACAATGGATATGTAATTTGTGGTGGATACAATTCCAAAGTGCATTCAATGCATGCGGTTACACCTGGCAAAATGATACGAGCGCTTCCTTTAAAACCTTCAGTGCCACCATCAATAATTGGAATGAGCGATGATTGGTCAAGGCTACCATCATCTTCATAAACCAGCAACGATGTAATCATGCCATTGATCCATCGACGGGCCATTAACGAATCTAAGCCGCATACCACAATATGAAATTGACGGTAAAAATCTTGATCGTAATCTTGAATTTTGCAAAAATGTGGTGTTACATTGCACGTGGGTATTCTGAAAAAAATGTAAACGAACTAGTGAAAAAGAAAAACAAATTTAATGAAAATGTGTCAGAAAAATGTACCTTTCATTTATGAATTTTGCAGCACAATTTGCTTTGGAACTACCAACATCATTGCGCCGAAATAAAAATTGTCGATTTAAGTTTGACAGATCGATCGTATCCATGTCAATGACATGAATATCACAGAATCCCATTAATGCTAAATCTTTGAGCAATTCACAGCCCAAACCGCCTGCTCCAATTACCAATATCTTACATGTTTTCATAATAAATTCAAGGCTATCCAATGATGGTGTAAATTCTGGCTGACAAAATGGACCGGATCGTTCTAACATTTTTCGTACATGCATCCATCTTCGGCCAATTGTATCAGATGGTGGTGATGATGATGATACATCCATTTTTGATTTGTTTCAACCTGTTTATCTTCTAATGACTAAAGAATATGTTTAACAAAAACAAAATAATTTCGGACCAATAACAAAAAAATTATAATAATATGAATTGCACTTTTACTTTGTTTATCGCCAAAATGTACAATGACTGTAATATCAAATGTACTTTTCAAAAGCCGACAACAATTTTTATGCGAAATTTACTTAAGTTCATTAGTTATTGAGATGTGTTAAGTACGGAGAAAAATATATTTTTTTTTTTTTTTTTTTTTTGCTTTCAATGAGAGTGATTTTAATTCATTCTTTATCTTTTTTTTACTCATTTATATTTGAAAAATAGTTTTATTAATTATTATGAAAAGAATAAAAATAAAAAAAAGTAAAAAATCAAATCAATAAAATAAAAACAAAAAACAAATCATGAATTACTCAACTGTAATCGAAACGAGACTTAACAATGCTTAACTCCATGCGACACATGAATGTGCGTTAGGTTGGTACCAATTGAATGCATGCTAATATATGCAATGCATACAAATGTTTCGTCCGTTGCGATAATGCCATTGTATGATGCCAACTAAAAAATATCAAATCGATTTAAAATTTAAAAAGCCTAATGACTAAACAAACGGTCACATAGTCGCATGATAGATGCAAGCTAACATTTACTGTTTTGTTTGGATAATGTTTGAATGTGTTTTTTTTTTCTTTCAAATGAATTTCTAACGAATAAAATATTTTTAAACTCATAAAAACGGAGAACAAGTGAAATTTAGTGGCCGATTATTGATTTTAGTGAAAAGAAAAACGAAATAGTAAGTGTTTGTTTTAGTTTTTAATAGAAATTTCGTTGTTGTTGTTGTTAAATATTATGAAATGTTGTGTGAAATATGAATGTCAGTGAAATGGGACACACAACGGTTTTTCATTTTATTTTTGTTCTTATTTTCATTGTTTTATGTATTTTGAAAATTGTTTACTTGACAACATTTTTGTGTTTTTTTTTTTTTTTTTTTTTTCTTCTTTTTTTGACAAATGTGACAACATTTTCGATATTTTCATTCAGTAATAATACTGATACAATGCAAAAATGTCACGAAAAATTTCTCAGTTGCAAAATTGGCAAAATTTTAAATTAACAAAATTTGTGTATTTTCCATTTAATAGAATAAAAACAACGATGACAAACGACAAAAAACGTAATATGCAAGTGGTGTTGCGTGTACGCCCATTTAGTCGTAGTGAAATGGAACAAAATCAACGAAATATTGTACGTGTTGCCGATCCAAATACAATTATATTTGATCCAGATGAAGATGATGATGAATTCTTTTTTCATGGAACAAAGCAAACCCATCGTGATATTACGAAACGTGTTAGCAAAAATTTAACCATGACATTTGATCAGGTGTTTGATAATCAAGCAACAAATCATGATATTTTTTTATTTGCAATGCGACCATTAATATCATCGGTAATGGATGGTTATAATTGTTCAGCATTTGTTTATGGTGCAACTGGTGCTGGTAAAACATTTACAATGTTAGGCAATGAACAAATTCCAGGCATTGCATATTTAACAATGAAAGAATTATTTGATCAAATCAAAGCAAACAGCGATGAACGAAAATTTGATATTGGCATTTCATATCTTGAAGTTTATAATGAACAAGTAATGAATTTGCTAACAAAACGTGGTCCATTAAAATTACGTGAAGATACAAATGGTGTAACCGTTGGTGGTTTAGAATTAAAACCAATTTTTGATGCCGATGAATTATTATCACTGCTTGCATTGGGTAATCGAAATCGTACACAACATCCAACCGATGCAAATGCTGGTAAGTATTAAAAAATACAATCAAAATCAATAAACAAATCAAATGAAAATATACATCGAATGACAACACATTTTCATTATTATTTTTCTTTATTGTTTACAGAGAGTAGCCGTAGTCATGCCATATTTCAAGTACACATTCGAATGACAAACAAAACCAGTAATCAGAAACGAACAGTAAAATTATCGATGATCGATTTGGCAGGAAGTGAACGTGGCTCCAGTACAAAATGTATTGGTCAACGATTTAAAGAAGGTGCCAGTATCAATAAATCATTATTGGCGCTTGGTAATTGCATTAATAAATTGGCCGATGGTTCAAAGCATATTCCATATCGTGATTCAAATATGACGCGCATATTAAAGGACAGTCTTGGCGGTAACTGTCGGACAGTGATGATTGCAAATATTTCACCATCGTCACTTACATACGAAGATACATACAATACCCTTAAATATGCTAGCAGGTAAGTGAATATGGGTGGAAAGAGATTTTTTTTTTTTTTTTTTTATTTTTTTATTTGAATTAAGCTAAAAGAAAAACAAATTTACTTTCATGTTAATTTGCGATTTTATTACTTTAAATATAAACAATTTAAAATATCAATATTAGTCTGTAATGAAAATAAATTTTAATATTCCATTTTTTTTTTTTTTTTTCATTTAATTAGAGCTCAAAAGATCCGAACAACAACAATAACAAAGAGCCTGTTCAAGTCCAATTTACCGAAAGAGTATTATGTAAATAAATTAACTGATAAAACACATGAGGTGCAAGAATTGCAAAAATGTATTAAAACACTTCAAGCCCAATTGGCCGAACAATGCTCAACTGTAAACAATAATGACAATCCAGATGAGATTATTGCCACATTTATGGCGCAGGCAGAAATTTGGAAGCATAAAATTGACAAAATCTATAATGATATTCGAACGGCTCAAGAAAACTATTATATGATGTCAAGCAAAGAGAAGCTATTAAAATTGCGAACAAAATACAAAGAATACACGGAACAAAATCGCAAATTATTCAGTTTGGACAATGAATGCATGAAACGAGTAAGTTAAATGATGTGCTCAATTTTTTTTTTTTTCTTTTTTGTTTTCGATCGAAAATTATTTATTTATTCATTTTTTTTTTTTTATGCTAAACAAAAATATTAATCCAAAAATATTATTGAGCTGACTAAATGAATGTTGTTGATTCCAAATGATTCAATTTAACAGTTCATTTTGTTTGGTTTCAAAAATCTTTTCGGCTTTCGTAACATACTCATTGGCCATTTGCGTTAATTGACCTTGTACAGCAAAAGAATCATCTTCCGATATGGCTGTATTATTTTTGACTTTTCTAATTGCATCATTTTGTACATTCTTCAATTGATCACGGCATTTGATAAACAATGCTTTTGCATTTTTTGCTAATACGATACGATGATCTTTTGTTACTTTTGGTATTGGGATGTAAATTGTGGTGCCTTCTTGTTGTGGATTTATGTTGAGACCACTCTTTTGTAGGGCCTGCAATGCAGGCTGAATCCATTGTGGAAATGCTATCATATCGATGACAATTGTTTTTGGATTCTTTCGTATGATTTGTGCAATATCTTGCAATTCATGATCTTCACCATCAACCTTAACTTTAACCGTTTCAATTGAACCCGTTGTCGAACGCAATGATAAATGCTTTATATAATCGGCTTGCATTATTTCAATTCCTTTTTCTAATTTCTTTTTATATGCGTCTACATTTATAATTTCATTCAATTTCTCATCGGATAATTTATATGTAGCAAATTTTACACCTTTATTACGCGCTTTTTCCTTTTGTTTTCCCTTGGCATAATGACGTACACATTCGAATTGTAATGTTGACGACAACGACGACGACGACGACGCCGCAATTACATTATTGCAATTTAATTTGAACACTTTTGGCTGAATTATTGATCCATTTCGCACGGCAATATTCCGCAAAAATGGACACAAATTTGATATAGAACGAAGTGGTAACATTTTTAAAATTTTCGTATATAATTCGATTCAACTTGCATTAATATCAATTTGCACTTTTTGACGAAATAATTTTTGTCATAACCAAATTGTCATTTATATGACATGAAAATATGTTTGTCCATCTATCGACATAAATTGTAAACAACAACACGCGCCAGATTCATTCAAAGCAAAAACAAACATATTTTTTTGTTGTTGTTGGGTTTTTTATAGTTTTTCTATTTGAATTTTTTTTTTCACTTTTTTGCACATTTCAAAAATTTGAATTCAACTTCACGTTCACTTTGTTTTAGTTGATTTTAATCAAAATCAATTTTCAAAATATTTTCTGTAAATTTTGATAAATTTTTTTTAATATTTCTAAAGTTTATTATTTTTCATCAAAATTATCGCATTTTTTAGGATATTGCTCGAGTGGAAGCATCGATTGGAAAGTTCAGTAAACAAATTGAGGTATTCCGAATCGATAAGGATCGTTGGATGTGTCGTTTTAAGGCGAGCCGAACACAATTGAATGAGATGCAAAATGAAATTGCTAATTTGGTAAGAAATTTAAAACAACACAGAATTTTTTCTAATTTTATGACATTGAAAATTCGATTGAAAAATTTAAATTTTGATTTACACATTTTTCCGAGAAAAAAAAAAAAAAAAAAAAAAAGAAAATGAAATTTTAGTTTTAACAAAAATTGTATTTTTTCCCATTTCAGAATAATCCAATAATTCAATCATATTTGATGCTCAAAGATACTGAACAAAAGAACTCGGAAATGCAATTAAAATCCGAGCACACAATGAAAGTATTACAAATTTATAATCAAGAGAATGAAAAATCGCGTAAAATTATTGAATTAAGTCATGATATATTACAAGAAGCATATTTTGTATTAAATGGAAATATGTTAATCACAGATGCAATGCGTGACAAATTTAATCAATTATATAAAATTCATGATCAACGTGGTGTTAAATTTACGGAATCGGATGAAATATTTGAAATCACTGAACATAATGATAATCAAACCGATTTCTTATTTGATGCTGATCATTTAATGGCAAAATATGATGACAATGAAATGTCTGCAATTCAAGGAAATAAACGAACACGAGACTGTATCGGGGATGATAATGATGTAATACCAATGAAAAAACGGGTTGTTCGTTCAATATTTGATGGTCAAAAAAATCTTGATGTAACACATGTGCTGGATAAAAATGATGATATAAATGGTGATGATGGTAATATGAATGCAACATTTGCGATAAAACCAAAATTAACAACACTTACATCAAAAGGTTCTATAGTACATGCACTTAAAGAGAGCAATCCAAATGTACGCAAAGGTTTTATTGCACCAAAACCAATTACAAAGCCAATTAATAAAGTAAAATCTACATTGATTGCACCACAACGAGAAAAAGAGAATAAACGAACACCATTGAAAATACGTCGAAGCCCACGGAGTGCGGCTGTTGATTCACTCAATAGAAGTAAGTAATTGAGTTTTTTTTTTTTCAAATTTTTTTATTAAGAAATCGATTGAACTTTTGAAAAGATCAATCGAAATATTGAAAAAAAAAAAAAAAATTAATTGTTTCTTCTTTTTCAGATGGCATTCGATCAAAAATAATCAAAACAACTGACATTATGGCAAAACGAGGAAAAGATGATGTAATCAATCGATTTAAAGTCTTTCCAAAGAAATAACATCAATCAAATTTCGATGAGTGGTGAAATACACACACACACACACAAAGAGAGAGAGAGAGAGAGAGAGAGAGAAAGAGAGAGAGAAAGGGCGAGAGCGAGAGAGAGAGAAAGAGGGAATTTGTATAAATAAAAATAGAAATGTGTGTTTTCCAATAATGTCACGTACATCACATTTGAGATTATTATTAAAATGAAATATACTTGCCATCTCGCTCCAAAACAAAGTGCACAATAAAAGAATATTCATTGTTCTATTATCATTTGTAAAAAAAAAAACAAAGCCATTATAAAAGTAGAAAAACATGTTAAGCGCATAAATTCAAAATGTTTAGATTGCATGACTTGTTCAAGCATAATATAGTATATAATAAATTTTTCAATCAAGATTTAGAAAAATAAATGAAATTAAGAGAAAGAATGAGATAAAAGTTAAGCTGTAATAAAATATGTAGCACGTGTGATAAGTTAGTTGCAAGAATTCGATATTCTCAGTTAAATTGAATAAGATAATTTTGATTTAAACGTTTAAACTCAGTTGCCCTAGTGAATTTATTTCTGCGAAAGCATATAAATTTTCATTTCAAACAAACGACCATCAATTATTGATAAAAATGCTATAAATAAAATCCTAATAAAACTCAATGAAGATAAAACACAATTGCTGTTTTTAGTATTCAATTAGGTAAAATGAAGTTTGTTCCCCTTTTGCTATCAAAAAAAAAAATCATTTTTTTTTTTTTTTTTTTTTTGCTTCAATTTTATTTCCCATTTTGCGTTAAAACAATATTAAATATTTTATAATGGAACATCGAATAGAATATGGTGAAAAAAACGATATGGCTGTGAAATACGTATTTTCTCACTGTACTATTTCTTTCTCAATACACACATAATTTTTATTGTCAACAATTTTTTACATAATTTTTACATCGTTTGTGCAATGAATCATCATTGTCAAATCTTATTGGATTTCTTTCGATCGAATTAATACTGTTGGATTTTCGATGTCTGATTTGCTTTGGATTAATTTCAATTCACGTTGTTGGGCAGTTGGTTCTTCTTTGCTTCGATCTATGAAATGAAAAAGAAAAGAAAGAAAAAAAAATGTAAAACTTTTTGTGATAATGTATTTGACTTAATTGCATTGTTCACATACCACAAGTCTGCTGTATTGCTTCAAGTGTATTCTTCAATACTGCCTGCAATGTAGCTACAGTATATTCAAAAGCTTCGTGCAAATTTGGTTTTGTTGTGGAGTGGGCTAAAAATAATGCTGCAAATAAGTCACCCACACCAGTGAACATAATGTTATTGCCAATACGTGGAATTGATATGGTATATCTTGATTTTTTATCGCCTGAAATTCAAGTAAATCCCATTTTTATGTGAATAATATAGATTGAAAATCAATTATTATTTTTTTTTTTTTTTTTAAATATGTTTTGATCATGACAAATGAGAAATAATTGTTACAATTGAAAAAGAAATTAACAAATTAAGAACAAAAAAAAAAAGAAAAATTGTCAAATTACCCATTGATTTATTTTCGGATTTTGTTTGTTGACTCAAAAATCCAATCAGCTCCTCATTTTCATCAAAATTCGCCGATGATAATACCACTGTTTCAACACCTATTTTATGAAACCAATCGGTTGCCTTCCATGCATCTTCAATCGATTTGATTTTAATACCCGTTAATATCTCTGCTTCAAATTGATTTGGTGTACAGATATTACTTAATGGTAAAATTTTCTCTTGATAGATTGGAATCAAATTTTCTGGTACATACAAATGGCCATTATCACCCAAAACCGGATCGCAAACTGGAAACATTTTAGAAGAAAAAAAAAAATTATTTGTTTTTTTTTTTATTTCAAATTTTTGAGAATTTTAGAATTTTTTTATTTTTTTTTTTTTTTTCGAAGGGAACAAACATTTGCTCGAAAAAAAAAATATCAAAGTAGTCTCAGTTCTAATGTTAACTCACCGTATACTAAATTTGGATTGGCATTACGCATTGCTTCAACGATGTCAGCAATCTTGTTCAGAAAGGAATCCTTACCAATATAACCGGTTAATAGATGTGAATAACTAGAGAGTAGGCCATTGTTCTGTAACCCAGTAAAAACATCATCTGCATTGTGTTCAATAACAAAACCAAATAAATAAGAAAAAGGGCATTGTTTTGTTGATAAAAAAAAAGTACTTACTTAATTCTTTATCACTCAATACTTGTCCTTTGACATGCTCGTAGCCAGTGTGATTGGAAAAATGCACAGAGTTGATTGCATCAACGTCGAAACCCAAAACCTACATCCGATATCAACAAAAAAAAAAAAAAAAAAAAAAAAACCACAGAAAATTTATGTCATTGAACTATAAACAATTAATGAATTTTGCTGCATCGAAAAAAAAAAAACAATTACGAACCTGAAGTGGAAACGTTGCACTTTTATTTCCAACATATCCATGAACCACATGACTTTGTATGGCCAAAACTCGTCGATTTTGCACCTCTGCATTTGCATTTGCATTTGCATTTGCATTGGCATTGGCATTGGGTAATTTACCGCTCATTTTCAGAACCACATGCGTTCACTTCAACTATCACTCAAAACACTGAAATAAAAACACCGAATTTGTGTCGTCAATGATTATTTTCGAAAGATGAATTTGTTGATAAGAACGTTGATTGTTATTTGTTTGTAGAATGATAATTTCAATAAATAATAAAAAGAAACAATAAATGTCTTTTTGATTTAGACTATTCTATTTTAATGAAAATATTCATGATGATTTTTGCTTTCTTTTACTTTTTGCTTAATAAATTGATTTTGTTTGATAATTTATCATTTGTTTCATATGTACATACAAGCAAAGTACATTTATTATCATAAAAACAACTGTCTTTCGTAATGTTTAGTATTCATTTTTAAAGAATTTGTTCATTCTTAATTGAATGTAAAACATATTCCTTTTCACAATCAATATTCCATCTCATCTGACATAATCAATTGAATAAATGCTCTCTACTTAATAAGCCAATAAATAATTTTAATGATCATACAAAATCAGCTCAATTAATTGAAATAAATCGAAACCACATGCACTTTCAAATCGAATAATATTTATCAATACACTTGAATTATATAAGTATATATGTTTAACTCACTGGAAGACTGAATTTTATTCTTAATACTAACTAATAAAACTATGAGTGTTGACTAGGTATTTATTTTATTCTACTGATAACACCTAAAACATATAAAACACATTTCTTTGAAACAAGTGATATTTATCAGTTTCATTTTTTGTTTCCTATTTTTCATTGTAACATTGTAAATACTACATCTTTTCTTGTTTGACAAATCTTTTTATTGATTTTCGTGCTTTTTTCTTTTATCGTTTTGTGAACGAAAATGATTTATGCAATTTTATGTACATTTCCGATAGATGGCGCCAGTAAATGGTTTCATTCAAAGTCGTATGGCATCAACAATTCAAATAGTTGTTCTAATTGGAATTTAATTTCATGTCTGATGGAATATGCTTTGAACTATAATTTATAGTTAAATCACACATTAATTGTGAAAATTTAAATCAGTGTTCAATGAAACAGGAAAATTCGTCGTTTCAAAAAAAAAAAAAAAAAAGAAAAAAAATCATTTTCTATGTCATTGATTGTTACAATGCACAACAATAAAATTAGTGTCATCGCATCGTTGTACAAAGTTTGTTCCAATGGATTAATGTTCACTATTTCGATTGCAATAAAATACTATTGTGTACTATAAATGTGGTATTTGCGGTCACCAAATCTCGCAGCTTGATACCAGCCGATTTATTCCACACGAACACGTTGAATTTATACACTGAACAATGCTTTTCTATTCTTTACAATGTGTCAAAATCTCATTTATATTTTAGAATAATAGTTTCAATGAAATGATTTTATCCGTAACGTGTTTCGGTTCTAGACGATTTTCATGAATTATTCTATTGGTTTATAGATAAATTTTTGAAAGTTATTCAAGACATTATCTCGTCAATTTCCCATTATTTTCACTGTTGAGACCTTCATGTTTTGAACTGGAATATTAATTTATGAAAATTTACTTTTTGAAATTTGCTTTAATTTTTTCAAAGAAATTACATTTTAACTATGGATTTTACATTTTCCATAGGATCTAATCAATAATAATAAGGAAAAAGTATTATGTACTTGACTACGAATATATTTTATGGAACAAAATTCAGGGTATTGAATGTTATCTCGGATCTGTTAAGGGAGAGCTCACGATGTTTCATCAAATTTAAAAATCATCGATGTGTTACCTGTAAATGACTGGCAATCGCAAGAAAACACTCATTTATTGAAGTCCATTTTTTTCTAAATCGTCAGCGATAAATGTTTTTGAATTGGTCAATGAACGCATGTCTCCGTTAATTCAAGTTATTTACGTATGGATTTACGTATGGATTTACGTATGGATTACGAATTTATATGGAAACATATCGAATTCAAATTTTCGAATCAATTCCATGAAATACTGTAATGGTGTTGTATTTTGAAATTATAAACCAGCTGGTGTTTCATGTATTCGTTATACAATTTCAGCCTCTTTGGTTTCAAGAATTTTTTCCAAGGTTTTTAAGTATCACAACAGAATAGCACATTGACACCATTGGCTGTCGATGCAGTATTAAAAGTCACAGAGTCAAGTCAAGAGGATCGTGTTGAAAAATAGCAAAGTGATTCGTAGCTTGAGCGGAACCATTGAAGATACTGAATTAATTGAAGGTTTAGTATTCATTCGAAGATCAGCTGGAGTGAATGGTCCAAAACGTTTAGAAAATGCAAAAATTGGTTTAATCCAATTCTTTATTTCACTACCAAAAACTTAAATGGATCATAAAATTATTGTATCAAATTATGCGGCCATGGATCGCGTATTAAAAGAAGAACGTGCCTACATTTTGAATATTTTCAAACAAATTAAAAAAAACTGGCTACAGAAATTGAATTGGCTTTACAATTGGCCGCACATTCAAATACACTCGAAGGTGTTGATGCATACTGTTTCCAAGTATTTACCGAAGTATTAGAGATGATTCCATCAACATTGGCCGAAAATGCTGGCCTCAATCCAATTATTACGGTAACTGAGTTGAGAAGTCGCCATGCACAAGGAGAAATTAACACTTGAATCTATGTGCACAAGGGAGCAATTACCGATCTTTTAACTGATAATATTGTACATCCATTGTTAGTTAGTCTGTTTCTGCGATCAAATTGACATCTAAAACAGTTCGATCAATTTTGAAAATTGATGATATCGTAAGTAATACACTTTTTAATGCAATTTTCATTGGACAAAATGAAACATTAAAATATATGATTTTCCTTCAATCTTTCACAGATAAACACAGTAAATTGATGAACACTCCCCGATAATTTCCAAATCACCTAATTTCTCAGTGTACTAGATCACATTTAATTTTCATATGTATTTTCGGTCAATTTTCGGCAAGTATTTCAAAATAGGCTTAATACATTTAATAATAACTGACGGTATGGAAACGAACAAATCACATGGCCTGCTATGCCACACATGTTTAATTTTGTTCATCATAGTACACATTCATTTCAAATACGAAACAGTTCTGAGTAAATTCACAATAATATTGCAAAACTGATTAAGAGTGAGAAAATTCTGTACTTTCAAATTTATTGGGAAATATTTTATAATTTATTTGAATACAGAATAAAGAGTCAATTTAATTAAAATGAATTGGTCGCAAATAATATTTCTGACAATATTCTTTCCGTTCTCAATGGGAGTAATTTCTGCTGATCAAAATGCAACTGAAGCTAAAGAAGGAGACATTCCATATATTGCTTTAATTAAAGTGAAACATCCACATACAGGACGTTTCATGCCGATCTGTGCTGGGGCCATCATTTCAGACCATGATATTGTAACAAATGCAGTGTGCGCTAGCGCTTGTTTTTATCCACCAAATTGCCAATTATTTGTTGGTCGAGTTAATGTTAATACAGGTTCATTTAATTCGAGTTAAACTATTCGAAGTAATTTAATTCAAATTCTTATGTCAATTCAGGTGGTAGAGAACTAGCAATCAAAAGCACTGTGTGGCATGAATCATATTATGAGATGAATATGTTAAAACCAATTGAAGGATTTAATGACATCGGAATTGTACATACAGAAAAGATTGAAATGTCTACGACTGTTCAAATTATTAAAATAGAAAAACGAAATTATAAGGGAAAAGAAGCTGTAGTCATGGCTGGATGGGGCGCGGATTATAATAGAAATTTTCAAATTGAACCAAAAGTATGTCGAAAATTGATATAATCATTTATTATTGATAAAATATTTCTTTTTTTTTTTTTTTTTTTATTTTAATACAGCATAATATCATTTTAAAATATGGAAACGTCTCTGCTATAGCTTGCGGATCCCAACATTTGGCATTTATCTGTTATGCATTCGATGGCGTTCGTCCTCGTATTTCCGATATGGGTACACTTAAATGCTCTCAATATTTGATAAAAATTGAATATGCAATTGAAATATTAAATTTACAGGTGCGACAATGGTTTTTGTAGATTCAAAGAATCTTACAGCAATTGGCAGCCATCATTTGTTACGGGTAAATTTAACAATATTGATAATGAATGACTGTAATAATTACTAAATACTTAATAATTTTCAGTTTACTGCAAACGTTTTTACACGAGTTGACCTGTATTTAGATTGGATTGATGCAAATAAATACAATAAGTCATCGCAATGAACTAAAAATTACTCAATGAACCAATTTTAGTCATCTCGGGTGTCATCAAATGTTTTGAAAATATTCGAAAATTATTACAATTAAATGATTAAAATGATGAACGAACAATTTCTATTAAATATTTAATAAAATTAATTCAAATTTCAAATCTTAGCAAATAAAGTGAAATGATTCTGATTTTCCACTTTGGCATTGTACTTACCATAAAAACATAGTAGATGAAACTGCATGTCAAAGAAATGAGTCGTTACGCAGATTGTGCGGTAGGCTCAAAACAATAAAAGATAAACAATATCTAATCAATGTTAGCTCAGTTCAAATAATTTACTAAATTAAACAACAGCAGTGTTTTCAATACAATCATCACATACAAAATTGTTAATCAAGATCCAAAAACTCAATTTTTTATTAAAGTTTATATATCGAAAATATTCATAAAGATAGAAATTCGGGACCAGTATCCCATTTTCATTCAAATTCCATTTGTTTTTCTACAAAATTGCTGCAAGGAATTGCAAAGAAAAAGAATGGCAATTCAATTTAAAAATTTAGTTTTGCTAGTTTTTTTTTTTTTTCTTTATACATTTACTGAACTTTTGCCAAATATTCGTTTTAAAAATGACGTCATACCAATGAATTTTTAAAATATAATTCATGAAATTAAAACTTAAGATGTTAACATACTAAACATTAAACCAATTTTATTATGAAATGAAAAAAAAAAAATCACTTTTTTCAATACATTTTATGGTTCGCTGAGCAACATTTGCAATATAATAACGAAAAAAAAAGAAAACCATTGAATTTTCATTGAAAAAAAAATTACACCTGTTGATTACGGTCATTAAATTCGTTTGCAATTTTACTGATTTCATTGAATTTGTCTGCCACTTTTTGCCGTTCTTCTTCAGATAATGCCCTGATTCATTCATTGAGCACCTTGATTTTCTCTTACAGTTTTTCAATTTTTTCCAATGGTCCGTTCGAATAATAAGCTAGTTTTACCATCTCTTAGAAAGCCGCACGAATTAATGCATACTCCCAATATTTATTTAGTATTATGAAAGGAACGGGAAGAGGTAAAAAAATTTAATTATTGGGAGATTTAAAAAAAAACACAAAAAATGGTCAAAATCGTTTTTTTTTTTTCAACGTTAATTAGATCCCTTAAATAATTTTGCTTTCATAGTTACAGAGAAAAATAGTTGGGGTAAAAGTAAAATGAAAGGAAAGACATGAATTTACGTTTTAGTCAATAAAAACCGAAAATGAGCCAACTCCGGCAAACAACTATGAAATGGTTTCTAGATTTAGCCTCTTGTTTCGCACTGCAGTGTCAGATCCGAAATAACATTCAATACCCTGAATTTTGTTCCATAGAATATATTCGTAGTCAAGTACATAATACTTTTTTCTTATTATTATTGATTAGATCCTATGGAAAATGTAAAATCCATAGTTAAAATGTAATTTCTTCGAAAAAATTAAAGCAAATTTCAAAAAGTAAATTTTCATAAATTAATATTCCAGTTCAAAACATGAAGGTCTCAACAGTGAAAATAATGGGAAATTGACGAGATAATGTCTTGAATAACTTTCCAAAATTTATCTATAAACCAATAGAATAATTCATGAAAATCGTCTAGAACCGAAACACGTTACGGATAAAATCATTTCATTGAAACTATTATTCTAAAATATAAATGAGATTTTGACACATTGTAAAGAATAGAAAAGCATTGTTCAGTGTATAAATTCAACGTGTTCGTGTGGAATAAATCGGCTGGTATCAAGCTGCGAGATTTGGTGACCGCAAATACCACATTTATAGTACACAATAGTATTTTATTGCAATCGAAATAGTGAACATTAATCCATTGGAACAAACTTTGTACAACGATGCGATGACACTAATTTATTGTTATGCATTGTAACAATCAATGACATAGAAATTGATTAGAAAAAAAATTATAAAATATAGACCAACCGAGTAAGAAAGTGTGAGCGGTAAATTTTTGAATTTTTTTTTTCGGAAAATAGTATCGGTCAATAATGAATTGAAACAATAATTCAAAACATATTGCGGAAAAATTGTCATTAACGCTGTAATAATTATAGACATCTGGCCAATGGTTAACGGTGCATAACGATTTCAATTTGTGTTTAAGTTGTGTAAGCAAATGCATTCATTGGTAATGTTTGTTTAAACCGTAAATTGATTAATATCATAGTTAGCACTCTGTTGATTAAATGGTTAATGTCAATTAATCGAGATTTTTTGTTTTTTTGTTTTTTTTTTTTTCAAAAATAAAAATCAATTATTAGAAAATCATAATTCCAATATTCGTTCAAGAAACGATTTTTTATTGATTTCAATAAGAAATCGGCGATTTTAGATGTTTTTTTTTCTCTCGAAATCCTGTGTGGAGGGCGTAATGAAAGTGAAATGACTTCATTTTTTTTTGATATGCTTAACATTTATGCGTGCTTCCTTTTCGAAATGGCCATTTACTCAAATAATTAAATATTCTGCCGTTTATCGCTTATACACCGCGATCCAGTAAATTTCAATTTGTCGCTCTCTTTCTCCCTCTTTCATTGACTCTCTTTTTTCTTTCTTTCTTTCCTTCTCTCTTTCACATTTTTTTTACTTTCTTCGTTCTTCCTCTCCTTCTCCTTTTCCCTCTCCCTCTCCCTCTCTCTCTCTCCCTCTCTTTTGCACCATCTGCCAAATCAAAAAAAATTAGCTCTATTCGTCATTCGATTGACAAACAAATCAAATCATATTTATATCAATATTTATAATATTTATTAGTGAAATGCCACCGCCTAATTCCTGTGTATTTGCCTAATAAACCAATCAAATGAAAATTCAATGGATGCATATGCGGAAAGCATGCTATACAAATATATAAATTAGAATTTATGTACAAGCGTAACGAATAACTCTCGTAAATACAAGACTAAAAATTGGGGTGTTCAATCATTTTCCGAAATTTGTGAAAAAAATAAAATCGACTTATTGAATGGCCAAATGTAAAATCGGTAGAAATCCAATCGAATGACTACAGTCTTTTGATAAATTTGTCGCGGTTATTTACCGATTATAAAAATTTGTGCAGGAAACACAAATGCATGCAACAAAACAAACAAATCAACGCAATTTTTCGGGATAAATTAAAACAAAGTAAATCTCACCAAAAATAAGAAATGAAATGGTGACATTGACAGCAGCCAAATGCATTGACGGATTTATGGATTTTCTTCATTTGTTGATTCATTGTTACCAAACGTTTATGCAATCCATTTACACTCAAACATATTTGGCTTTCATTTTCACCCCCTTTTTTTTTGGACATCAAACGTAACGGGATAGCGAGAGCAAATGTGACGAAGAGAAGAAGAAAAAACTATGACGCACCAAACATGCATCATATTTACACATCTCGTTTTGAATTCATTTTTTTCAATTTCTTATTGCGTACTACTTTGTTGTATATGGCTAGCCACTTGGCAATAGAGCCTCATGTAATTTGGTTCTCTGTGTGTATATGTTTTTTTTCCTCCTTTCTTCCTCTTTGCTTGCTTTCCACCGCAAGCATTTCGTCAAGCGAACATAAATAGAGGCGATTGATATGCGTAAAATTATGTACCACTGTGAAAAGTGAGAATGAGAATGAGCGAGAGATAAAGAGAATAAACGAAGCAATCCCTTCTTATTTGCTTTTGAATGTCATTTGGTTTGCTCACTCTTGTTGGTTCATCAAGGTCTCTCTCGCTCTCTCTCTCTCTCTCTCTCTCTCTCTCTCTCCTCTCTTCGTACAAAGCATTCAATTATGGTTGAATATGCATGTATGTGTGACTGTGCCGAATTACAAATTAATACCAAATTTCACGCATTTTCATGTTTATTTTTGTGGTTAAATACGTTGATCAGGCAACTAACGATTATTTAAATAATTTCATCAGTATACAAAAATCATACATGATTTTTCATTCTGGATAGTGAAAGCGTGGAAAATTCACGCATTTTTTTTCTCGAGTTTTTGTTTTCCATTTTTGAAAATTCCATTCATTTTGAGACATATCCTGTGTTCCGCATCAACTACAAGTATAAAAAAAAAAAAACACTTCCGATCGAGATTTTTTTTTCTTTTCAAATGCAGATTAGTTGGTTCTTTTTTTTTTTCATACCAAACCAGAACAAATTGAATATAATTAAATCGGCATATTTAAAATGATTTTCACATCGGCACATTTAAAAGATCATAATTGGTTGCATTAAAAATGTCCTTCTTACTACTTCAAGAATAACCATTTATTTTTCTCTCGACAAATTAAACCGATTTATAATTATAGATGACACGCGTGGACATTTATCCGATTTGTTAATTTTATCGCAACCACTTGACAAGCATTTTGCAATAAAAACGGATATGATATTAACACATCCGACAAATACCATTTGTGAACAATCAAAATGTTCACATGATAAGCGTTGGTTGGTCACGTGCCGTTAACACTTTTTGAATCAATCTTTTTGGTTAACTTAAAATATACCAATAACTTGAAATTGATGCTAAATTGTTCACAAAATTGACACATAGCACTCCTATGTGAGGAGAAGCGTTTCGAATTATTTGTTTGATGATTCAAGGGTGTCATTTTTTTTCTTTTAAAATAGAAATTGATCTTTCGCTATATTTTTTTGGGATTAAAATGTTCTTGACAAATTTTTTTTTTTTTTTTTTGTACAAAGTGGTTGCACGCGTAACTCAAAGAGATTTATTTAGGATACGATTTGAAAATATGACCATTTGGTATCTTGTCTCAATTTCATCGCCAACAAAAAAAAAAAAAAAAAAAAAAAGAAAACATAAGTAATCACATCATCGAAAAAATGCAGCTGCCATTCAGCAAACTCCAAGAAAATCCAAGTGAAAAAAAGAAAACGAGAATGAAAAAGGGAACCAATATTCAAATTTTATTCGTGATTTTTCCTATCAAATATTTCAAACAGTGAAAAAAGTACTAATTGATGAATAAATCAGATTCAACCCTTGCTGAAAATGGAAAACAAAAAACACAGAGAAAGAGAGATAGAACCCAATAGCCTTTGGCTATTTGATTAATAAACAAATAATTTGTTTGCATAGTTTTGTTGTGAAGTAAATAAATGTCGAATTAAAATTCAAAATGGTTCATCAAACAATCTGAATCGGTAAATAGAAAAACGCCGAGGGACTAAGACACGGAATCGAAAATGCATTCAACGTCAATAAGTGATGATGGTTCCATTTAAAATCTCTTTTTTTTTTCTTCTCGAGCTCGCTCCCTCTCTCTCTCTCTCTCTCTCTCTCTCTCTCTCTCTCCAGATTCTATTTAAAATAGATATCAAATATTCAAGTTTAGCGAAAAAAATTGTTTATTTAAGCAACTGATCGCATTCATTTCGAATTTCAAATAATTTCGAATGTTTGTCGGTTTTTTTTTTTTATAATGAATTTTCTCGGTTAAATGCGTTTTTTCTATGTGAACATGATTATTTTCCTCCTGAATTTCAATCGAATTACATTCATTTGTAAAGAGCTAATTGAATTGAGTTTTATTAAATATTTGGATTTTTTTTTTTGCCTTGTGGAAATAAAAATTGGCCATGCGGTCGACAATCAAAATGGAAATAAAAAAAAAATCGTGTGCATGATGCACATTGCACACAGAAGTGTGTATTTAGGATTGCTTTTTAGAGTGATGATTTTTTACCACATGTCTCATCATATCATTAAAATCATTTTTTTTTTTTTTTTTGTGAGATTTTCAAATGACATAAAAAGTGTGGTTCCATTGCATAAAAATTGTGTGCATTTAATTTCGGTTGAATTATTATCATAGTGTCTAATTAATGATACTGAGAATGTCATAAATTTTTGTAGGTGTCGCACACAAAATAAATACATTTCAACAAGCACTTGAAATGTGCATCACGCAATTCGGAATATTAATTTCACTATTAAACAGTAAATTCTCAGCAAGTTGTGCAAGTTGAAAGTGCGTGCCGGCACGCGTTCACACTTAAATTCACAAACAAACAAACAAAACCGATCCGATTCGGTTTTAAATTAAGTTAATAATCTGCAATTATATGCATCGCAAAGTGTGTCATCATTTTGGTAGTTTTTCGAATTTTCACATGAAAACGCGTGCCGAACGCGTGCTCAATAACTTCAATTATGTAACGGAAATACATGAATCATGGATAACATTGATACGAATAAAATCTTTAAGCCTTTTCAATATTGTTTTTTTTTTTCGGTTTTGTTTGGCAAAATATACGCAGTTGGTTATGAAACTGGTAATTTTTGTCTAAACAATAATTTTGAAATAATAAACCGGATTTTTTTGTTCTCTAGAAAGTAGAATTCCCGTAAAATCCCATTGAAAATCAATTCACATTGAAAAAAAAAAATTGGAATGAGTGAGGAAAAAATGTAGAAAGAATTAGCGTTTTGGGAATAAAAATGTTTGAATTGAGACTATTTGTGGTTGCATCAATGGAGAAATTTGAATGACAGAAGAAAGCATTTTTCTCTCTGTGTTCTTTTTTTTTTCGCTTCAATATCAAGTTTCAAATTTCAATTTGGATTTTTTATCTATTGAAATTAAGCGAAATTCAATTAAATTTTTTTGCGGTCGCATTACGGACAAAATCAACGCAATGCTTCTAGAAATTTTTTTTTTTCTTTATCTTCTTCCCTCTCTTCTAGCATTTTGTTAGAAATTCCTTTTTAAATGTTGACTGAATCGTTTCTTTGATATTTAATACCACCACATAACCATATGTGCGATCGCTTACGAACGACTGATTTTCAAACGGCTACGCGCATAAATCATAATAACAGCGAATGAGAAGCGATCTCTTTTGGCACTCTTTATTCAACAATTTTTGTGCGTATCGCATATAAACACAATTTTCTTTTCATTTTTATTTGCATCCATTTAATTTGACCCGATTTCTGGTCTCTGGAGGGAGGTTTGTATAAATTTTCTGTCTGAGTATGACAATGCACAGATAATGTTACTTATATTCATTGTACAACAACATTTGTACATGGTCGTATTTCGCATTCGACTAAATAACAATCAACGATATTTATATGAATTGTGAACTAAAGTGAAAAAAAGGGATGAATTTTTGGGTCTGTGCGCTTTCGCCATCAATCACAATCACTTACAATTGTTCGCATGACTGTATCTCTCTCCCTCTCTTTCTTTCTCTTTCTCTCTCTCTGGCTCTCTCTCTCTCTCTCTCTCTCTGGCTCTCTCTCCCTTTCATTTTCTTTTTCTCTCACTCTTTGTTTAGAGCCTTTGTACTATGACCGTTTGAAAACAGACAACAGTTAACTTGTTGTTTTGCCAAATGAAAAAACAATAACCAAATACCCGAATGAAATAAACTATACACTTCACTATTTGTGTATCTTCTGTTATTATACGCACATTGTTCAATTGCATTTTTATTTCTATTTTGTAAAAGTTTTCGCTTCGCATATTTATTTGTTTACAAATAAATGTAGCCGATCTGTTTTTTAAGTGATCAACTTGAACTTAACTCAAGTATAGCACTTGAACAATTGATGCGCTAATTTGAAATTAGTTGATTTTCTCCATAAATACATGTATCCATATCGCGCGTCTCGTCGAGTGGTTTTCTCGATACATTCCAAACTAACTAAGTGGATTTAATCTGTTTTTCAGATAATCAAACAAATTTTTTTTATAACAGAACAGACCGGCGAAAAATGAAAAAGAGAAACAGAAAAATAGAAATAAAAAGAGAGAAATAGAGTTGAAAAGAGATAGATTCAAAGAGAGAGAGTGAGAGATAGAGAGAGGGAGGGAGAGAGCGAGAGAGAAAGAGAGAGAAGGAGAGAGAGAGAGCGAGGGAGAGAGAGAAGTGAAGAGAGAGAAAGCGAAAGGAATAATGAACGAAGGAGAGAGAAAGGGAGAAAAAAAGCCCGAGAAAGAAAGAGAAATGGATATTTGGCACATGTTTGAAAAATTATTAATTATGCACAAGAATCCATGTCATCGAGCCCAATGATTTGGCGATACAAATTTGTTGTAATTAATATATATATATTTGAAATGCATTCCATAAATTATGATTATTATCAGTTGGTCGAAAAATCATTCAATAAAATGCAATAACAATAAAATCGTATATGCTAACGAACAAATCGACAAATGATTAACCACGTAAACATGATTCGTTTGGTTGGTTTGTTGATTGCAAGATACTCATAAGCAATTAAGATTTGCTGTCACAAATCGATAGGCCACATGAAATGCAGTTTTTCTACGCACAAAAATGCATTTACCAAAAATCATGAAAACTTCCCCTATCGACAATATTTCCATACAACTCTCAATATTTCATAAAAGCAATAGTTTTTTTTTTTCTATTTCTGTCTGTCTGGCTGTCCGTACGTATTTCGTTATTTCATTTTATTTTTCGAAACAAACAATGGATAAACATGAATTGGCCTGTGATTTCGTGATGAATGTGCGTAAATTAAGTGCGGGCCGTTAAAACTGTAGTCATTTTATTCACTTCATTTCATTACGAAATTAAACTGAAATTCGAGGAGATTTTGACAGTTTTTGGAAAACAGTCGGAATCAGAAATAATTGTTGATATTTCTCGTGCTGTCGATTAATTTTCACGCACTAGTTTTTCTGCATGTCGGTTAAAAATTCGAAGAAAAAAAAGAAAAAAAAAAAAAAAAATACTGGTGAAAACAAAATAAAAATATAAGTAAAAATTGACACGCGAATCCACTTCAGTCTATTTGACTTCTGAGTGTACCAGGTGTGTTAATTAACGTGCAGTGCGGACAAGCAAGCAAAAGAATTGTGCATACACGGTGGCAATGGCAGCGGTAATCAAGGGTATAAGTGTTTTGTCGACATGTGACGTAATGTCTGAATGTCGACAAACGCAATCACATTTCCGTTTTAATTTTTTCTTTTTTTATGATTTTGATTTCGAGCACATGAATGCAAAAACAACAACAACAACACCAACAACAAGAACGAGAAACGTTTTTCTTTTGACACTTTGAAAATTGATTTAAATGGGTGTTCAAAGCCTATAATTCTGCATGTCGGCCAGATGTTATTTGGTCATTGATTTCGCGAGCTTAACTTCCGTTAAATGCGCCGGAAAAAAAAACACAATTACCTTTACACTTTCTTCCATTCATTCATATTATTGAAATATTACCGTTGACGAAAAAAAAAATCTGAATAAAAGGGATGAAACAAACAGAAAAAGAGAAAAAAAAAAATGGTTGCAAAATCCAAATATGTTCGCATTGTTCAGATGGTGTTATAATCTTTGTTTTTGGGAGAAAATAACACAATGCATAGCCAAAATGTCACATTTTTAGCTCACATAAATCCAATGCGATTTTATTTAACGCATCAATAATTTTCACATGCATCAAACTAATTGTCAACCGTTTTCACATTTTTGGAAACTCATCGATAAAGATTAATTGTAAATGCCGTCGTATTTATGTGCATTTATGTATAGCATTGATGGGTTTTCAAATCGAAAATTCATTGGTGATAACAAATTGTATTTTAACCGAATAAGGTCAACGTAAATGCACAAAATAAGCCCTCATTTGATGCACGCATTTGAAAAATGAAAAGTGTTGGATATTTTTTGGTAACAAATAACAGCTGCCAGAATGATCATTATTATACTTCGACAACAGAAGCTGATTTTTATTCACCTCAATAAATGAATTCAGTATTTAGCGCCTTGGGCAATATTAACTTTAAAACAATTCACAATGAAAAACGGATGCCTTCATTCGAACCGATATTTTGTTTAAAATCCATCTTGCAAAGGATGAATGAGAGGAAGAGAGGAAGACAGAAAGAGAAGAAAAGGGTGAGAATGAGAGGAAGAGAGGAAGACAGAAAGAGAAGAAAAGGGTGAGACTGAGAGCGACAGAGAAAGTGAAAGAGAAAAGCCAAAAGATGATAAAGTAAATTTTTTTTTTCAACTTGGTTAAATGCCATACGTCAAACAGTTATTTTCATATATGTTTCGAGGCAAAATGTGGAAATTCAAGCTGAAAATTTATGCCAATCCAATATTATTCGGTTGGTGTACACTAACCTTATTGAATTGAATAAAACCTAAAAAAATGCAATTTTTTTCTTTCATTCGAATTTTCTATCATCTAGTCGGCACTTGATCAAGGGGACTGACTATATTGATGGTACTGTATGTTTATCTCCCTCGAAAAACGAAATGTACTTGGATTAATAATGATTGACGCCTTTGAATTTTTTTTTTTTTTTTCATTTCGTCTTCTACACTCTAATCATCATAATATATATCCGAAAATAAAACCCGCTACGACTCATAAACTTTTGTCAATACGATTCGTATACAATTGCCAAAAGAGTAGTTCATTTGTGTTATGCTTAAAAATTGGCATTTTCATCGATGGTTCGTTTGATTCAAATTGAATTTAATGATTGAATTACATGCATCTTGGTTTCTCTTAAATTCAATTTATTTTAATTGGAGAAGGTAAAAGAGATGCATCGAAGACCATCGTCCATTTTGTGCGTTAAATAGAATTTGATTCGTATGATAAAAATGTCTGTCATCTGTAAATGTGTATTGAGTTTAATGAAGTGAATAATTTGTCGAATGCATTTTTCGTTTTCGAACATTTTTATTGTAAATTTGATTCAACAATGCACTCGAATTTTACCAAAAAAAAAAAAAAAAAATAAAATAAATTCACTCATGCATTTTGTTGCTGTAAATTGGCAAAAATATTTCCTTCAATCCCATTGTAAATCATGAAAAGCCATTTAATGCGTGAAAAACCGCTCATTACCGATCGAATAGCAAGATCGATAATAAAATTCAAATTAAAATTCCATTCCCCATTTGAATGAGTATGCGAAACGAATTCAGCACAATTATCTGATGACCTAAAAATACATTAGCGTATCTTATTTGTGTGATCTTAAAATAAAAGTATTTGTTACATTTTGTACGGGGATGATTAGTGAATAGTTTGAGATAGATGCATCGAGTAACAAGTTTGTGTTTTCCATAAGGGATGAATGGAATGAAACACCAAAGCGAGCAATTGAAAAACAAAACAAAAACCAAACAGTGTAGAGCAGAGCAAAGTAAAGCAAAAAAAAAAAAAAAAACAAACGACATCTAAAAATCTATCAGTGTGTTTAAATCTTGACAGTGAGGGCTGTGTTAATAGTTCGACTTTTCATGTACATTTCATTTTGCCGTTATTATGATTATTCATTTTTATACCTTTTTATTTCTGATTGTTAACAATACAAATAACAATGTATAGAGATGTGAGATATAAATGTAAATGCACGCATTCTTTTTGTGCCCGGAGTACTGTACTGTACTTACCCGGGTTAGTACGGTCTTGCTCACTCTCTCTCTCTCTCTCTCTCTCTCTCTCTCTCCTCTCATCCTCTCTCAATCACCTATTTTAATGATCATCCATCCTTTTCCCGTGCATGCAAACACTGCATCAATGTGGAATAATGCGCACACTTCATAGCATCGCTGTTGTATTTAATTCTTTACTTTGGGGGTGCCCATTTATAAAATAATAACTTGATTGCAGCCGCATTAAACGTAGTGAACAGGACCTACATAAAAATCATAATAAAAAATCTCTCGCACTCATTCTCTGTATGTTGCATTACTCATTCTCTCTCTCTCTCTCTCTCTCTCAACCGGGCGCGCATATTCGTTTGATTCATCAAAAACGTTCTACACGCATCGACCTCAATACTGCATGCTACAATATATCATAGACGTAAATATACGCGTCTGTTGCGCGTTATTTGATTCGACCAGTAAAATTTTGTATGCGCTATGAATGAATGTGCAATGCCTGTGTGCATGTATGTATAGATGAGTGTGTGTGTGTGTGTGTGTGTGTCAGTGTGTATGCGCGTGTATTTTATTCTATAATGGTTGGCAGGTGACGTGAAATCGTCTTTTGTTTTCGACTCACCCCATGAAAAATTGTATAGTATAAACATTAGTCTGTGCTCTTTAGCTCTCTTCGATTTTGAACAATAAAAGCGATCCGAACAAGAGAGGGACTAAACTTCAAAATCAAATCACTGGCACAATGAATGATACAATGAGTGAAAAACGTACTAACACACATTCAAACTCGAATATAGAGATGAAAAAAGGAAGAAGAAGAAGAAGAGAGAGAGAGAGAGAGAGAGAGAGAGAGAAAGAAAAAAAAAAATCGAGCCAAAATCAAGTCAAAAAGAGAAATCGAAATGGATTTAAGGGCTGTGTTTGGTATTTATGTTGTTGGATTTATGCATTCATGAAACGCATATAAAATAGCGATTGTGTGTTATTTTTGTTGATCATGTACAGGCGAAAATGAGAGAAAATGTTTTCATATATTTTGTATTCGGTTTTGTTTTAGCCATTGCTTACGAGACAAACGAAAGATTATCCAAAGCGATGCAATTGAATAGTTAGTATTTTAAGTTATCAGTGTTTTCTATTTTGTTGGATCGGGTGATTTAGTTTCTTTTTTTTTTTTTTGTATCATTTCATTGATAATCACTGACTGATATAGTATTTTAGCAAGTCTAACTAGGCACGAGATTTTCTTTTTTTCATCAGAACAATAGCATTAATACAGAAACACATTATTTTACTAACTGCATCCGAATTGAATAAGGGGTAATTTATTCTATGCAGCAGTAGTTTTTTTCAATGGTTTGGTGCGTTGATTTTATGTGCACCTAACAATCATAAATACAATGCGTTTTATTTTTTTTTTTTTTTTTTTTTTGTTGGAAAATGTCTGTTTTTTGTTTTTTTCCTAATCGGTCTGAATTTCCATTGCAGTTTAACAGCAAATGTGCTTTACTGTATCAAGATTTGATATTGAAGACAAATACATGGTAATAACTATAATAAAAATATAATCGGTATTCAGATGTTCGGCCCCCCTGAGGTGTCAACGGTGAATTATTCTCTTCTCGTTTTATTTTTTCGTTTTGTTTTGTTCAGTTTTTGACATTTAGGCGTTGCGCGCATTTTAATTCATTCCAGCGTCATCGGATCCTTTTTTTTTCCCCGTTGTGCGTACGTGTCTTATTTCATCCATTGTTGAATATTCCTTAATTCCGTTATTTATATCGGTGTTGCTTTATTTTTTCCGACTGACGCGCAAACGCTTTGTATTCAACATCAGCCGACGGTATCTAATTTAAATATTCATATATATCATTGAAATCCTATTTTAACTCACCTTTATGTATCGCACCATGCAAATCGGCATCGGAAAAATAAAAATAACGCAATGATTTTGTTGAAATAAAACACAAACACACATATATTATCATCATTTTCATGAAATTTCTTGCTTTATTTATTTTCGATTTTTGTTCCCGTATCGATTCTTTCTATTTTTTCACAATTCAACTTATGACTTAAACCATTGTATATTTGTGCAATTTGTAAATAGAATTTTCCATTTTAAAATTTCTCTTCGTTTTTTTTTTTTTTTTTTTTTTTTGGTTTTTCTCTTTTTTGGTTATTTTCAAGAGTTAAATCTTTGAGCATTTTTATTGAAGACCATATATTCTTTTGATGTTTTGTGTAAATAGAGTAAATTGTTTTGTATTGCTTAAATCTATAAAAAAAAGGCATTCATTTTTATTGTAAAACTATAGGTAAATATCATTTTGAGCATTTTGCAAATGATGAAAGACATTTCAAATGAAAAACAATTTATTTTGTTTTGCAAAAATTTTTGAAAAAGATTTCATTTAAAATCTGTCATCGATATTGAAAACAAATACTTTCAAATATTTAAGAGATAAATTCATCTCTATTGCTCATGAAATATTTGAATGCATGTGTTAACTATGGAAATTTTATCGATGCATTTTAATTTTATCAACTATTAGATGAAAATCTCAACCAATTGTTACATATCACAAATTAAAATGCTTACGTAAAATTTCATTTTTGCACAATATTCTTATTGAAAATCTACTTAAATTTCTTTACCATTTTAATCAAAATTCGTTTTCTATTAAAATTGATTACAATAGCATTAAATTCGCTTCATTTTGTTTTAAATTGTGAATTTTATTTAGAAAGAAAATTGCTAGATTTTAAGACAATTTTTTTTCTAAAACTTAAACTGGATTTTGGAAAAAAAAAAAAAATGTTAGGAAAATGGATTGAGAACTGGAATTGCATTAAAAAGAAGAAAATTGAGAAATTTCAACTGAAAATACCCGTAGGAAAAACGATAAAGTACGAAAACGAAAATCGAAAAATTAAAGCATTACAAATCGATCCAATTACAATAAATATTGCCTTTGAAACTAGCCATACAATTTTTTTTTTTTTTTTTTTTTTTTCATTAGATGTACTTATGGAAAACCAATTTCTGTGGTTACCTCGTTCATTTGTTGAACAATTTTAACTTGAAATATATGACTAGAACCATAAATTTGGATCAATGATTTGCATAAAAATTGGAAATGTTCATTTTTTTTTTTTTTTTTTTTTGTTGCAAAAATCGCATTTCAATTTAATGTCTCAACATCTGATTGAAAAGATTGAGATCTTAACATTTTTTTTCCATAATTTTTTCTTTGGAAATTCTTCTTCAGAATTCTTTTGAAAAACATTCAATTTTTTTTCTGAAATGTTTTTTTTCTTGAATTCTTCTCGAATGTAAAAAAATTAAGGACAAAAATTCAAAAGATTTCAACTAAGATTGCAAATAAATTGAAGAAAATATTTGTGTCTAAATGTCTGAATGAACTTGATTAAAGGCGTTTTGAAATTGTTTCAATTAAATTGACCATACGAATTGGATATCGTTAAAAGTCAATCACCCTTAAACAAATGCATTTCTTCGAGATTTGAATATGAATACAATTCAAACAAAAGAGTTCCATGAGAAAGAAAAATATTTTAGCGACAAACCTTTTCTCTATATATCATTGATCCAAATGTGTGTGTTTGTTGGAAAGAGTGTCTTTTTGTTTTTGGTTCTTAAATGGATGCTACACAATAGAAAAAAAAAAACTTCAAAAAAGGGAGAAAAAAAACCCTCTAGATACTTAATTCGCTATAATGTTTGATATTGTGCGAATGTGTTGGTCATCTGTTCATTGTAATCCTTCCATGGTGGTGTGTGTGTATAAAAGCTGCTACTTTGATGAATATTTGATGTTCGATGTTGTTGCGATGGATATCGACGATTTTCCACATTTATCATACCCAAATGATTATGATGATGATGATGATCATTATTATTATTATTATTATTATTATTATTATTATTATTTGAAATTATCGCAATTTGTTCCAAAATTTGTTGATTGCTGTTGATTGATTTGTGTTTGTTGATAATTAGTGCTTTGATTCATTGCCGTTTCAAATGCACCACGGAATATATCATAATTTTGTTTGGAAAACGTTGGATCATTTGGATAATTTGTTGGCTGTTGAATTGTTGTATGATATTGTTGCATGCTGCTATAAAAATCGCACGATGTAAAACCATTCATTTGGCATGTATTTGGATGTACAAACATTGCATCAAATAATTCTTTTGTAAATGGTTCACCGCTTAATGTAATACTTTGCAATTTTTCCATATCAAGATTTATATTATGATCATTTTGTAGCACTTGTTCCATGGCAAATATATAATTATGGGCAAAACGAAGTGTTTCAATTTTTGTTAATTTTGTATCTTCGGGAAATGTTGGCAATGCACAACGTAATCGTTCTAATGCCTCATTTAATGTATGCATACGATTTCGTTCACGATCATTTGCTTTCATACGACGTGATCGTTTAATGCGTAACACTTGTGATGGACTTCGTGATCGTGTCATTCGATTTTTACCAACCGCATATTTTCGCTTTTGCCGAACGGTACCATTGTTATTTATGTTTATTTTATCACTAATGTTATTGATTTTTGATTGATTTTTCTTTGCTTTGAGCGGTGTTGATGTTTGCATTCCTAGATTTGGTGTAAATTCATCGAGTGCATTGTGTGGTATTAACGGATTTAATGCGGTTTGCGATAAAAGATCCGATTCGGAATTGCCAGTTATATTAAGTTGATTGTAGCTTAAATTGTGAGCACTCACACCGGAAATGCTTTCGTAGCTTTTCTCAAATCCACTGTCCGTTGATGAACACTCAAAATCGTCCAAAGACGAAGAAAATCCACTGTAACACGACGACATTTTTCACGAGTTTTTTTTTTTCTTGGTTTCTTTGTTTTGTTTTTTTCACTTTTATTGTTCACTTTTATTGTCTTTTTTGAGTTAAGTTTTCGTCAAAAGACTGTTCAAAAATTCACAATATAAAAAACATTTTAAACACAAAAATACCGTTTTACTACAGTGAAAATTGATTGTTAAAAATACAAAACTAAGAAAAATTGCCTGACCAAAATCCAATCGACGATTGTCAATAGTTTTCGAATCGACATTCTTTCCATACAGAATAATTTAACGATCAACTGATTCCAAAGGATGTATTGTGTGAGCGTGTACGAATGAGCGTGTGAATTGAATCGTTAGCCGATTCCGGTAGGACAGCCTATCTGTCTATTTTGGAGGGTTGTTTCACACAGCGAATCTCTTGCACGACTAAACTTATACCGGTTCAACGTCATCATATTTATATGGCTCGTTTCGTTAGAGCACACAAATAGTTGCCGCAAGGATCAACTAGTTCGATGTTTATGTATTCGAGCATAAGTGTGGTCGAAGAGGGATGTTGAGAGTGTGAAGAAAAGAGAGAGAGAGAGATAGAGAGAGAGAGAGAGAGAGAGAGAGAAAGGGCAAGAGAAAGAAGTGTAGAGCGAGAGAGTGAAAGAAAGAGAATTACAACGTGTAAATATGAATGAAGCGATGGTGGTGTATATGTAAATATATCAATAACATTAAAAATGAAACGCACACAGTACAAATATACGATGTTATTCTATTTGTCGACATTGGCTGACGAAACGCACTTTATAGCTCGTGCATTATTTAGGCATCTAATAAAAGGGATGTTACTGGTCGTGTTAAAAAATCGTATCGAATGTTTGTCGTACATAAATTCGGCCAATAGAATCGTGTGCACACTGCACAGTGCACAGTGTTATTCTGTCATTCTTTATGCCAAACGCCACTAGCACTTTTTTCATAGTTTTTCAGTCATCGGTGGGAGGAGGAAAAACGAAAATTATGTAAATTAATACAAAAAAAAAAAACAAAAAAAAAATAATTCAAATGAAATGTTAATAAGTGTAATAGGATTCAGCCCATCGAGGGCATTGTAATGTGGTCAATCAGTGGATGTGTTCAAGGGCGAAAAGATGTGTTAAATAGGCGCGATTTGCATATATTTTGTTGTAAAAGAAACATTCGATCGTATTGATATGTGATCGACATTGAAAAATCGGGTTAATAGGTTAATTCAATTTTCTCAAACGAGCCTAATGAAGTCATTTTCAATAGTTTTTTTTTTTACAGGATAAGAATCTGCGGTCGATTGAAAAATTCGAAATGAAAAAAGAAAAAAAAAAGAAAAAACAAACAACCATTCCAATTGGTGACCATTCGGTCTTTGATTTCTAACCTGATATCGCCACCATTTATTCAATATTTGACCATATGCTCTATAATAATAAATGCGAACACACATATTTCTTGCTTTATTTGAACAATTTGTGATTAAAACTCGGTATAACGAAAGCAAATACAAAAATTGTATAAAAGTAGCTTATGAACATTAACACGCCAGTTAGACAAACAGATAAAAATTGAAATGCTGCTCATGAAAAATAATCGTTCTAATCCAAATATGAAATGGTAACGGAAGCAAATATGTGTGTTAGAGAGAGAGAGAGAGAGAGAGAGAGAGAGAGGAGCGTTATGAGAGAGATAGAGAGTAGAAAAAAAAAAAAAACAACAACAACAACAACAATCAACTGTGAAATCAATTTTATTGCGATTTTCTGCACTTTAGTATCAAAATTGCATTCCGTATAAAATTGTGAAAATGAAAACCATAAATGTGATTACCCCTTTTCCAAATCGATTTCTACTCTTATTATTCATGATGCATTTGAACATCAAATAAAACAACGAACAAAAAAAAAAAACACTAACCGAAAAGTGCAAAGGGCATTGATGTGATAATAAAAACAAAATTTGGCGTAAAAATTAGACGAAATCTTTCGAAAATTGTTCCACACAGTTGATAATTCATATTTCACATTTGTAATATTCTATTGATTGGATTCGCCAAATGGAATAAATGAAGCGCGAAAAGGTCGATTAAATCGACGAAAGATGCACAAACATCAAACCGACACACACACACACACACAAAAAAGAGTTGAGAATTTATGACCTGTGCAATTTTTGTGCAGCAAGTAATTTTTTTTTTTTTTCCTTTTTTTTTTTATTAATTTCTCGAGCAGATGGTTTTTGCACGGATCGTTAGTTATACAATTAAACCAGTCAACAGAAAAAAAAAAATGTATTCATTTTCAAAATTTCGAATTTGATTTTCAAACAAGAAACAATTTCAATATTTATCCGAATCCATTTTAAATGGAAAAAATGTAAATTTTCTGTTGTTCAAAGCCATTTAAAAAGATTTGACAAGGAAAAATCATTTATATTTATATGGAAAATTGGTGCATATTTGTTTATGTCATTGTTAACAGTAAAGTAATTTAAAAATCCATTGAAAATTTACAATTCATTGAATTGACACACATCTTTCCAGCTGCAAACTTCAATGAGAATCGATCAACATGCATTTCTCCATGTTTCTATTTATTTCTCGAATTTATACTTGCGACTTCTTTGACATTCATACATCGAACATATAGAATGAAATTTACACACGAGTTTGTTGTATATGAAGGGCACCCCAATTTTAAAGCGAATGGTAAAAGTGTTTCTTTGTTATTGCCAAATGATTTATTGTAATAGCGAAAAAAAAAAGTCATTTCATAACTTGCATAATTTATTTCGAACGACATTTAGCAAACAAAAGCTAGCATTTTATCAAGCCCTCTTGATCTTTTAATAGAAAACAACAACGAAGAAATTTTTCATTGAATATTTTCGAAAAAAAAAAAAAAAATGTGAATTAGCTTTTCTTCACTATTTTGAATTTTTTTTTTTTTTTTTTTTTTTTTTTCTTAATGAAGAATGACTTAATAGGAACAAATGAGGAAACAAATAGCAAAATATTGTGATTTAAAAATTCTTTATGTAAATCAATTATTGCCAAAATCTCGCCAGTAATCCACCAATGTATCAATCTACCTGTTGTGTTTGCACAAGACATGAAAAAAAAAGATCGGCTAATCCAGCGCTCGAATTGTAATCGCTTATAATCGTGTCTAATAAATGTCATGCGAAGCGATCAATGTATTGCATGCTTGTATTTAAATAAGATTTAAAATTCATTTGAAATTTTTGTTTATTTTGATGTTCATATGGAGTTGTTGTATTTAGTATGAGCCACTGATTCATGTCATGTAAATCCACTGTATTCGATTGAATGTAGTTGTTTGACAAGAGGTTCGTTGTGTTCAAAACAAGCAGTATTGATGAGAGAAGGTAGAAATTTGAAGAGAGAGAGAGAGAGAGGTCACTGACAGATGAAGAGAAAAAGAGAAAGAGAGAGAGAGAAAAAGGGAGAAAAAGGGAGAAAAAGAGAGATAGGGAGAGTAAAAATCGAAAAAAAAAAGAAAGAGAAAGAGACCAAAAGAGCGAGATTGAAAATGGCAAATGAAAAGCGTTAAAACACGCTTTGCTTAATCCAATGTAAGGTCATGTAGCGCTTAACGAGTTTCCCGTACATACCAAAAAATGTTTCATTCTGTAGCAATCATTCTACCCCTTTGTTTTCATTTCGAAAATTTTTTTTTTCCATTCACATTCATGAGCTACCATCGGGTTGTTATATATTATTTTTTTTTCCAATAGGCACTTTTCTTATTTGAGTTGATTTTTAGCCGTTGTGGCCCTGCCATCATGTAACCCCATCAAAAATTCGTTATGGTTTTTAAAATGCTACCTCCGAACAGGAATAGTTCTGACATAACACATAAGCATCAGATGATTTTCGGTTGGATTGTTAAGCGAAGCGAATATAAAATCATAGCAAGAGCAACAGTATCAACGCAAACAAAAAAAAAAAAAAAAAAAAACGCACGCACACAAGAGAAGTAAAAAAAAATTACATTGTAAACTAAATTTTTTAAATAAACAAGGGATACAGGCGAATCCACTTTAGATGTGATGTATTAGATTTCGTTTTGTTTTCTGGTTTTTGTGTTTTTTTTCTCTCGTCCGTTGTATTCATTGAAAAGACATTCTGATTTGGTTCCGTTTTTTTTTTTTTTTTTGGTTGGCTCAATAAATATTTTTAAAAAGTGTTTGAACTCAGTAGATATAAAATAGCGGTTTAATCTGATTTTAATTAATCAAAATCTTTTTAATTAACCTTGAATATTTTTAATTGATCTTGAATTAGATTAAACCGCTATTCCTCTCCTTGGTGCCACCCGCGCGCATACTCTCTCTCACACACACACACACACACACACACACACACACACACTCTTTCTCTCTCTCTCTAACTCTCACTCTCACTCTTTCTCTCTCTTTCTCTTTCTCTTTCTCTCTCTGTCTCTCTCACTCTCTCTCTCTCTCTCTCTCTCTCTCTCTCTCTTTCTTTCTCCATGCGTGTGCGTACCTGCACTCGCATGACCAATTACAAAATGCTTTGATTTTAAATTTTCAATACAAATTCAAATAAAAGATTTTGTTGGCATAGAGGATTAAAACAACAGATAAACAACAGAACACAAAGATATATTTAAAATGATTACTTATTAATTTTATGAAGAAAGAACGAAAAAACAATTTCAATTTTTTCTGTTTTCTTTTTCAAAAATGTGGGTGACTTTAACCAATGAGGCAAATTATGGTGATAGACAAAAATTAACGCCCTCTACAAACGTAAATGTGAAGACCACATAACATCAATAGATACTGTTTTCCAACTTTCTTAGTGAAGACACACACCGATATGATATTACATGTACATTTGAGTTCGATTGTAGATGGCGTTGAACTTGTGTGTGATTTAGTTTCACAATTGAAATTATATGTTAATTTGCCTCATTGCTTTAACCTTATTTCATCCACTGTATTTTGAAGCGCATCCATCGAAACCAAAACCGACGTGGGTATTTATTTAAATTTAATTTTTGCTAGAATAATTGCAAGTGTTATTATTTGAATTGTTTTGTTTGATTATAGTTTTAAAGAGATGTTCTTTTTTCTTTTTATACCTTTTAAAGAGTTCGTTCGAATTTTAACCGAACATGAACGAACATGAACACACAAAATGTTTCCAAACGTTGTCCAATTAATTCAACTGGTTCATAAATGCGATCTGTTCCTGTTCGTTCAAATTCTATAAACTTGACGCAGAAAATCTTGTTAGTCTGCTGATAAATTATTATCAGGTCCGGTAACACAATGTGGTATTTGATTTCAAGACATTGATGTCATCTATACGATTTATCAATGTACGCTGACTATATCAACGGAAACGGCAAAAAAATACGATTTGTCGTTTGCATTCCGTAATAGTATATGTGCAATTCAGTGTATATATGATAGAGATCGTTTGCAATGTAACACCGCACAACTTATACCGTATCCGAATATCAACGGTCTGTAAATAATAATGCACCAATTTTTGAAAAGCCCATTTATGAATTAATTATCTTCGAAATTTCACAGCGTATGTAAAGGCAATCAATGCTGATACCGATGTAAAATAAATAGATAATGTTGTTCGCTATGAAATCATAAGCGGAAATTATGAAAATAGAATTTTGACTGAACAAATATACAGATATGATATTATTTTTTATGATATATATTTTGCCAAGCTACTGTTTTGTGACGGATTAAAGATTTACATTTTCATTATGGATGCATCAAACATCGATTTTAATTCTTAAATTGTTTATTGACTGCATTTTTATTCATTTTATTTACAATTAAATTAAACTTAAACTTGAACATGTACAATAATAATAATAATAAAAAAAGAATTAAAATATAAATGCATTTAAAACAACTTTAACACAGTTGTGGATCAACTGTGATAAAAGAAGAAATTCGAATAAATTCTTAAATATTGTACGCTCATTATCACAAAGGAATATTTTTTTTACGAATTATTTAAAAGGCAAGTTAAAGTGCTAAAGTGGTCCATAAATTGGTTCCGTGTATAAAATCGATGTCCCAGGTCCATATGATTCAGGTGGCGTTCGATTACTGCTCAACAATTGTTTTGATTGATTTTTGTATCTAAATAATGAAAATAATTATTACAATAATGGCGGCTGATAATGAACAATTGAGCGAAAAAATCAAAAGAAATAAAATTCATTTTTATCAAGAGAAATGTTTTATATCCACTCAATTCGATATTAAAAACAAAAAAAAAAAAAAAGTTGAAAATCATCAACGAAGCACTTACTTTTTTGCCAAACAGCATGCCGAGCATGTGGCAATCAATGCAAATATTCCAATCACACCTGACAAAATGACAAGCCACGTTCCAGCCGATGCAATTACACTGGCTGCTGTAATGCTTTTTTTTACCGAACACGAATCAATCGCACTCACTGAGTATTTTTCAAAGAGATCAACTAATGATTGTTTCATTTCTTCAGAATCCATAATCGTTTGCATTTCATATGGTGGCAACACAGATCCATGGCGTGATAATTGAAAGCATGAGCTAAAAACGATGAAAAAAGAAATAAATGTTTCATTGTGAATAATTCTCAAAATGAAAACGAAATTCTTGAGAAATTGCCTCACCTAGTCGATGAGAAATCAAATGTTTGATCTGATTTTGTTAAGACTTTTGTATCTAAAATATCAAGTTCCAAATCGGATGATTTTAATCGTTCTTGAACGGCATTTGCAAATTCATCAACAAATTCCTTAACTTCGGTAGGTGGTTTTGCAAACACAAATCGCAACAATGATTTATCTCGAATTACAAAGATTTTCACTTTATTATGTCGAACTCGTCTTGCTTCATCGATATTATTAACACGAATCAAAATTTCAAAATATCCATCAACAAAATCGGCAAGACTTTTGGCTGTTCTCAGTTCAGCCGTTGAATTATTTAAAATAAAAAGATCTTTGATATTTTCAATGGAACTATTGTCACGTTTATAAAATTGTGGTATAAATGTTATATTGATAATTTGATAAAATAATGGCTGAGCATCGGGATCTTTGTCAATGGCTTTTGTTATTGTTAATGGATATTCAATTGGAATATTCATGCGAACACCAAACGATGGATTTTTCTCGATAAATTCTGGTAAATGATCGTCAATATCAATGATTTTTACATGCACCTCAATTTCTGAAAAATCTTTTCGATTATATGATTTGTGTGCAATTGCTGAATGAGATATTCCATATTTGAAACATTTTATTGTTATTAAATATGATGCGACTTTTTCACGATCAAATTGTTGCAATGAACGTACAACAGCTGTATTGTTTGATAAACGTTCAATTGTAAATAGTTTCTCTTGATTTCCATCAATTATCGCATAATCAATTGCACCATTTTCATTTATATCTTCGTCAATCGCCTCCAAATAACCGACAATTGTACCAGATGGCTGTTCTTCTAATATTGTCATCTCAACTGGCAGAGATTCCTGAATGGGAAGAAATGAAAAAAAAAAAAAAAAAATGAAACTTGAATTGAACACGAATTTGAGAAAGAAAAAAAAATGCTTCTTTTTTTGTAAAAAAAAAAAAGAAAAAATTAAAAATTTAAAAATTTTGAAAAAAAAAAACTAACAACTTCTCTAGCAAACCGTGGACGATGATCATCAATATCCAATACATTGATTCGTAGAACTCTGGTTGCTGATTGCGGTGGTTGACCTTGGTCAGATACTTCAATGATAATTTTATACATGGCTTTCGTTTCACGATCCAACGGTTTAGTGGTAGTTATCAAACCAGTCATTGAATCTAAATGACATTCGCATAAATTAAATCAAATGTCATTTGCGTAATCAATTTTAATCGCTAACAAAAGGAGATAATTTTTGTTTTTACCAATTTGAAATACAGATGCATCTTCAATGTCATCTTGAATTCGAAATGAAAGTGTTCCACTCGGTGTTTGTGCATTGTCTGGATCATTGGCGATCACTTGAAATACAGGGGTTGAAATGGTTGCATTCTGCATAATAGGAAGAGAGAGAGATTATTGTGTTTAATGTTTTCACGAGCTAAAAAAAAAAAAAATACCAAAGTCAATCTAAACATAAACAAAATGCTATACACAATCCATACACATCGAGTGTATCTACTTCATAATCCATTCAAACGATCAATCATTTTCCACAATCGTTCAATGAGAGATGACTCATCAAAATACATTCCATTTTGTTCAATTCTCAAGCGATTGATTAATGACAGTTTGATGATTATACAGTGTTAATCGAATCTAAGAAAAGTCACCGAAAGAGGGAAAGAGGGAGAGAGAGAGAGAGAGAGAGAGAGAGAGAGAGAGAGAGAGAGGGAGAGGGAGAGGGAGAGGGAGAGGGAGAGGGAGAGAGAAAGAAAGAAAGAAAAAGCGAAAAAGTAAAAATATTTACCTCGGTAATATTTGCGATTTGTCCAAGTTTTGGTGCAATGAAAAACGGTGCATAATTTGAAATAACATCACCGATAAACAAAACAAACGGTACATCGGTATATAGAGATTTTTGCTTTTCAACACGACCACCATTGTCTTGTGCTCGAATTATCATGTCATATGGTTCGGAACGACCTTTGCCCGTTAATGGTGATTTTGTTCGAATTTCGCCCGTTTTCGAATTGATTTTTAACAAACCAATTGCATCGCCTTCGTTTAAAAAATCATAGAATATTTCACCGCCAGGTCCATCATCTGGATCGATTGCGCTTATATTGAACACAAATGAATCAATGCCAACGTTTTCCGGTACAACAGACGAATAGGATTTTTGTGAAAAGCTGGGCTGAAATGGTTAAACATTTTATTTTCATTTCTAAATTTCGATTCTTCATTTGCAAACTTTTTTTTTTTTTCAAATGACTGAACAAAAAAAATGTTTGATAGAAAAGAAAAAAAAAAAAAAAAACAAAACAAAACAACCAACCGCATTATCATTTTCATCCAAAATAGTAACAGTAACTTCAGCTGTGGTGCGACGTGTATCAGTTGGTTTTCCAATTGCATCTTCGGCAATTACAATGAATTTCATTTCGGTTGCTTTTTCTCGATCGATCGTTTGATTTGGTGCAATTTGTATGAGTCCCGTAATTTCATTTATTACAAAATTGACAGCATTCGATCCCGACAATGAATATCGAACACGTTTAAAACCAATTTCACGATCTTGTGGCGTTAATTCAATATCATTATCATTTGCATGAACGGTAAGAATAATTTCTGGATATTTTGAATTTTCCACAATGACTGCTTTATAGGTTTTTTGATCAAATTCTGGTGAATTATCATTGACATTTTCAACAATGACTTTAACTTTACTCATCGTTGCCCGTTTTTCATCCATACTAATTGCTTTGACAGTAAATTGAATGACCGTTTCATTTAATGTTTCATAATCAAGACGCTTTTCCAATATAATAGCACCGGTTTTTTCATTTAAACTAAAATAATTATAACGATCCGCTTCAACAATTTCAAAATGTGATATCTTTTGTTCCATAACTGGATCTTCAGCAATTAATTTAAATAATGTACTTCCGATTGGCATTTCTTCTTTAACATTAACTTTTACAATTGGATTGCTGCTAATCCATCCTTTATTTTTAAATATTGGATTTGTATCAATATATGATTGAATAAAAATTATCACTTCAGATTTGGCCATTTGTTTTTCTTTATTGTAAACAGCATTCTCATCGATAACTTTAACCGTTAACGTAATTTCTGCGGCTAAATCATGATTTAAACTATTATTTACGAAAATTTTTCCATTTGTTGATTCAATACGAAATGCTGAACGATAATCATATGATGCAATTGATGATAATTGAATTCCCGTTTTAGATGCGGCTTCAATTGGATCGATTATTGAATAACTTAATTTTGCATCAACGTCCGTATCAATTGCTGTGGTTTGTAGCACCTCGCTATCAATTGGTGTACGCTCTGACACATAGGCTGTGTAACTGGCTTGCGAAAATCTGAGAGAAAAATATTGAATCGAAGTTAAAAAAAAATTTCTTTGAAGAGACGATTTTTTTTTCAATGGCAATTGAACGAGTAAATTTTTGGACTTTTCATTTAAATTAGTTCAATTAACAATAATATTTTATGGCAATGGCGTCTAAATAGGTTGATTCTTTAAAATTTTTTGTTTTTTTTCGTTTTTTTTTAGATTTTTTTTATCGCTTTTTTCTTTTTTCACTTTTTTTGTTTTGGTATTTTTACGCTTTGTTTGGCTTTTTCTGCTTTTTTCCCGTTTGTTTATCGTTTTTCCTATTTTATTTTTTCAACAAAAAACTGAAAATGAACACACACAAAAAAAAACTCACTTTGGTGGCTTATCATTGACATCGCTAACTTGAATGAGTAAAGTTGCTGTTCCGGTTTCACTTATTGGATAACCAGCATCAACAGCATTTATAATAAGTGAATATTCATGTGGATTTGTATCACGATCCAATCGGGCAACTGTTGATACAGAAACTAATCCCGTTCTGAAATACAACAATGAATGACGAAAAAAAGAAAAACACAGAAAAAATTGAATGTTTAAATTGAAAAATGTTTTGAAAACGAATATTCTCGTTAAAAAAAAAAAAAAATTACTAACTGTTCATCAATGATAAAATTATCATTTGCACCAACAATGCGGTATGTAAGTAAAGCATCAATTCCATCGGGATCAGTAGCTGAAACGGTTGTTATATTGTAGCCGGGGATAGCATTTTCTGGTATTGAAACTTTATATCGTGTTGGCCCTGGTAATTCATTGCCATCAACGGTGCTAAAACGTTTTTTAAAAATTGGTCGTTGATTTCCAGATATACCAACACGAATCAGCACACGTGTTGTATTTTTTAAAGGTGGTACACCAAAATCGGTTGCCATAATTATTAATTCATATTGACCACGTTCGGTATCAATCGAACTAACTGGATGTTGAATTTTTATTTCGCCCGTTTGTTCATCAATTGAAAATACATGACCTGAAACACTATTTTCTGTATCAATTGAATAGGCAATTTGTCCATTACCTTGCTGCGGACCATCAATATCAAATGCACGAACATAAAATTGTGGCTCAAATTCAGTGGCACCTTCTCTGATTGTTCGTGTATATTCGATTGATTCAAATATTGGCGGATTATCATTTTCATCAAGAACATAAATTAAAATATTTGCATTTGTTTCCCAATTATCACCATCAATTGCAACAATTGATAAACTATAACTCTTTTGATGTTCATAATCAAGACTCTTTTTTACATACAAACCGCCCGTATATTTTTCCGTTCGAAAATTTTCCGAACCAAAACCTTTCAGTACATAAGTAATTTTACCAAATTTTCCACTATCTTTATCAATGGCTTGTAAATCAGCAATTTTCATTCCAATTTCAGCATTTTCCATTACAGTAAATTCATAATTTAATTGATTAAATATTGGCCCATTATCATTTACATCTTGTAAATAAATTGTTACAATTGTTTCCGACCAATGGCCATTACTTACCGATGCTTTTAAAATGAATTTTAATGTACGCAATTCTGGATTATCAACATCATAATCCAATTTGGTGGGATCCAATACTTTAACAACAATTGGTGTACGATTATGGCCAATTTTTGGATTAACTTCAAACACATTTTCGGCATTTAATACATTTATCAATGATAAATTATATTGACTATTTTCACCCAAATCTTTATCATCCACATAAATTGATAAGCCTGGTAATGGTGTACCTTTTCCCAAATTTTCAGGTACATCAATTTCAAATGATGGTTCATTAAATTCCGGATAATGATCATCAACATCGGTAATAACAATTGTAATTTGTGTTGTTGAAAAATCGGCTGAAATATTACCATTTATCAATTCAGTTGCACGAATATTAAATGAATAAACGCCACCATTTTGAAAAATATCCGGATCTTCACGATCGATTGGTATATTTGTTGTATATAAAAAACCAGTTGCATTTGATGATATTTGCTCCAATTTAAAATAGCCCTTATTTTCATCGTCTAATGATAATAAAATTGGTCGTGGATTTCCAGTATCACCGTCTTGTGCATAAATGGCTAACACCATCGTATCATATTCTAAATTTTCTTCGACTGTCACTGAATATGGTGCATTTAAAAATACTGGCGCTTGATCTTGTTTATCAACAACATTTATTGATATAGATGCGATCGATGATAATGGATTACTTATTGAACCATCTTGTGCTTGTAATGTTAAAATGTATGATGATCGTGATTCAAAATCAAGTGATTTCATTAATGTTATAATTGCGGTAAAATTACCTAAGGGAATATAACAAATGCAAATAAATATAAATATTGTAAATTATTTTGAAAATCTAGCAAATATTTCATAAATATTTAAATATCGCATGAATATTCTGAATATTTACTAAATAATGGGTTCTCTGGCCCCTAGAAAATTACCATCGCTAATACGATCGGTTGTTACATCGAATATATTACAAATATCATCAAAATCGCCCTCCGTTGGTATACAGGTAAGTGTAATTTTTGCATTTGCACCTTCATCTGGATCGGTCACCATAATATTTGGTGAAACTTCAATAATTGATCCGATTGGCGTTTCTTCGCTGACGCTTGTCGAATAAGGTCGTCCAATAAATTGGGGCGCATTATCATTAAAATCTTTCACCGTGATTTCTCGTCTTAATGACACGGTATTTGGTTCACCGCCAAATATACTTTCGTCTGAAATGAAACGAAACAAGAAAAAAAAAAAAAAAAAAAACAGTTTGGTTTTTTCTCTCTGCACAGAATAAAATGAAAGGTATATGAAAATATGAATTTGAAATGAATCGCAGCGGGCAGAACCGATTCAAGGCCAATTTCAAAAATGAATATCACATTTCTCAACTGATTTTATTATTTTATTCAATACTCATATTCTCATTTCGACTATCCGAAAGAGAAACAAAAAAAAAAAAAACAGAATTTTTTGATTCTATTTCTCTTCTTCATCAAGAAATAACCACATACACTTGTATTAAATTAAATACAAAACATAATAGATTAAACGATCTCTCGATCTACGTAATAAGTAATTACCGCTATACAAAGAATCAAAAGGTAAAGAAAACAATGCATACATAACTGTTTACACTGTCATACCGGTTTTTCTCAATCCACTTTGGATAGCGATTGGTGGAATTAACTATGGAAAGAGAGTCACACGACGGTAAGTGGTTTGTCTTGTTTCATTGAAGATGTTTCATCTTCGTCGAATAACTATTATCTTTGTTGTTGGTTATGGTTACACACCGTACACGCATCATTGGTGCTGAAATGCGATTCAATGCCATGTGGATTGAAATTGAGTATAAAATCTTGGGAGGTTTAGATGAGCGGCAAATATGACATAGTACATTTTTATAACGTGTATCACCGTTACATCGCCGACTAATTATCAAACATAAGAACGTTCAACATATAAGAATAGATCGAATATCGAGCACGTCTAACATCAAGCATATTAAAAATTGTTGTATTCCAACATATTAAAAATTATGTGATCCAATACAAATTAAGATGCATCGAAGCGAATTGAATTAAAATGCAGATAATATTTTTTTTTTTTTTTTTATTGAATTTTTATCGACCCAATGACACATAAACATCCCAATAAAATTGTATATTTACTGTGCTATTTTTCACACAACTCACCTGTTATGCTGATGATAACCTCAATGGTGTCTTGCTTTTCTCTGTCCAATTCTTGTCGTAAACGAACCACACCTGTGTCACGATCAACACTAAAAATTGGCCCGGAAATACTGTATCGAATATCGCTACCATCTGGATCAATTCCTATAATTGCACACATTTGAGAGAAAATAAAAGAAAGAAAATAATGTTAAATCAGAACATTTAACTATTACTTTTCAAGCGAACATTGTCCATAGATAATTTTTTTTTTTTTTTTTTTTTTTTTCTTTAAAAGATGTGAAAACATTTTTATTATAAGTCACTTTGTTCTTTATTTTCCACGAAATAAGCTCCGTTACGGTAAAACAATGTTTCATTTCACAATGTCACAATAAACAATAAGAAATAATAACACAACAAATGACTGAGTATTTCTTTTATGCACGATTTTTCTAGCTCATTCAAATGCAAACTCGTTTTTGTTTTCATTTTGTTAGACTTCAACTTGAAATAATGTTGCAGTGTTATTGCCGCATTAGATCATTAATGTTTCATTGACATTTTCAAGAAAACTAAGAAATAAAAGAAAACAGGCACATTCATTTTGATTTCATCTCATGTCATTGTCTTTAAAATTAAAATGATGATGATACATGAAAATGATAAATGTTCATTGTGTACAATGACTCATTGTCAATGAGGTGAATGTTTTGATTGTAATTTTTTCTAATTAAAATTAAATGGTCGAATTTATCACCATTTTACTGTCGTTGTTTTTTTTCACATTTCGCATTCCATTTACAATTTTTGCCACCTTTTACTTCACCATAAATTGAATGCACAACAACAATAATTAATTAAAAGCGAGTAAAATTCGAAAATTACACAGTGGTTAGAGTGATTGGCGTATGTTGTGGTAATTATAATTCTAATATATTTATAGTAAATGTCTAGTGTAAATTTCGTTTGTGTAATACGCACGCAATTTCTCATTTAGCCTAATATGATTTATAAGATTTTTCATGATTTCACGATTCTCTTTCTATCTCGTGAACTCATTTCGAATTTTGTTGAATTTTCCGCACAACAATTTTACACTCTACACACATTTGAAAACATTCGCACATTTTATTTGTACACAGATTATGTGTAGCAATTATAAACATAAAATACTTTCTAGTTGACGGTTAGAAGTTGTTGGATTTGTTCGCCGACAATCGAATACATGCCGCATACATAACATTGTATTTCTCTCTCTCTCTCTCTCTCTCTCTCTCTCTGTCTCTCTTTAAATTTTCATTTGATTCAATTTATTAACATAATAGAGTTTTGTTTAAAGTTACACACTTATTTGAGACAATGATTTTGCGTTAAAAAATAACCATTCTCTCACGCCACCGTTCAGCGAGTTCTTTTTGTTAAATAAAACTGAAATGGAATTGAAATCAGCACAAAGTACTATTTTATTTTGTTTTATTCAGAGTTTAGAATATTTCGGTTTGTTTTTCATTCAATTTTCCAAACAATTTATGTCCGAACAAATGACTTATGAGAGAGAAAAATCTTTTTTTATTTTTAAGATTTCGCTACTTTTACTAACGACACAGATTTTACCGTTTTTTTTTTTTTTTTTTTTTTTTTCTTCAAACAAAATATTGTGCTTAAATTACCTTTTAATTGGTAAACCGGACTGTCGACAGGTGTATTTTCCGGCAGGCTAAATCGTGACATATCACCCGAAATGGGAATAAAATATGGTGGTTTATTTACCAATTGACAATTCACAAATAAATTTGTATATTCACAAATCAATGGCATAAAAACCATAATTGCCCAGTTAAAATTTACCATTTTGTCTGTTCAATGTGATAAATGCTAATTAAAAAAATGTTCAAACATAAACGTGTACACTACAATAAGTAACAAACAAGTCTTTATGATAAATGAATAAATAAACAAATGCGTTTTTAAAAACACCGATCAAATATCGCTTTTGGTTAGAAAACAAACAAAAACAAAAAAAAAAAAAAAAAACCGACCAACATCAAAATGTTTATATAAATTGGCAATTTCAATTATTCGTTGCGTTGCTTTGTTTCAACATTTTTTTTTTTTTTTCTGTTGATCAATACAATTCAATCAGTATTATGATTCATTTGATGAGAGATGCATCATTGCCAACTGTTTCATAACATCGCTGATGAGAGATGATTCGGAATAATCGTCCATTGAGGGAGAATGATGCTTTTCATTTTAAGTGAATGTTTTTGGTGTATTATATCGCTCTCTCTCTCTCTCTCTCTCTCTCTCTTTCTCTTTCTCTCTCTCTCTGTTTCCCTCTCCCTGTATAATCTAGTCACTAGTATTTTTTTTCGTCACTTTTATTTCGAAAATGTTTCCCTTTCGTCATTTCGGCTGCTTAAGAAATGATCCATCACTGCGTAACCATTCTTTTGTTTTCAATTTTGTGAATTATTATTGCAGATGATCACATGCCGCATCACTGATTTAATGTTATGACTCTTTGTGCTTGTGCGATTTATTTCGTTTTTTTTTTTCACAATGTTTTTTTCTTCAATTTTTTTTCTTCAGCTTTTTTGGCTCTCTCGCTCTTTTTTGTTTCATAAATGCACTCAAATCGATTTTTTCACCAACAATGTCTGTTTATCATTTGGATGGGCACTTGAATCAGAAAATAATAAAAGATGAAATTTTCAAAATGCGGTCATTCCGCTTGGTTTTCTTTTCAACAGGCCGATGAATAATATTTTTTGGAATTTTTTTTTGTTCCTTTTCTTTTTATCAATTGTTTCTTTTACCAAATTCTCTGAAGAAGACAAGAGAAATGATCACAAAGAAATAAAAAAAAAAAACAAAAACACATACAAGCAATGCAACAAGTCACGATGATGCGGAACACAAACCACAATGACGACAACAACAACGAAAATTCTTCGTCAAAATCCGATTAAATGTTCTTGTTTCTTTTAAATTGAATTTTGTGTGCTGTTTAAATGGGTGCGTCGTAAATATATCCACATATTTCTTGTTTATGATCCAAGTTTTTTTTTTTTTTTTTTTTTTTTTATATATAAACTCGCTAACATCAAGATTAACTATCCAATGTGATTTCTTTTGCAATATGCAAATTAGCTTATCCAATGATTATGGAAGTATTATCACACTCACAAGACTTTAAGAAAAACAAGTTTCAAATACCGTCAACTTAGACTGACAAGAGATAAAAAAGACAATTTTTTAACGAAAATTGATTGAATCGAATTGTCCACACACGTTTAGATTCACACGAAATCACCCATTGCTGTACATATTTTAGTAAACGACATAATTCATTTTACGCACGCACCGAACGACGTACTAAAATGCACTGTGAATTCTCCAAGAACAGCGATGTGAAAGACGAAAAACGAACGCAAAATGGAAAAAAAAAAAAAAAATGAAACAGAACCAAGACATACTAATGTCGAACGAACGGTGTATGTTTTGAACTTTAAGTCACTCGGTTTCCGCGTCAATTGCGATCAATTCACTACTTTTACCAATACACAACTGACTTTTAATGCTTTACATTTCAAAACTAAAATACTTACAGACGATATAAAACCAACAAATACAAACAAATGAACGAAAATGCATGCAGTGCGGTAAATGAGTTTATCAGAATCAAAAGAAGCAGAAGAAAAGAAAAGAAATGGAAAGGAAAGAAGAGAAAAAAAAAATATACACGAAATGAAAGAAATGTTGAATAAAAACGATATGTAAATTTGTACGGCTGTTGTGACCGAGTGTGTGGTGATCATGAAACAAACGAAAATATTCTAAACTAACCAAGAGACCACTAACAAAACCAATATACAACACTCGCACACGTACTCGCGTAACTCATCAATGCTTTCTACTTTGTTCTTTTCGTATATTTTTCTTTTTTTTTTTTTTGCTTTTTTGCTTAGCTCTTTACTTCGTTTACACAAATGATGACTTGTTTTCCATTCCATTGTGTGCTCCTCACCTTTTTCAATGCGATCTCAAAACAGTTACAGTTCTTGTGTTAACACACCTTTGAATATGACGGAAATGGCTGGGCGATTAAATTTCTTCAGAGCATGATGAAATCGTTCGCATCAATTCAACGTTACCGATTTAAGCGGGTTTTTCTCCTCTTTTATCATGTGCCAATCTAACTTACAGCGAAATTCGAAGCTTCAATGCATACATTCAGGAATTTTTTTTTTTTTTTTTTGGCTGCACGATACCAATTGAGAATTGTCATTGTTAATTCTGTTTATTTATTGTAGTTATAGTATTTCATATGAGGATTTTATCGTGAATTTCCGCCAATTCTTGAGATAATAAGAAATTTGTTCACGTTTTTCCCAAAAACAAAAAAAAAAAAAAAAAAAAAGAAAAAAAACAAAGAAAGAATTCTACATTTCAAAAGAATCAAATTTTATTTTGAATCAAAAAACGATTTAATCTCTAAAAATACTTCATTTTTGACTTTGTGCAGCCATTTCCGATTTAATCCAATCTAAAAATGAGTAAACTCGAGTAAAAACATCTGGATATCCTTTGCCACACTGGAAAAAATTAAAAATTCAAGAAAAAAAAAAAAAAAAATAATTTAATTGATTAAAATTTATGATTGATTTTATTTTATTCACCGGAATTCCCCATGAAACAATTCCAATTAATGTCTTATTTTCAGGACTAGAAATATCAGCTAATGGTCCACCTTTGTTTTCAGAACAAGAGAACAATTAAAAAATTTTTACATGTTTTTCACAAATTCAAACCGAAAATATGCTAGCAAGTCCAATAGTATAATTTGATTAAAGATATATAATTGTTAGTTGAAAAAAAAATATGTAGATCACTATACCCGAATCGCCATGGCAAGCTCCGACATTGACTGAATTCATTGTGCAAATATGTGAATCAAGAATGAATTTACCCAACGGATGATTGTTGAATTTTTCCGTACAACCTTTGAAGCTGAGCATGGATGGTTTTGTGTATTGTAAAACCAATGGTAAGTTTGACTTCATGTTCGGACTCTAAATGGGAGATTTTTTTTTTTTTTTTTTTTTTTTTTGATGATAATAATTAGCTTTTCTAACTCTTCAATTTTTGAATATTCTTGAATTTAAAATAAATAATTTTTCTCGAATTTTCTGTTCTTTTGTTTTTTTACTTACGGAAGTTTTACCCCAACCGGAAAAAAGAACCTCTTTTCCATCGACTGGAAAATTGTGTGTTGGTAGTGCGATTGGTTGAATGTGGTCTGTAAAAATGATATCTTCAGCTGTACGCAATAAAGAAATATCATTGCAGTATCTTTTGCGATCATAATTCGGATGCGTTGAAATTGCTGATACATTCATCACAATTCCGTCTCCTTGTCGTAATAATGCACCAAGAATAACATACACATATTGTGGTACACCATAAATATCTTGTGTGCAATGGGCAGCTGTTAAAATGAATCGTTTTGTAATAATAGCACCACCACAAATATGCTCCTTTTCATAAATGTCTCGAAAGGATACTTGATATGGAAATTGACCTTCAACAGCATCGTTCCCACCAACTATTCGTTTGTCAAATTGAATATTGGCTACCACACACAATGCACAATATGCGAAAATTACAAAAATCGTCTTCATTGTACCGGTAATAAAAAAGACTTTCGAATAAATTTGCAACACTTTTTATTCAACAAATTCCATATCAGTGAAAGATGTATAAGCGTGTGTGACATATTTTTGATAAAGGAATAATGTGCGTTATCTCATGATGAAGAATCATGAATCATAAATCATGAACATTCTTTTTTTTTTTTTTTGTGTAATAAACAATAATTAGTATCAATGCTTTTTCAATTCATATCTCATTGTAATTATTTCATTTTCAATGATAGAGTAGTGACAATGAAATTTTGCGCAATTTTCGTAATTAACGCTTTGAAAAAAATATTCAATTCCCATTGATGGTTATCACATACTCTTATCTATGAGATATTTTTTAAACAATTTACACATGCTTCCAATTATGATGACAATGATTTCACTAATAAAAAAAATTGATTTTTTTTTCAAACGCAATTGAATAAATCAATTCATTGATAACTTTTAACCGTTTTCTCTCTGTTGAACTTCTCTTTAAAAAAATTAACAATAATTAACAATTTTGTTTCGTCATGTCACTTTCAAGCCAACGAAAAAAGAATATCCTCTTTTTCTATGAGGAACTTTCAATACGTTGAAATAATTAACGCAATATTTAATACTAAAGTACGAAAAATATTCAGTTCAATTTTACAGAATTTTCAATGAGATTAATTACAATTAATAGTGATTTGAATGAGAAAATCATAAAAAATCGAATCCAAATATAAAATCTAATATAATAATGAAAAAAAAAAAAAATCCAGTCTTGTTTGTGCTATTTTTCTGTTTTATTTTTTTTCATCAAAAAAGTCTTTTAAATAAAAATCTTGAAATTCCTTTTCAATGCAAGCAATTATGCAATGTATTTTTCTTAATTTTTTTTTCACAATTTTCACATTATTTCATTTCATCAATAATCACGTAAGCAACACACGTGAAGTATTTATTGTTTCATTACCTCAGCGATCCAATCAAGGTATGAGTAGACATGTGTGAAAACATCTGGATAACCTTTACCACAAGGAACACCCCTGTAATAGAAACATAGAAAATGTCGTGTAAAAATTAATATGAAAAAAATGATCGAGAATGTATGTAATCGAATCAATTTTTTGTTAATTACCATGAAACCAATCCAACTAAAATTTTATTCTCAACATCAGCCAATGGACCACCTTTAACAAAATACACACAAAAACCCAGATCAATTTCATGTTTTATATAGCGATTTATAATTTACTAACCAGAGTCTCCATAGCAAGCACCAACATTAACTGGGCTAATTGTGCAAACATTCGTTTCAAATATACGTTTTTTCACATTCTCTAAATCATGGAATTTTTCCACACAAGCTTTATAGCTTAATTTTGATGTTTTAGCAAATTGTAAATTATTTGGTAAGCCGGATCTTGTTCGTGGGCCCTAAATAAAAAAAATTTACAATTTGAAAACTCAATCGATGGTGAAAACAAAAATGAAATGCCATTTGTTAAATTTGACACTTACTGAAGTTGCTCCCCAACCAGAAACAACAACTTCTGATCCATCTACTGGTAAATCTTGTGTTGGAAGTGCAATTGGTTGAATGAGATTAGTAAAGACAATTTCATCAGCTGTTTTCAATAATGAGATATCATTTTGTGTGAGACTTGGTTTGTATTTTGGATGCGATGTGATGGATGCAATGTTAACTTTTACACCACCATTTTGACGAAGAAAAGCACCAACAATCGCATATATATAATGTGGAATGGCATTGTTGTTTTGTGTGCAATGTGCTGCCGTCAAAATGAAGTAATTACCTAAAGGAATAGTAAAAAAGAAAAAAAAAAAATATGTTATTACGTATTTAATAGAAATGAAATTGATTGAAATAATTACTTATGATGACACCGCCACAAAAATGTTCTTTTCCATAATTTGATCGAAGTGATACTTGATATGGGAATTGACCTTCTTTAGCATCTTCACCACCAAGAACACGAATGTCACTAAATTTATTGGCAAATCTTAAATCGGCACTAACGCTAATCGAACCGATTGCCAAAAAGATTAAGCTGATCGTCTTCATTTTCACTTGTGGTATGAAATGATCAATGTAACAACAGGGCTTTTTATTCGAGACATTTGTTCGATAAATTGCTCTCAATAATTTAATAATCATCAATATTATCTAATGATATATTACAAATTATCAATAAGATTAAAATCGTATCATTTTTATCTGTATAGACTTACACATGCCAAAGTATTTCTTTTTTTTTTTTTTCTATTTCGAAATTAAGATGATGAAATAGATTGGAATTCGCACTTCAACTATAGGCTATAGTATTATTTATTGTAAATTTCGATATTGTATATATCTCAAAGAGTCTGGTTATACCATTCATTGTAAATTGTGATTTATAATTTTTGGATGTTGAAAAAAAACAAGTGAGTCTTAAAATTCATCGCAAGAATTAGAATTTATTATCTATTATTATTTACAGGGAACAATTTTTTCAATCATTTCATGTGATGCTTCAAATGATAATCGTTTTGATTATTTAATTGATTGACTCATTTGACGCAGATAAAATTGTTTATTTTCATTTTTTTTTTTTTTTTCTTCAAATGACTCACTCATTTAAGCTGTCAAAAAGATCATCATTTAATTTTGAGGAAAAATTGTTCCCTGATTACTTATCTAAAAGCCGCTCTGCACAATGCAAATCTCAACCAGATTTGACTGTAATACTTTGACGAATGTTAAATTTAAATTTACTTTTACGATGAATTTTAAGACGCTTATTTTTTGTTGACATCAAAATTATAAATCGCAACTTACAAAGAATTGTAAATATAAAAGCTACAATTTATAAAGAATTTCTACAATTTTAAATCACAATTTACATACAATTGTAGAATTTAAAATTAATTTTACAATTTACAATGAATGATGCAACAGGCTCCAGTTATTTGAGAAACCATAGAAATGGTTTTAACTAAGTTTTTAACTCTCAAATCCCAAAGCTCAGAAAAAATTTTTTGATTTCACACCTTTGGAGTTTTCGGCCGAGCATTTAAGGGTTTTTTTTTTCAGATTCATTCATATCATCACGATTTGAACAGAAATTAACTGAAATTTACAATATTTTATTGGAACATTTCTATTGAGTAAATCGAGAGGAGAGTACGTAAAAAAATTCAAAATAATTTCGAAAGGGGAGAGAGTATGGAAAATATCAATTCGGATATACTAAAGAGGAGAGCATGTTCACTTAAATACTAAATACAATGCAAAATCGTCAAATCCGTACTCTCTTTTAACCATTTTTAGTATTACAATTACTTACTCTCCTTTTTTGCTATAAAATCGAATGAACATACTCTCCTCTCGATCTACTCAATAGATTTATACCATGTTTCATCGGCATTAATTAATATGAAAATGATATTAAACAAATACGGATAGTGAACGGGGCAACCAACATCATCGCCTGCATTTTCACCATCATTGTTGATTTATCAAATTAACGATTACCTCAAACGGCTATTATTACATAAAATGTGTACTTTAATGGAGAATATGATGTTTTATTTTACTTTTTTCTTTCTCTTTGCTCATGTCATTTCTTTATTGTAAAAATAATTCACTTTTAGCACATTTTCATTTTTCTTTAATTCAATCAAACCTTTATTATTTATATTTTGGCATTTAATTTGGACAAATATCCAATGTAAATTGAAATAAAAAAAAATTAACTTCTTTTTAGACAAAAATTGCAAAAAAAAAAATGACACAAATTCAAACGAAAATTAGACTCTTGTGACATACAATGCCATCTTTTGTCAAATGATAACATAAATCAATTAACAATGACTTTTTGAATGTCAATTTCTGTGATGTCACATTTCAATTGAATATAAAAATGTGAACTAACCTCTTCGAAAGTTTTTAGAATATTACATCATTTAATATAAGAATTACGTACGATTTAAAATTGTAATAAAAATGTCAATTATTACAAAAAACTTGAGTGCAATTCATCGATATCCATTATTTATAAGTCGGTTTGCTGCGAAAAGATATAGTTTGTACAATGTTACAAATGGGAAAATATTCAATAATACAACAAACTGCTTGTTACCAAACATACAAAATTCGTATCAATTTCATTGCTATTCAACAACAGAAGTAGCATCAAAATCAAATTCGGACGATATAAATCTAATGAAAACATACATTTCTGATGCAGAAAATAGCAAAGCATTAGAAATACTTGAAAAATCTAATTTTAAAACAGAACAATTGTATGAAATTATTAGGAGTGCGTGTTACAATGAAAATGAAACAATCATAAAAAAATCATTGAATTTATTACCGGACAATGTTCGAAATGTTGAAATAATTGATCCAAATTTGCAAAAAATTTGCATTGAGATTATTCGATGGAATCATAATCGTGCAGACAATGCTAAATTAGATCCATATCAGATGATTATTAGACACTTGCCAGTACCAGAAATTCACAGTTATGAATATGGCATGTTTTTAATAAAAGAAATGATTTTGTTGAATGAAAATCCATCGAATATTTTAAAATTTTGTGATGATTTATTTAAAAGTAAACGAAATTTTAATTTAATTCGTGCATGTTACATCGAAATGGTTAATTTAAATATTCAAATGGTACGAGATTTTTTAAAATTATTAGCTGAACGAAACCAAATTTCAAAGTATTATTTTATGCCGTTAATTTCACAAGCAAAAAATCCATCGGAAATAATTGATATTATTAAATTTGCAACAAAATTAAATACCATTCTTGATATGAAGAGTATTTTGCAATCGTGTACATTTAGAACAATGTTAACACAATCAATAGACACTGTTAATGCAATGATAAATGCTGGTATTCAAGCAAGTGACATGAAATCAACGATGATTGCCTATCATTTAAATGAAAATCAATTGGAAGAAGCTAATAAATTTGCTGAAATTGTTAGCAATAAAATTGATTTATTTATCATTGTACCAGCTCTTCGTGATTACATCAAACGAATAGAAAAATATAAACCAGGTATTCGTGATACGGTTAAATTTATGAAAATACTTCAACAAAATTGCACTGAACGAATTGTTTTGGCTGATGAAATAGTTGTGTCACTTTGTAATAAAGAAGATTCAAATAAACAATTTGCCATAACCAAACGATTAATAAATGCTTTTGAGGAATTGGAAATAAAAATATCGCCAACATCAGCGACATTCATTTTGGAGAAAATTTCAAAAGTGCGGATGCTTAATATTGAGCTAAGCCCTTATCTAAAACAATTCTCGGGAGAGAATGCTATTTCCAATACAAACACAAAATTTATCGAAGCAGAATTGAAAGAAATACGACAGAAACTGTTAAAAGCAAAATCAAATGGATTGCCCACACAAGGTAAAAATCACTTCAGAGATGTTATTGATGTTTACCATGTATAATTCATTGAATTATATAAGGAAATTATTTTTTTTTTTTTCTATTTTTCCTATAGAATTATTACGACGTCAATTCAACAAATTGGTGCAGTTACAGCAATATGATAAGGCTTTAGATGCAAAAAAACAATGTGATTTGATGGCAGTAAGTGAAACGCCAGCCATGCTAAATGCACTATTATCATTATGGAATGGAAAAGAAAATCCTGATGAAGCATTAATGGTGATAAAATCATTGGAATCAAATTTTCCAGATGCTAAAATTAAAGCATATAAAATAATAAAATTGGCCGAATTATTAATATCCAAAGATCGTTTAAATGAAGCAAAAATGTTAATTAAAAATTTTGAGGCGACAATTGAAAATGAAATTGTACCCACAAGTAGTATATTTCATTTATTGATAGCTACGCGCGAGTATAGTAAAAGACATAATGAATTGGAAAATCTTTCTCTACAATTTTTGGAATTATTAACGGAAAGGTGTTACTGTGAGCATATGGGCATGAATCACAATGAACTATCAAATGTTGTCATTACAGAGTATCTTGATAAAAAGCAACTACATAAAGCAGTTGAATATTTCATTAATTGTGCAGAAAAATTTAGAAAAACCCCTCATTTTAATGGTTTATTTAAAATTTTCATTCAATTATTATACGATGATAACATTTCTGAATTTGATGTTTCCAAAGAACAAGTCGCTCATATTATGGAACATTTAACAAATTTGCATAAAAAAATTCATGGAGATAAAAACACAAATTCGAATATTATTGCAGAATTTGCACATAATCGAAAAGAAGAACAGTTGAGAAATATTTTAAACGATCCACAAATGGAATTTAATTCAGAAGCATTGCTTGAAAGAATTTTATTTTGCAAAGGACAATCAAAAATTGATACAGTTGTTACAATTGGACGATGTGCAAGGGGACTTAATTATCCATCACTAAATGAAGATTATCTCTATGAATTTTTATTAAATGATTTTATTTGTACAAATGATTATACTTTAGCTCTTCGATTGTATGAAGAAATTCTTATGGATCCAAATAGTTTAATTCCTGATAAATTTTGTCAAACACTTGTTTATCTTCTGATTAAAAATAACCAAACAATACCTGATGATTTGAAATCATATTGTAAATGAGCGAATAAATTTATTAATAGGAACATTTCAATGTAATTTGTTTGTTTGTTTTTTTTTTAATAAATAATAGTATTCCGAATAAAGAATAAATTCTTGAATATTTCTGCCTTTTTCACAATTTTAAGTCTTTAAAAAAACGATTTCAAAAATGCTCACATTTTTAATGGTGATCTGTATAAACATGACAATGTCATTGTCGAGTCGACATATATGCCTTGCAAAATCATTTTATTATCTACATTATTAGTGGCTAAAAATTTTTTCACCATGACACGATTCCATTTTTCCTAGTTTGGCTATACCATCCATTTGTTTATACCATCCATGGTGAAATTCCAATGAATGAACTCTTCAAGAATGTTATCTCAATTGATTGTTTTTTTTTTTAGATTTATTTTTCTATAGACGCGATAACATAAATTTTGTATGAACAAGATACAAATATAACCTCTTTCTCTTGAAATTAGAGTAGTCATGCTGTCTGTGACAAAATCAAATATAATTTTGTCTTTTCTATAAATTGTGTTAGCAATGAAACCTATAGTTTTAATACTTTTATCATATTGATGTCACCGTACCAAGGCTCACTGTTCGGAAATTCCGAGATTCGAAATAATTCGAATTTGTTAGGTTTTTTTAGATCAGATTTCACTACACATCGGACAGTCCGAACACATCGGATATGATTTTGCTAAAACATTTTCTTTCGATTGAACAAGACACGTTCGAACCAATTTTGCCATTCGAAATTCTTTCCAACAATGAATGACAAAATCTTGTACCTGGGCCCATCGAATTTTTATTCCCCAATGAAGAAGAAAAAGTGACTGACTGATTGGGATATTTATATTGAAAAAAGTTAATCATGGCTTAATTATATCCCAAATTACTATGTAGTCTGCCACTAAATTTTCACACGAGAACTCTTCAATTTTGTTCCAACCAAACATGCAATTATATTTACAAAACCTGTTACATAAGTTGAATTCAAACTCGTTTTAAAGTTTACAAAATATTTGTTTTCATTTTATTTGTCATCTTCAATGAAATTAATAGAAATTTTAAAAAAAATTTATTCGTTTCGTTGTGCCATTAAATTTTCAATCCAGTCAAGATATGAATAAACATGGGTGAAAACATCTGGTTGTCCTTTACCGCATGGAACTCCCCTGTAGAGAAAACAGTGTGAATTTTTTTTGTAGAATAAACTGAAATGAAATAAAATAAAATAAACACAAGAATTTACCATGAAACCAATCCAATCAATGTTTTGTTCTCAGGATCAGTGTTATCAATCAATGGACCACCTTCAAAAAAAATCAGATTAATTTCTTGCATATATATTTTAGTGATTTTTATTCTCTTACCTGAATCACCATAGCAAGCACCAACATTAACTGGGCTGAGTGTGCAAACATTTGTTTCGAAAATAATTTTCTTCAAATTTTCATTTTTAAATTGTGCAGCGCAAGCTTTTGCACCAAGTTTTGAAGTTACAGCAAATTGTAAAATCTTTGGTGGGGCTCGAAGTCTTCGACTCTAAACAACAAACATTTCATTTAATACTTTGATTTTTCTAATGAAATTTAAGCCATTTTGATTTTTGTTGTGTACTTACGACAGTTTCTCCCCAACCTGAAACCAAAACCTCCTTTCCATCTTCGGGTAAATCATACAATGATGGAAGTGCAATTGGTTGAACAAGATTATTAAATTCGATTGGATCAGCTGTTTGAAGCAATGAAATGTCATTTTGGATTGTTGAACGATTATATTTTTCATGCGGTGTGACTCTTGCTATTTCCACTTTGACACCGCCTTCATAAAGTAATACAGTTCCAACGACAGCATAAATTTGGTTTGGTATAGCATTACTTCCTTGTGTACAATGTGCAGCAGTCAAAATAAAGTAGTTACCTTATCGAAAGATTTTCAAAATTTCATGCATTTAGTACGAGTAGCTTTAAGCGGTTTTTTTTTTTTTTTTTTTTGAAAAATTTACCTATTATAACACCACCGCAAAAATGTGATAGTGTTTGACGTCTTCGGAGCGATACTTGATATGGGAATTGACCTTCTTTGGCATCAACACCACCAACAATTTTTGTTAAATCATCGGCTACGACACACACAGCACAAAGTGCCAAACAAATTAAGCTGATCGTCTTCATTTTCACTTGTCAAATAGTTTAAACAGATAATTTTCAACGGCCTTTTATTCTGAAAAATTTTGACGAGTTTGAATTTGATTTTATCAGTAGTGTTATCATAACATTAAAGTGGAAATAATTCAATGAAATTTTGAAGGAGACAAAACTCGTCACATAAATATTCGTCTAAAAGGCACATTTTTTTTTTTTTTTTTGCTCAAGATAACTTGAATTCCTTTTTACTTTGATAAGATATGATCACAGGGGAATTTCTAATTCAAAATGTGCTAGTAGTGTACCCAAATAGTTTATACTATTTATTTTGCATTATGAAGTTAGAATTAATATTAAAGGGAAATCGTGAAATCTTCACATTTTAAAAATCAAAAAAGGGGAATAAAAGGGGAATTCGTGTGGAATTTTTTTTTTTTTTTTTTTTTTTTTGCAATGAATAGACATCAATAGCACTTGACAATTACTCAAAATGATAGTTAGAATCTACAAATAGACTCGCTCAAATCGCATGGTTTTTCATTATGATTACCTATGGCCATAAGTGGTAAAATAAATTGCGCAGTAGTAAATGTTCAAGTGGTTTTTATCAAGGAAACCAGCTTTGGCATGCATGTTCCGACATCTCTTTTTATTTATGAAAGTCTTATCATCACGCAATCCCAATTATTTTACCAAATCATTCTTATCTACTGGATTTTTTCTCTTTTTGATTTGGAATTTTCCTTTAAATCCATTTCATTCATAATATTGGCATTTTTTTTTCATGCCCAATTTCATGAGTAAATGTGACAATGAATTAATTTCTGAAGAAATTCATAGGAAATAATACCAACAAACTGAACGTATGAACACATTTCTCGTATTTTTAATGTTAAAAACAAAGCAAAACCAGAAACAAATATGCAATTCAATTTCAAATATTTTTATGAATATAGGACAATACAAGCCCAATTTTACCCAGCTACATTTTCTTCTAGAAAGTCTATGATTTTCAAAATTTGCAATGACTTCTAGGGGGAAACATTTCTCACGAGTGCGTCCAATTTCTTGCGAGTTTTTGCGAGTTCGTTGTTGGTATATTTAGTTTGATTTTGAGCGAATGATAGACTGACAACTGACAACTGACTCTCGCGCCTATTTGCATGCAAACTTGAACTTGAACTCGTACGAGTTTGTACATGTTATTTAAATGGATTTAGAAATTAAAATGCGAGTTCAATCATTTTGTGTAGATTTCTTACAAGTTCTGCATGGTTTTTGACGGTTTTCGAGTTGTTAAATCCCCCTAGAATGACTTATATACATTTTATAGCACTAAATATCCTTCACAATCATACATGGGCAAGGGGAGGGGGGGTATTCGGGTTTTACCCGCTGATGAACCAATTAGTTTGTAACCTTGTAGAGGTTTTTTTTTTGTTTAGCTCTTCAAAACACCAAAATCGAAAACCTTTTTTTTTTTAGCTCTTTAACTTCCATTTCAAATTTTACCCCCTCCCTGCGATTCTTAACCTTGCCCATATATGTTCACAATTAGTTCCACCAAGAATCAGTCTTAGAGATTGATTTTATCATAACAGAGAAATTCACAATAAAAATCAGAATTGACTACGATTTTATAAAAAAATCAATCCAGTTTTTTTCCTAGATATCGAAACCTATCACAGTTTTCTGACAATTAATGGCGCAGCCAATTACAATTGTACAATTATAAGTATACGCCTGAATTTTGACTATTCATATAATTCGATCGCAATCGTTGCTGTTGGAAAATGCGCTCTTGAGAAGAAATTTCAGTGAAATTTTTCTTTTCTGTTCAATATTTCAATTTCTATCAAATTAATGAAATAAAATGAATGATAAATGACAATTTACATGTATGAATAGTGCTTCCTCACGTTAGAAGGTAAAAAAAAAAAAAACACTAAATTATCATCAATTTAAAAGAGAACATCAATATACATTTGAAATATTCAAATCGAATTTCAACTAATTTTGATGACCAAATGGATTTGATGTACAGGAATGCCCCATATTTAAAATAAAAGACGCCAATTCTAAATGAGCATATTGTTTAAAATTGCATACAATAAACATATTTATCAAAGGGTATGAAATCACATGTGTATATCACCGCTGATGTCACACCATGTAGTCCATAGCTGCTATAATTCCTAGGACAACGATTTATATAGATTTCAATAGCCAACGTTGTCTAAGATTCGTCCCACAATTTGAAAGAACGATTCAAATTGTTAACGACAACCGTCGTCCTAGAAACTACCAGCTTATAAAAAGATTTCCAAATTGCATTGCACAAAAGTTGAAATTTCGAGAGAAATTTTCAATAGTTATATGAATGTATTTTGATTTTGTAACTAATTCAGCCAGTATTGAATTTTCCCACAAGTTTTGATAAGGCATCATTAAAGAATTATATTAAAAAAAAAAAAAAAAATATTTTTATTTGTGTGCAACTAACACTTTGGCTTTTCTGAAAAGAATTAAGAAGATTCAATTGAAAAATAAAATAAAAAAAAAAAAACAATAATAATTAATTGAATGTCACATTCCATTCGAGGCAGATGCAATTTTTGGAAAAATGCAGTTTACATTTTTAAAAGTAAAAAACTATCTGTAGAAGATCTTAAGTGAAATCTATTCTTTGCAATGTGAATTACTTAAAATAATGTAATGAATTGATTGATTGCTTACTTCCTTTCATATGATAATGAAAAATTCGAATCTGAGATCGATATTCTTGACATTCTTAAGATAGAGTTGCTTATAGAAGATATACTTGAGATTACACATAGAAAACTGGTGTCCACTTGAAAAAAAAATTCAAACAAAAGATTGGAAGGGGGGGGGGGGGGAGTTGCTCAATGTACTTTGAATGTATTAGTACTGTTTAGTGCGTAATAAATTATGATAGTATCAAATGATTCATATTGTGAATTGCTATGAATCATCCAGTTATGATATGATTTATTACCTTAGCATCTGGTAAAAATGTATCGAATGTATAAAAGACGCTACTAATTTGACCAAAAATTCAATTCAAAAAAATAAAATGAAAGTAACAATCGCAATCATTTTGGCAGTCTGCACCATTGGTGCTTCGGCCCATTTTAAATTCGAACCATTTGGTGAGGCTTTCCGCATACTTGGGGGAGAAATTGCTGAAAAAGGACAATTTCCATATCAAGTCTCACTTCATAATATTAAAAAAGGTGATCATATTTGTGGCGGCGTAATTTTAAACAATCAATTCATTTTGACGGCTGCACATTGTACGCAAAATGAAAATTCCATACCAGCAAATATGCGTGCGTTTCTTGGATCATTAAAACGTCTTAGTGGTGGTGTTGCTATGGATATAGCAACAATTACAAATCATCAAAATTATAATACGATGGATCATTATAATGATATTTCATTGTTGCGCACAACCGAAAAGATCATTTTTACAGAATTCATTCAGCCAATTGCATTGCCCACTCACGATTTATTGGAAGATGAAAAAGCAGTTATTGTCTCTGGTTGGGGTCATACACAAGTAAGTGTTTTATATTCAATTTGTTTTCTTTTTGCACATTGAGCTAACGGATTTTCTTTGTCATTTATACATTTTTTTTTTCTTTGTATTTAGAATCCGAGAATAGATCCTGAATCAACTTTGTCAAAAGATTTAAAATTCGTTGAATTCAAAACGCTTAGCTTCAAGAATTGCTTAGAAAAATTCAAGGATCGTCCAGATGGTGCGTATGTTCGTCAGACGCATCTTTGCACGATAAGTCCAATCAAAGTCGGTGTTTGTTTTGGTGATTCAGGTAAAATATTTATTTAAAAATTGATTTTTCTATCAATTAACAATGTTTTTTTTTTTTTTTTTTTTTTTTGATTAGGCGGTCCATTGGTTGATAATTCTGATCCTGAGAACAAAACTTTAGTTGGCATAGTTTCCTGGGGCATTCCGGTATATAAAATTCAAACAAATATCGTATTAAATAGATACAATTTTTGATTTTTTTTTTTTTTTTTTTTTTATCTTTTCAGTGTGGCAGAGAATATCCAGATGTTTTTACACGTGTCTTCTCATTTGTTGATTGGATTGAAAATGAAATGGATAAACAACGTCGCGAATAGAAAAATATACAAAACATGAAACAGAAATGAAATCGATCTTGATGCACAAATTGTTTCCACTTGAATCCAGAGATTTATATTAATGTTCTCTTTGAAATTATTGGCGCTCAATTAGTTCAATTTTTTTTTATGTTTCAAAGTATTCAAAATTATAAAAATCATTTATATTCATTATTTTTTCAATATTTTTTGTACATTATCTGCTTTTAAATTCAATGGAAATAAAGATATTGATTGGAAAGAGTATTTTTGCAGAAGTTTCTTCTTGGCCAAAAACACATAAAATAACAAAATACGAACGTAAATATGTTCTAAATTATATTCAAAATAACGACTATTTAAAAAAAAAACATGAAAAAAAAAACACTTTTCATGATACGTGTAAAGAATTTTGAACAGCTTAACATTTTTTAAACTTTTTTGCAAGCGCAAACAAAAAAATGGATGCACCATGTTTAGTTTTAAAAGCACATGCTATGGAAATGAGTAAATAAAAAGCATGCCAGCAGAAAATGTAGACAACGACATCAAATATTTTAAATGTTCAATGACGCAAAAAATTCAAGAAAATGTTCTTACTTCTTTGCATTTAACAGATTCCATCCATATTCGAGTACGAATTGTATTCTTGATTAAATTTGAATGCAATGTGCCTTGTGAAACATTTTTGAAATTTTTAAATTTTTGCAATTTGACCAATCTTATACGGATTCCGTACAAATGGATTGAATTTGAAATGCATTGTTAAGCATATTAATGTAGAATTACATTCTTTATTAAAGGTTACTATTCGATTGACTCTACATTCTTTTATATAATATTTCGATGACAATGCCAACTATATGCTATATTAATGCAATTAAAATTGTGAAATTCTTTAGTTGTTCGCTTAACAAAATCCAAAATATTGAATAAAGCATTCATCATAACGTCAATATGAAGATTGAAGGTTAGCTTAAAATATAGTTGTCAACGAATCGATGATTATTCCAAGATCTTTAATTGAGTCAAGTTTTTAGAGAAGGATGACCATCGATGTAGTAAGCTGTATGGAATGGTATAATTCTGTTACTGATAATGATATGAAATTACATTTATCAACATTAAAGAAAATTGCATCGATCGTAAAGGGGTAAATGGATCATCGAAACAAATTGAAAATAATTTGAACCGGATTAAAATTCTGTTTCATTATCGTTTGGAATATTCGATTTTTGACTAATATTGCTTTTCAAAGAGTAATTGAGAACAAAAAAAAAAAAAAAAAAAAAAAAAAAAATGAAAATAAAATTGTAATTATTTTAAGATTGCATTTGTTGAAATATAAAACAAAAGTGAAATAAATTCGTGAAGAAATATAGAAATAATGACATATCAAATCATTAAAACACAAATTATTATAAAATAGCATATCATATTCGTAAGAATGCGATATGCTATGAAATCTAGCGTTAATTGTGATTTATATCGAATTTGATTCAATTTAATATGCATGGTGAAATGCATTTTGTAATGAGATGAATTTTGAAATATAGAAAATGTTATAAACAAAATGTAAAGTATTTATATCTCAACCAATAAACAACAAAGACAGCACTATATTCGAAAAGAACTTACAAAAAACACCTGTAAGAAGTAATAACTGAAACCGAGTGAATATATCTATATATACCTTTAAAAAGTGAAATGAATGCAATAGTTACAGTCCTATTGGTAGTTTGTGTAGTGGGAGCTTCAACTAGTTCGAAATTAGAAATATTGGATGCGAATAATCGCATACTTGGGGGTGCTAATGCTAAACCAGGACAATTTCCGCATCAAATCTCAATTCAAAATGTTATTTATGGTGATCATTTTTGCGGTGGCTCAATTATATCTGATGAATTTATTTTAACCGCTGCACATTGTACGCAAAGGGAAGATTCTCTACCCGAAAATTTACGTGTGCACCTTGGATCAGTAAAAAGATATAGCGGTATTCCTATGGATATATCACAAGTTACAGTTCATCCAAATTATAATAGTTGGGAGCGCAACAATGACATTTCATTATTGCGCACAAAAACAAAGATCATTTTTACAGAATTTATTAAGCCAATTGCATTACCGACTCAAAATATATTGGAATATGGAAAACCAGTTATTGTCTCTGGTTGGGGCTATACAAAAGTAAGTATTGTATTTTCAATTTGTTTTGTTTTTGTTTTTTGGTTTTTTTTTTCTTGCACTCAGAGCAGCATTACCATTTAAAGAATGTTCTTTGCCATTTATCAAAATATAATTCATTTATTTTTTTATATTTTTGTTTTGAGAATCCGATTGTAAATGAGGGAGCACAAACGTCAAATGATTTGCAATTCGTTGAAATTCATACGATTACCCTTGAGAGTTGTATTGAAAAATATCACGATCGTAAAGATAAAAAGTGGATTCGTGAAACGAATCTTTGCACAATAAGTCCAATCAATGTTGGAACTTGTAACGGTGATTCGGGTAAATTATTTATCTAAAAATAGATTTTTCTATCGATTATACATAATTACCAATGTTTCTTTGGATTTATTTTTGAATAGGCGGTCCATTGGTTGATCATGAGAGCAAAACTTTAGTTGGCATAGTTTCCTGGGGCATTCCGGTACATAAACTTGAATTAAATATCCTATTAAATCATTAAATTCTTTGATTTTTTTTATTATTTTCAGTGTGGCCATTCATATCCAGACATCTTTACACGTGTCTTTTCACATATTGATTGGATTAAAAAAACAATGGGTGAACAACGTCACAAATAGGAATATAAATAAAACATGAAGCAGAAATGAAATTGATTTTGATGCACAAATTATTTTCGACTTAAATTAGAAATCAATATTGATGTTTTCTTTGAAATTTTTGACGCTCAATCGTTTCAATTTTTTTACGTTTCAAATTATTCAAAATTCTAAAAATCATTCATGTTCATTATTTTTTCAATATTTTTTGTACATTATTTACTTTTAAATTCAATATACAGAATAAGAAGTAAATATTTTTTAAATCATATGCAATTGATTGCTGAACTGTAATATCACAACTAATTCACATTTGAGAAAAAAAGATCGCCTCATAGGACGATTTTGCGGATTTTATAGCAAATATATGCATTGGGAAAAAAGTCAATCGTTATTTTTGATATTTTGAAACGCATATTTTCATCCGAACCGGACAAAGGACTGTCAGCTGTCTTCTTGTGTTTTAATAATTTTTCTTTTATGTAAATGTTTCACAACGGTGTTGCTCCGACGTTTTAGTGAAATTTGTGTCGTCCATTTCCTGGAAATTCAATCGGTGTTATACGGTGTGGATCATATTTAATGATGCTGTCTTTACATCGTTAGTTGTAATTGTTGATGATGAAACACAAGTTCGTTTCGAAATGCATTCAGGTTAGTTTCAATTACTGATTTTTTTTTCAATTATTTTTGAATCGAATCAAGTATAATCAAAATATGGTGTTTTTACTCATAATCACGGATTTTACTCAATTATTATATTTCAAAACGTCTTTTTATTCAAGTTTCAGAGCTGCGATTGTGTTTTTGGAGATTGTGGCGACGATAGTCGTGGAGTTGGAAAACGCTCAGGCATCGGTTATTAAAAAAAAACAAAAAACAAAATATTCCAACTCACTCTTTTTTGATGCATTTTAGTGAGTACATTTCCATTGACGTAGTATGATTCACGTTGCATCCATCACATTTATGTACCATCGAGTTCATTTTATTTTTTAGATTCTGAATTTCAGAGATCGTTTCTTTTTTGTAATCATCAAATTCCGTTTTGAGTGTATGGTGTTCCGCTACGATTTTATTGAGTCGAGCACAAGTATTTTTGGTATAATTCAGAAAATCTTGTTGGTCTGCTGGTAAATTATTATCAGGTCCGGTAACACAATGTGGTATTTGATTTCAAGACATTAACGCCATCTATACGATTTATCAATGTACGCTGACTATATCAACGGAAACGGCAAAAAAATACGATTTGTCGTTTGCATTCCGTAATAGTATATGTGCAATTCAGTGTATATATGATAGAGATCGTTTGCAATGTAACGCCGAACGACTTATGTCGTATTACATTCTTCAATCGTTGATGTACTTGCTCACGGCATGAAAGTCCACTGTGTGAACTTTCACAATTTTGTTTGATATCCATTCAAATTCACACCGTACTCGTAGAGATGGCGCAAGAAACAATGAATTTCTTTGCTAAAGCAACTTTGGGTAAAATCAGATGGCATCGGGGTACTGTTTGTTTGTTGCCCATGGCCAAGGCTACTTTGACTTTGGCTTTGGTTTGAGCTACGATTGTTTTGGGTATTTCGGCGGCGACGTATGGGTGGCATGTTGTTATAAAGTATGATGTTGCTTCCGATGTAGCCAGCCAATCTATTTCAATAAAAAAAGGAGGAAGAAGACGAGGAATAAAAATCAAATGAGATGTTTAAGAAGAAAATAGATTATTATTATACCCAATCCAGTAAAATAATTCTTGTAATTTGAATAATATGATTGCATTGCATATTCGTGTGATAACGTTGTAAAAATATTGTAAACATTGTCAAGATGGAATGCAGGAGCAAAGTAATGAGTTAGGCAAAAGGTGTGCACGTAAAGTTTATCCAATGAAATGAAAATATTTTGAGCAAATGGAATTTTCGATTAATACACACGCAATGTTTGATAACTATGGAATGGCTACTTGCATCCAAAGTAACAATGAATTCATGATTCCAAATCTCAAATCAACCCCAACATACATTACACAAAGTGTCAAAATGATTAAGCTATTTTCCATCATTTTGATCACCGATATGACTTTTCAATTGATTTTCAGCGCATCTTTCATTCATTGAATTTATATAAAATGTCCATGATAATGAGAAATTGATATGGAATCTTATCTTTAAATTGAAATCAATCAATAAAATATATTAAATTCGTTGTTAATCACTTTTTTTTTATCACTGCTGGTTACGCACATACTGTGTGCTACGAAAAAAGCTACATCAGTAAGCCCGGATGACCGCCCTTTAAATGGTCGACTGAGACCTCCCAGGTGTGACAACCTAAATTTGTGTTCAATAAAATAGGTCTTCTTCTTCTTCTTTTTCTTTTTCTTCTTCTTCTTCTTCTTCTTCTTCTTCTTCTTCTTCTTCTTTCTTCTTCTTCTTCTTCTTCTTCTTCTTCTTCTTCTTCTTCTTCTTTTTTAAGTTTTGAGTCAGGCTGGGACCCTAACTACAAAGCTTTGAGGATTTAAGAATTGAAACTTTTTGTTCTCTTTAATTTTAATTCAATACGTTATTTGAAATTGGTAGGATATTTTTTGTTCATCAAACATTTTCAACATTTTCACCCACCTCTTTTGCATCACTATGAATAAATTCAACAAGCAGGTTGTTCATTTTTGAATATTTTAGCCATAACTCACACTACACCAAGCGATTTTTGTTTACGAAAGTGAATTTGCAGTTTATTTTAGCACATTCTATTCAATGCATATAACAAATTCATGAATCTTCAATATTTATCATTAGATGCTTTTATTTATAGCTATTCGTTTCACACAAATTATGTCTATTACTAAGAAATAAAAATTTGAATCGAATTAATTAAGTTTCAATAAATTGAAATTATCTTCAATTGAATTATAAAATAACGAAGATGGTGAAAAAACTGTTGGACTTTGATTGACGTTTTGCCTATGATTTGACTATATCGTAGGCATTTATTTGACAGGTTTTTTTTTAAAAAGTGACGATATTAAATTTCAATAATAAAGTTTTTACACTTCTTTCTCTGTTTGGCTTTGTTTTATTATTTCGCTATTTATCCAATCAACGTATGAATAGACACGCGTGAATACATCTGGATATCCTTTTGCACACTACAATTAATAAAAATTTGTCAAAAAATTTCTACATTGAAAATAATATAAAATGCTTTAAATTTACTGGTATTCCCCAGGAAACGACACCAATCAATGTTTTATTCTTTGATGTGGTTATATCGACCAATGGACCACCTTAAATAGAAAACAAAAAACATAAATTTTCATAAAATATTTAGCGATTTATTTGAACAAATCTGTAACCTGAGTCTCCAAAACAAGTACCAATATCAACTTGACTTTTTGTGCAAATATTTGTTTCTTGCAGGTTTTTATTGTGTGTATAATTTTTGAATTGTTCAATGCAAGTATTAAAATCAATAGTTGATGCTTTAGCAAATTTCAATGTCATTGACATTACTGGCTTTTGCAATGATGGTTTCTAAATAAAATCAAAAGCATTATTTTTTGTATTTTTTTTTTTTTTTTTTTTTTTTTTTCATTTCAGAGAATGTTGCAAAAACTCACTGTAGTTTGACCCCAACCAGAATAAATCGCTTGTGTATTTTCATTGTCTTTCAAATCATGTGCTGGTAATGGAATTGGTTGAATGTATTTTGTAAATGTGATTTTCTCCATTGTATGGTACAATGCAATGTCATTTGAGAGTTTCTTTTGATTAAATTCGGGATGTGATTTTATTGTTAAAATACCAATATAAATTCCACCTTGATTAAGTTTTGTAGTTCCAACAACGGCAAATACAAGATGAGCATTTGAGTTCATTCCTTGTGCACAATGTGCTGCTGATAATATGAAATGATCATTTATTAAAGCACCACCACAGAAATGTTCCTTTTTAACCTTGCTTCGCAATGAAACTTGATATGGAAATTGACCATCAACAGCATCATTCCCACCAAGAATACGATTTTTAATAATGAATTTATTATCAGGTTCAACAAAAGTACACACGGCACAAAGTACCAAAAATACTATACACAACGTTTTCATTTTATTTGTAAAATAAAATGTATAATAAAATTGAAATGGTTTTTATACCCTGTCTTCAATATTATACACATATGCATTCGCTTTCAGTATTATTTGATAAGTATCTCAGCAATAAATCTTATCAGAATTAATTCGAAAATGAGAAATCAACAGAATAGAAGGATATAATTTATGATGGCTTTAATTAAAATAACAAATAAATAAAAGTTTTTTTTTTTTGAAGCATTTTTATGCTATTCCAGTAGCAACTCCTCCATGTCTTTAAAAACAAATTGCGAATTTTTACGATTTTTTTTTTTCTTTCTTCTTAAAATGAAACCAAGGAATTTTTTTTTTCTCACACTCATATTATTATTGTGAAAATTTAATTGGAACGATAACAAAATGCTTTTGTCCGGTATAGATAATATTACTTTGTATTTTTATATGTTGTTTATATTAACTAGTATTTAATACATGTGGCTGGACTCTTTCAAGTATATAATTGAAAAAAAAAAAAAAAAAAAAAAAATTTTAATAATTCATCCATAACTCAGATGATGAACAGTGATAATGTGTAATAATACTCGTGTTTGATTAGGTTTCGAAATTTTCATTGATCATTTAGTAATTTTTCAATGGAATAACTTATTGTTTGTGTTCAATAATATGCTGCAAAGTTGATAGTGAACATCACTTGAATCGAAAGATTCTTTACACATTTTTGTGGATTTTTTTTTTTTTTTTTTTTTTTTTGTTTTTATTACAATAACTTTGGCATTAGTTTATCAATTTATTTTTTCCGTGCGATGATAAATAATAAAATATAATAGAAATACTATGTGGAAATAAAAAGAAAAAAAAAAAAACAATTTTTAATTTAATTCTGCAATATTCTGTTCAATCCAATCAAGATAAGAATAAACACGTGTGAATGCATCTGGATAGCCTCGACCGCATGGAATTCCCCATGATACAATTCCAACAACAGTTTTCTTTTCGGAATCAGAGAAATCAACCAATGGACCACCTGTTTGTCAATGAAAAAAATTGATTATTATTTTAATTAAGATCAAATGTGTGACGTTTTTCTATTTAATTATAAAAAAAAAATTAAAAAAAGAATCCAAACCTGAATCACCCATGCATGCGCCAACATTCATTTTATTAATTGTACAGAGCAAAGTGTCAGTAATCAATTTGCTAGCACTATGTCCATTGAATTTCTTAATACAATTTTTGACTGAAAGTGTGTTTGGTTTAGTGAATTGCAAAATATTTGGCAAATTGGATCCAATTCCACTTGATGGATACTGAAAATAATTGATTTTCGTTAGATGATGTAACGAAAAAAAAAAAAAAATCCTTTTTCTGTTTGTAAGTATTTTGCAATTTACTATCAACTTACTTCAGTGCGTCCCCATCCAGATAGAAGAACTTCAATTTCATCGGTATTTTCCGTTGGCAATGCAATTGGTTGAATAAGTTCAGTGAAAACAATTTGTTTGGCTGTGTGCAACAATGAGATATCATTGGAAATTGTGGATGCATTGTATTTTTTATGTGGTGCAATTTTGTCTAATTCATAAGCAACACCGCCTTCAAGACGTCGATAGGTACCAACAACGACAAACACATAATTTGGATCAGAGTTAACACCTTGTGTACAATGTGCAGCTGTTAACAAAACACGATCAGTTATAATTGATGCACCACAAAAATGTTGTTTTGTTAATTTATTTCGCAACGATGCTTGGTATGGAAATTGTCCTTCTTTAGCATCTTCACCACCAACAATTAAACGATTATCTATATCATCTAATATCCAGTCAAAATCGTTACCAGCTACAACACACACTGTACAAAGTGCAAAACAAATCAAATTAATTGTCTTCATATTTACTTTTTCAATGAAAATTTCAGTGTAAATGTTTCGTCTTTTATTCTCTCAAATTATCTCGAAAACCAACAAAAATTATGATTATCAATTGATTTGTTATAAAATCTTATCTTTAAAATGGGAATGATTGTTATGATAAATCACGTGATAATTATCCCGTAATATGTACCACAATATTATTTCAAATTAACCTGAATTAGAAATATGAAATTGCTTTTTATTTGATAAAATAATCTACGCATTTTTGACAAATGTCGATTTTTATCTCAAGTTTTTCATTTATTTTTTTTTTTTTTTTTTTTCTTTGTTTGAAAAGCATAAACTTATGATACATAATTTTCGGATTGATCAGAAGTTTAGTGCAAACATTTGGTACAACATTTTTCCGTCCAGATTATTTACATTTGAGTGAAATATATAGAAAATTCAATTGAAAAAAAAAAAAAAAAAAATACTTATTTCGAATGAATTCGTAATTTTCTTAATTTAATCACATTTTCATATTTCAGTCACTTTCACAATATAGAATAAAAAATCGACTTAGAGATGATACTACTACAAATAATGATCATGATGACAATCATGATAATTAGTAAGCTGTTCAAAATTATGACGGTGAAGTGTGTGAAGTATTGTAAGTATTGGGCCTTCTTGGTCATTCGTTGATTTATTGCTGATTGTTATAAGATCGAATAACGAACGGAATAATCACTTGAGATTATGGGCACGATAATGTAGACATTTGTCTGGAATGCAAAGAATATGCTCAAAAATGGGTCACATGCGCGGAATTATATTACTCATATTGAAAATTCGTTGAAGTAACAATCGAAGAAATTTTGTTTTTTCTTTTGAGGAATTTCATAACAACCACACATAGTTTAAATAATTTATAATATAATGGGCTTTGAGAACTTTTCGAATTAAAGCTTTTTCAATTCTCAGTAAGAAAAATATAATTCTCAGTATTATTATTTTTTTAAAATTTTAGTTAAACACATCAACCGCATAGATGGTGTGTTCATTTTTGTTCCTATATGAATAAAATATATCATCGGTTAAAGCATTTTTTTATAATACATAATAAAAATATACTCAGATTATTTAAATTGATAATGTTTAATTGGACTTGAATTGGAATGTTTAATTGGAGTTTAATTTTCATTGATTATTAGGTCATTTTTTTTTTTTTTTTTTTTTTGAGTTTTAAAATTACTCATTGTTTTGAATTGTCTGATGAATGTAACATCACTTTAAAAACAAATATTTATGACAATTTTGGAATTTGTTTATAATGTGATTGAAATGAAATTAAAAATATTAATAATGTAGTACTATTTAGTCGAATAACATTTCGATTAAATTAATTGTTTCAATTTTTTTCTTTCATGCTAAGACAAATTGGAAACCATTCACTGCAAAGTGGTAAATACCGTATTATCAACTCATTACGATTCATATTGAAAAAATGCACACAATTCTTTGTACTTCATAAATTGTGATAATTATAGCAATTTGAATTGTAAGTGTATTGATTATAAGTGTATATTTAGACAAACGAAAATATTGTTGTTTTCTTTATATTCGAATTTTTCTCATTTATTTTATTTTTGATTATTATTTATGGTTGATTTTGAAATGAATAAGCAATAATGATGAAATCGCAACTTGAGATTATGGCCACATGTGAAGCAAACATATTTAAACAAATTTATTGATTGATTACTTTTGAAATGTTTGATTTGAAACTATAATTGAATGTTGCATCATATTAAAGTCAAAAATTCCTATATTTACTCTAAGTTCAATTGAATTTTTATTTATAATTTGGGAAATTCTGTGAAAATTAAATAAATTTTCCATAATTATGTAGAATATCAAAGGAAATAATGTCAACAAATTAATTTTTTAAAAATTTTCATTCTTTCAGTTGTTCGAATAATGCTAAAATCAAAACCATTCAGATTTATAATAAAATAATTATTATTAATAATCATGAAATTTAATTTCCAAAATGTATATGAAATGAATGCGTAATAAAACAAATGGCAAACGAATGTTAGAAATAAATGTGGGAAAATCCAATTTATACAGTTAGTTCACCTATGTGGTTTAACAATTAATTCCATCATTGCATAGAAAGTAACGAAAAAAAAAAAATGCCAGAATTGGCTAGCATTTTATAACATTTTATAATATTTGATAAAGAATCAATAAAATCGTTCCTTAGATATCGAAACCTATCAAAGTTTTTTGAAAATTTTCTCATGATTGAGTAATTATAATTTTATTGTAGAACGAATACACGTACTACATTCTGCCATTTCATATACTGGTTAAGATGAAATTGAAAGAAAATTCTTAGGTTTAATCTTTTTTTTTTTTTTTTTTTTTTATTTTCTTTTTCTGTTCAAAGTCTTAGTTTCAATCGAATTCATAAAAATAAAACGATTTTAAATTAGATTGCATCAATAGTAATGTTGAATCATCAAAGCAAATTGAAAATAAATTGAAACTGCTAAAGTTGAAATTCAGTTTAATAATCGCTACAACATTTGGAATGTTTGCTATTGAATACTATGGAGCAATAATGAACAAAATGCTTTGACCAATAACGCGTTCCAAAAATTAATTAGAAAGAAAAACACAAATTAAAATAAACTTGTAATTAATTCATGCAAATATTGAAATGAAATACAAAAGTGAAATGAATTCGTAAAAAAACATTGGAACAATGGCATATCGAATCGTAAGAATACAAATTATTATAAAATCGCATATCATATTCGTTAGAATGCGATATGCAATCATATCTAACATTAATTGGGAATTGTATCGAATTTGATTCAATTTAATATGCACGGTGAAATTCATTTTGTAATGAGATGAATTGTGAAATACAGAAAAGCTTATAAATAAAATGTAAAGTATTTATATCTCAACCAATAAATAACAAAGACAGCACTATATTCGAAAAGAACTTCAAAAACACCTATAAGAAGTAGCAACTGAAACTGAGAAAATTATATTTAAAAAAAAAAAAAATTCACGAAATTGATTACTTGCTTTCTTATGACATGGCTAAATTTCAATCTAAGATCGACAATCAATGATGCTTAATGGGATATAATAGTATTACATTGAAAAAGCTTAGATTGTACTAAACCGAGCCTTTTATTGGTAGCATTTCGTACTACTGAATCGTATGCTAAATGTTTATGCCAATTTGAAACATTTGTATTAATGTACGGCATCTCCACTAAAGTTTCTGTAGAAACCATACGAAACGATTATTGCAATACAAAGATGGCGTTTTAAATTAGTTTTTTTTTTTTTTTCAATAACTTGTCTTGACTGCGATAATATTAAGTCCAAAATAAAAGCCGAATGTATAAAAATACGATTCAATGTGTTCAAGAATTCAATTCCAAAAGTGAAATGAAGGCGATAGTTACAGTCCTTTTGATAGTATGTGCAGTGAAAACTTCGACTAGTTCGAAATTAGACAAATTGTGGAGTGGTCGCGTACTTGGGGGTGATTATGCTAAACCAGGGCAATTTCCGTATCAAGTTTCACTGCATAATATTATTAAAGGTAATCATTTTTGCGGCGGCTCAATTATATCCAATCAATATATTTTGTCCGCTGCACATTGTACGCAAAAAAGAAATTCCATACCCAAAAATTTACGTGCATACGCTGGATCAGTGAATAGATATAACGGTGTTCCTATGGATATAGCAGCAGTTACGAATCATCAAGATTATTATAAACCACTTCATTTAAATGACATTTCTTTGTTGCGCACAAAAACAACGATCATTTTTACAGAATTTATTAAGCCAATTGCATTACCGACTCAAAATATATTAGAAGATAGACAACCAGTCATTGTTTCTGGTTGGGGCCATACACAAGTAAGTATTATATTTTCAATTTGTTTTTATTTTTTTTTTTTTGCGATTCGAGGAAGGTGCTTCTTTGCTATCAAAATTTATTTATATTTTTCACTTGTATTTAGAATCCATTCCTGGTACCCAATTCGGAATCGTCGATAGAATTAAAATTCGTTGAATTTGATACACTTAGCTTGGCGAATTGTATTAAAAAATTTAACAATTTTCAAGGTAGTATTTATATTAGTGAGACGAATCTTTGCACAATAAGTCCAATCAATGTTGGAACTTGTTACGGTGATTCAGGTAAATTATTTATCTAAAAATAGATTTTTCTATCGATTTACATAATAAACAATGTTTTCTTGGATTTTTTTTTTTTTTTTTTTTTTTTTTTTTTGATTAGGCGGTCCATTGGTTGATAATTCTGATCCTGAGAACAAAACTTTAGTTGGCATAGTTTCCTGGGGCATTCCGGTATATAAACTTCAAACAAATATCGTATTAAATAGATACAATTTTTGATTTTTTTTTTTTTCTATATTTTCAGTGTGGCACAGAATATCCAGACATGTTTACACGTGTCTTTTCATATGTTGATTGGATTGAAAATGAAGTGGACAAATTAAATTCAGTTTGGAATGAGTCGTTAATAGCAAAATAAACAAAACATGGAGCAAAATGAAACCAAACTTAATGCACAAATTAGTTTTTAACTTGAATATGACATTTATATTAATGTTCTCGGATGTTGTCTTTGAAATTGATGGTGCGCCACTCAGTGGTTAAATTTTCGTTGATGTTTTAACTGCTTCAAAATGATATAAATATTTACCAATCAATATTTTTGTTCATAATTTTTTTTTAAATTCGAAATATAGACTATTCAATAGAAAAAATATTTTCACAAATGTTTCTTCTTTTGTTCAAATCAAATCCTGATATGTTCGTTATGAAAAAAAAAAAATGCTTTAAATTTCCAATGATTGAAATAATAAATAAATCGTGTACCTGAATTTGTTATAAGTGAATATATTCTGTGAGATTGAAATAAGAAAAGTATATGAATTAAAGTTTCAAATCAATTGTTATTCTTTTGTGTGTTTTTTTTTTTATAATTTCCGTTTATTCATTTAAAATATTTTTTTTTTTTTTTTTTTTTTTTTTTTTTATTTTTATTACTTTCTTATAATTAAATTAAACTGAATTATGCAAATAAAAAATGGCAAAATATTTACCCAAAGTGATGTATATTTTCGATGAAATGTCGGATCACAAATGCTTTGCATAATGTCACAAATTTCGGACTACTGTCCAATTTTTCAAAATATAATATAAATACTTCGTCTTGAGGTAATAAAGTGAGAACATCTTCAACCAAACCATTTAATTTACCGACGATATGTTTGTTCCATATGAAACATTTAAAAAAACATATGCATTTTCTGCAAATGTGTAAATAGTGCGAATGTGTTCATGAACACATCACTCACTGAAATATGTTTATTGGTTATAAGCTAATTGCGTTGATCGAAATTTCGATCTAATTTGCGTTGTTTATGTTGACGTTGATTTGCAAATACTTTTGTTACATCATATTCATTTGATTTTTCACCTAAATCTGGTATTTCAGCATTGAATGGATTGATTCCCATTTCAAAATCTTTACCTTGTAATAGTGAGCATCTGGATGCTGTTATAGTTGCAGCATTCATAAATGCCAAGCATATGGCCAATACAATTACTGTCGAATCGTATGAATACAAATTATTATAAAATCGCATATCATATTCGTAAGAATGCGATATGCAATGATATCTAGCGTTAATTGTGAATTGTATTGAATTTGATTCAATTTAATATCCACGGTGAAATTCATTTTGTAATGAGATGAATTGTGAAATATAGAAAATGTTATAAACAAAATGTAAAGTATTTATATCTCAACCAATAAACAACAAAGACAGCACTATATTCGAAAAGAACTTAAAAATCACCTGTAAGAGATAGCAAGTGAAACCGAGTAAATTATATAAAAAAAAAATGCACAAAATTTATTGGTTTTATTTTTACTGTGGCAAATAATTTTCAGACGTCTTTACACGTGTCTTTTCATATGTTAATTGAATTCAAAATCAAATGGGTAAATAACGTCGTAAATAGAAAAATATACAAAACATGAAGCAGAAATTAAATCGAATTTGATGCAAAAATTATTTTCGACATGAATATGAGATTTATATTGATGTTCTCTTTGAAATGATTGGCATTCAATCGGTTCAATTTTTTTTTTGACGTTTTAATTGATATAAATATTTATCAATCAATCATTTTATTCATTTTTTTTTTAATCCAATGGGAATGAAGACATGGAATAGAAAAAAATATTTTTATAATTTTCATTTATTTATTTAAAATGCAATAAACTCTTTTAATTATTTTATTATTATTTAATTTAATTTAAGCTGAAAATGTTCCAAAAATGAAAAATCCTTGTATGATTTGAATAATTTTCACAACATCGATTTTGTGCTTTTTCAATTGAGCACTGGCCGAATGTAAATCCTTAGATTTCTGAAAAGTAAACGGAAAATGAAAACAACACATGAAATCAAATCAATCCTTTATTTACACACAAACAAATCTGTGTATAATTTGTCAATGTATTATTCCAATACGGAACAAATACGGAACACTCCATAATGGAGTAAATATGTATTGGTGAAAACTGAAATTTTAGCGCAAAAAATTTTGACAATCGTTCGAAAGCCCAGTTTCCTATGTGACGTTTATACCAAATCGGAGTTAACCAATACATATTTACTCCATTCTGGAGTGTTCCGTATTTTTTCCGTATTGGAATAATACATTGAAAAATTATACACAGATTTGCTTGTGTGTAGCAATATGAAAATATGCAAATCAAAAATGGCAAAATATTTACCCAAAGTGATGTGTATTTTCGATGAAAATTCGGATCACCAATGCTTTGCACAAATGTGGCAAATTTCGGACTACTGTCCAATTTTTCAAAAAATAATATAAATACTTCATCTTGAGGTAATAAAGCGAGAACATCTTCAACCAAACCATTTAATCCACCGATGGTAGTGTTTGTGCCTTATGAAAAATTAAAAAAAAAAAAAAAAAAGCGAACAAAAAAATCATAAAAATAAAGTCCACAAATTGAAAATCAATGTGAGAAACATATGAATTATTTCTACAAATGGCGCGAATATGTTCATAAACCCATCACTCACCGAATTGTGTTTGTGGGTTATATGCTAATTGTGTTGATCGAATTTTTGATACACCCAATCGATGATCAAGTTTTCGTATTAAACTTTTTGCATTTAAACCATTTTTGTTTAAATATTGTAATGTTTCCTTAACATCAGCCAATTCAAGAATATTTTTACGAAGTTCAAGGAATTCTTTACCATGCATATATTCAAAAATATGCTGTACATCCATATCATTTCGATAATATTCTTCAATTTTGGCTTTAATTTCAGCTTTTGGCACTAATTCAATAAAATCATTCACATCATCGTTAAGATCGGCTTTTCGTTGTTTTGCTTTTGTTTGTGGTCGTTGTGCATTATTTGCTAATTTTTGTTGTTTACGTTGACGTTGATTTGCAAATGCTTTTGTTACATCATATTCATTTGATTTTTCACCTAAATCTGGTATTTCAACATTGAATGGATTGATTCCCGTTTCAAAATCACCACTTTGCTCACTATTATCATCTGGTAGTCTGGATGCTGTTATAGTTGTAGCATTTATGAATGCCAAGCATATGGTCAATACAATTATTAACATAGTTTTAAAAATAACGTGGAAAAATTACACTAAATTTAACAATGAAATTTTACTTTTTACACAATCAATTGTTGAAAATTTTGGATTCTTTTTCAACACCCAAACTAATTTTCGAGATATAAAGAAGAAATGTTTCAAAAAAAAAAAAAAAAAAAAAATAAAACAAGAGACAAATATCACAGCAAAATGATGACCGAATTTTTAAGAGCGAACCGCATCTCCTTTAAAACTCTTGCCAAATGAATGGTCATGTGTTTTATACAGCGGATACTATCACTTTAGTCCCCGTTCACCAAACAACAATTTCATATTGAGAGAAATACATTTATTTTTATATATATATTTTTTTTTTCGTTTAATTCGGTTGTATTCCCATCAATTGTCACAGTAATCAAATTTATTGAATAATTTCCATTGAATTTGCGAAGCGACAAACGCATTGACAGGTTTATTTTGGGTGCGAGTATGTGTTTGTATGTATAAGTCGCTTGCATTGATAGAATGATTTACGGTAATGTCAGAAATATCATAAAAAAAAAATTAAATTGAATGTTTTGTATTCAAGGAAGTTTTTGGGAACGAATTACTTCAGTTGGGCCGCAATTTAAAGTTTCATTGTTCTGTATTTTATGAATGACGCTGTAAATGATTTGGAACATGGAATTGAATAAAGTGCGAAACACACATGTAGGGAATAATCATAGAGTGGATCAATACTTTGGATTTCATTCAAATTTTATGCAGTCTAATATTATTTGGGATTGAAAAAAAAAAAAGAAAAGAAAAACAAAGAAAATATGTGAAGAAGTTTGATAAATAATGAAAAGATTCAATTTCATTTTTTTTATACATTTCACTTATATTGCAAATGCAATAATATAATAATAATGATAATAATATTTTTTAAGTCTTTATTGTTCAACTTTGAATCACCCTAATATAACGTGTTGCTAGACAGTTGGTAAAAAAAAGCTTCCTGTTTATTATGTGAAATGCGTCAAAATGCTCCCCAGCATCAATTCAACCAGTTTTTACTGATTATTCACATTTTATTCTTGATATTCACTGAATAAGATTTTTCAAAAAAAAAAAAAAAAAAAAAAAATTTCACCGTTCATCTCGGTATTTACTAACAATAGCCAGATGGTTTTTTTTTTTTTTTTTTTTTTAATAAAATTGACTTTCGCCTAAACTGATACGAAACCATTTCGCTCAAAATGATACAAAAACATTGAAAATTCCATTCCAAGTTTAATTACTACCAAAGGTTATTTACATTATGAGACGTCTGGTGTACTCAAAAAGGTCAATGAAAGCTTTTTTAAAAATTATAATCGGAACTCGTTTCCATTGAGAAGAAAAAAAAAACTTTTTTATTCAGTTGAATAAAAAGCAGAAGGAATAACCCTTTGATGGATTTTTTCAAATATGAATGAACTACAGGTCAAAAAAAAAAATGCATGAAAAAATTCTTTTTTTTTTCACAAATTTCAATTGAAATGATGAATATTTTTATTGCATCGTTGTTCTATATCATAAATGGATAACTTGACCAGACGTCTAACATTTGTTTGTGTCAATTGAATTGTTTTTATGTTTACATGAATCGTTAAGATTAAAATCACAATGACCGCGATTGAAATGGATGTTTTGATAGGAGTAACAATTGATATTTTACCAATTTTTTGTATTTTTCTTTTTTTTTTTTTTTTTTGTATTTTACAATCGCACAAAATTTCGAAGCATGAAAATTTCATATTTAAGACATTAGATATTGGTAATCATTGAAAAAAAAAAATTATATAAAAATGAAAACATGTTCATCACCAGTCCGAACAAGTAACAACAAGAATAATGTTTCTAAACATTAATATGAAAATAAACGGAATTAAAGCAAAGCGGATAATGACTTCACATCATAAACACATTTGCATAATGTAATCGTTTCTATTACACGTGACTAAACATTAAACGCAGCGGAAGACGATCAAATTGAGAATAGTTTTGATTGTTGCTGTCTCATATTGTATTTGAAAACTAAAATAGCAACTGTCCATAACTGTCTTAAATAGAAAGCATCATTTGATTTCATTAGTAAATGCATATTAGGATTATGTGTTTTTAATTTTAACAATCGTCTATAATGCAAACCGTCAATGTCAATTCAAATTGAATGTTAATATATATGGTCAAATAACCGATAAATCTCATATTTTGCCGCCAATTAATGAAATTAGACTAGGTTGGAAAAATCCAATGAGAAATAAATAAGAATGACATGCAATTCCATCTTTTGGATTTCCATAAAATTATCATGCCCATGACGCAAATTACTTAAAACATTAAGTTTATGCACATTTTTAAGTCCAAATCAGGAAGAGAATTTATATATGATTCGTCATAAAATTAAAACAAAATGAATTATATTTTTAAAATTGAATATATAGTTTTTCATTCGAAATGCTTAATTCATTTCAAATTATGAAAGAAAACTGAAGATATTCTTGGTGAAAAATATTTTTTCGTTTTATTCGAAAGCATTTCGGGGAGAAAAAACAAAATATTCTCAACGTATTTTAATACAAAAAGTATCTGTCAAAACTGCCATTATACTTAATCGTACTTAATAAATTTGACAATATGAATTGTTTAATCAGTAATGCACTAAAACACTCATACTCTCTTTTTAATACACAGACACATATAAGTACACAACTACAACAGAAAATAAGACGAGAAAAAAAAAAACAGCTAGACTCCCATCAAAATGGAATACAAAAACATCAAAAATGAAAATTACACGATGTAGTTGTGCAGAAACCATTGTGAAATCTGTGCAAGTTGCGAGCAGTCAATAGAAATGTATTAATCAAATAACACAAAAAGTATTACGGTCGCATAATCAATTTATTTTATAATTTTTATTTTTATTTCTTTGATATTTAGTTTAAAAAACGCGAATCAAAGAAATTCGTATGTATGTTTGGCTAAAGTGAATATCGAGAATAAGAAAAAGAAGGTGAGAAAAAAAAAAAGAAAAAAAAAAAAGAAAAATAAATAAGAAGAGAAGCAGCAAAAAGAGAAATAAATAAATATGAAATTGGATGTCAAATACGGAATGCTCTAATTAAGCTGGAGTGTGTGTGTGTGAGAGAGAGAGAACGGACAATCGAAATTTTGTACATGCCAATTCCGGTATGTCTGTACTGCTAAACGATACACATAGAGTGTGAAAGATATTCAATTGTCCGAAAAGTTGTAACAAATCAAAAATACAAATGAAACAAAAAGAAAATAAGAGAAAAAATACAGAAGAAAACGAAAAATAACAAACAACAGTTTACCATTTCTCGTCAAAATTCATTGCGCAAAATATTCCAGCGAAATTAAATTATAATTGTGTTCGTGTAAGAAAATAAAATTGTATTGTTTGTGCCTTTTTTCAAAAAGAAAAAAAAAAAAAAAAAAAAAAAAACACACACGCTGAAAGAGAGAAATATCGACGTTCCACACTTTATTTACATATTAATAAATATCAACATCGATTTTGGAGTTGAGTGCGTGTTTCCTATTTCGTAAATGTTTCTTCATCTTTAATTAAATGTGTACATTATTAACATGTTTTAAATTGATTAGAAGAATTGAAATAAATAAAACGATGCAAACAAGACAACATAGCAAACAAGAAATTTTTGCTGTAATTTGAAACAACAAGAGAAGAAACGGCAATTTTTTGTTTTGTTTTTATCTTTCTTCCGATTGAGTTTATTATTATTATTACTGTTTTTTTTTTTTTTTTATCATTTTATAGTTTTCTTTTTGTGCGTGTATTGTATGCCTTCCTACCTGATTGTACATTTTAGTTTTGTTGTTTATTGTTTTGTTACATGGAGTGATCAAAAAAGAAAAAGAATCACTACATCAAGAAAAAAAAAAAAAAACAATTCAATTCAATTGGAATTTAGTTTAGCCTATATCGGTATTGATGCGACGATTATCATTGAGATATAATGATATAGTGAACGATAAATTTGATGGAATGAAAAATAAAAAAAACGTACGCAAAGTGGTGACACAAACAAAGTGGAACAGTTTAAACCACTTGATTGTGGTGTTTTTTCTTCATACATTGAATTTTGCAAAAAACCGTTGTCCATTAACAATAGATAGCCAAAGAAGAAAATAAACACAAAATAGAATTAAAAATTAAAACGAGAAAAAAAAAATAACGTCAAAATGGATACATTTCGGAAATGGTGGAATAAACCCAAGGTAAAAACTTAAAAATTATTATAATAACAACATTATGTTTTTTTTTTTTTCGTTTTGCATTTATACATTTTTGGTCATGAATGGATATTCTCTCTCATTCTTTCTTCCTTGAATGAGTGACCGATGAAACAGAACCAGTCCTATAAAAAAAAAAAAACAAAAAATAAATTTCCGAAAGAAAAAATATAGTTCAAAATTCTCATTTTTAACACATTCGAAATCAATCTTTTGTTGATTTCATTGTGTTGTTGTATATTTTATTTGTTGTCTTCGGCAAAGCATTTCCTTTTCCATTTTTCCAATTCGATTATTTTGTTGAAGTGGCTCAAGACATTATCTCTTGTCAAATGTGTTTGAAACAGTATTTTTCTTCTAACATACAGTTTAGTTTTTGTTTTCGTTGTAATGCGTGCATAAAAAAAACAACGTCATTCGACCATGCGAACGTAAAAAGAAAAGCTATTGTGTCATCGTACATATACCAAAACGTTATGTCAGTGTGTATTTGTATCCATGTGTGCCTGTTTTTATATGAATCTGTGACTATATGTGTGTTTGTGTGTAAATTTTGTGCGATTGTAATTGTGTTATATGTGCATTTCAAATACAGGGTTACATTTTATCGTATCCGCGCTGTCAATGTTTGCGAAAAAAAAAAAAGAAAACAACAACAACAGCAGCAAGAAAACAACACACTTTACAGTCATGATGAGTTCAACATATGTGACATAGATTTATTTGTAGTTGGCATTAAATACGGTTAGAAGCCATTTTAAATGTTTCACCATTAAGCAATCAATGTATGACTGGACCGACGATAAAATAAAAAAAAAAAAAATAAAATCAAATATAACAAAAACAACAACAACACATATACACACACCGATAATAAAATATTCGTAAGAAATATGAAATGCGTCAAAATTTCGATTAAATAATATTTTATCAAGTATACAGATAAAAGAAAAAGGTGTCACACTGTTCTCGTTTTTTTTTTTTTTGACTTTTTACTAACCACATGACTATATGAAAGACATAAAAAGCAACCGTATAATTAATCCATAACGAAGTGGTACGAAACGAATGACGTTCGAAATAAAGAACGTTGAAAAAGAACAAGAAAAAGGAACCCTCATGTTACTAATAAAAATTGATGATGAGATTGTGTATTTAGCAAACGATGAATCACAAATATATGTGTTCGTGGAAAAGTTTGAGAATTACTATTGAAAGAGTTGAATGTGCTTTGATGCACTGTTTTTATTTTTTTTTTTCCAATGGCCAATATCGATTTTCACATGTTCACTTGATAAAAAGTCATGATTTGATGGATCACTTGTTGAGCGAAAATTGATGATTGAAAAATCAGCTGATTTTCAACGTTTTAACCATAAATCAGTTTGCTATTTTAATTGTTAAAAAATATATTCGTGACTATGACTACAATGAATAGGCAGAAAATTCGTCAGTGACATTTTTATGATTAATTATTGTTATTGTTATTGTTATTGTAATAAAATAGTTGTACAGAAACAAAAATTATGCAAATTAAGATTTCATTGAATTTTTCGGCCATTATTTCAATTTTACATTCAATTAGAAATATCATTTCAACGCGCACATGTCCGATCATATTCTATTGAACATCGTAAATGTTTCGACAAATCAATTTGTATAAAAAAAAGGCATTTATAGCTTGTACGTCGATATAGTGGACATTATTTACGTAAATTATTACGATTCGAAAAATCTTTGTTGATTTTTTTTTTTTTTTTTCATTAGGTTTTCCTCGAGCTAGTTTTGCACACTCGACGGTCGAATTAAAATTAAAGGTGATCAATTTCAATGAAAACCAATAATAGCGACGACAAAAATGATTATCATGATGGCGATGATGATGATGCGTAGAATGGTTCAATTTCGCAAAAAAACACTTGAAATGATGTTGTTATTTTCTCATTATGAATTTACACACTCGAAAAAAAAAGGAAGACAAAAACGATCGTGACTTTAAATAGTCGTAATAAAAAAGCAATATCGAAACATTTCAATTACAAATACCCAGAAGAAGATGAAATAGATTTAGATAGAGATAGAGATAGAGATAGAGAGAGAGAGAGAGAGAGAGAGAGAGAGAAAAGCGAAGGTAGATACCTAAATGCAGTATAAAAACATCATATAACACCAATATAATAATCGTAACCGCAATCGCATAATTCGCACATATTTTTCAATCAAAACAATGAGTGTTACGTAGCGCTTTCAACAAGCATTTCCAGTGTTTGATTGTTTTGTTTCATTGCATGCTGTTTTTGCGACGTGTGTGTGTGTGTGTGTGTGTGTGTGTGTGTGTGTGTGTGTGTGTGTGTGTGTGTGTACAAATCTTCTTATTATTATTATTATTATTATTCGTTTGTTGAAATTCGCTTCAGTTTGGGCAATTGTTGGATAAAACATGTGTGTATGCCATTTACAGGGCCATCGAATAAAATTCATATTACAAAATCGTATAGGCCAGAAATTAGTGAAATTTGTGGTTTCTGTTCGATTTTTCTACGTGAATGTGATTGTTCCTTATATTTCTTCTTTGCTTTGATTGCTATTGTTGTTGTTTGCAGATGTTTTTCTTTGGTTTCAAATCAGTAAAAATTATGTTCCATTTGTAAAAAATGAACACAATTTTTTTTATTCGCGAATTACATGTTCAGCTACCGAAACAATCCGTACAATCAATCTGTGTATTTTTTTTTTTCACTTTTGTGCCGAAAACCCATTTGACTGCCAACAACAAGTGCATATAGTTTTAATAGAAAACAAGCAACAATATGTAGAGCAAGAAGCAAAAGTGCCGTTTAACGGTTCAACAAATAATTGTTCAACCTCTTGATATGCACGTAGAAATATTTGAATGGAAACAGCGACAAAAGAAAAGACAGAAAGAAAAAGAAAAGAAAAAAAAAAATAAATTTATCGATGGAATCAATTCATTTTCGGGGCGAATTCTGAGCGTGAATTATTATTTTTGTTTTTTTTTTCTGTCTTCTTCCATCAATTAAATTATATTCCATGACTTTATGCTTTCAATGGACTTTTCGTGTTCAATGGTTAAAATTGTTATTCAAAATGATTATTTCATGTTCTTCTTTGGTTCACATTTTTATAGTGAAGGGATATGCAAAAAAATCAAGAAGAAGTTAAATGTAATGGCAATGGTAATATGTAACAATCACTTTACGATTAATTTCTTGATTGCTCGAGAGAAAAAAAAAAAAAAAAAACCAAAAATAAAAATCTGTTATGTCTCTCGATCATATTACGTATACAATTCGAATTGTGAACCTATATAGAGTATAACAATGACATTTGTTTGCAATCAGTTCAACTCCTTGACGTTGTAATAAAACATAAGGGAAAGATTGAGAAAAGTCAACTTGTTATTTAAAATATTTCATTGAATTGAAATCATGATATAGTTGCGTGCAATTAATTTTTATTTCTTCTTCTTGCTTTGGATATTTCTCTTTTTCTTCCTTCTTGTTGCGTCTGTGTGTTTTTTCTTTCTTATTATTATTATTTTTCAATTGAATGAAAATCATTGAGATGAAAGATGAAATAAAAATCAGATCATCATCACACTAATTAAACTGATTAGATTGGCATACGCCATAAAGTCAAAGGTCATTTCAGTATTTTTCAATGGAGGATTTCCTCGAAATTATCATCAAATATCACTCACTCTCTGTAAATTCAGACGATTTTTGATAACAAATTAATTTGATGAAATGTTGCTTTGAAAAACACAAAGAGAGCGAGACAGATAGAAAAAATAAGAGTGAGAGAGAAAGAGTGAGAGAGAAGAAGAGAAAGAGCGAGAGAGTCATAAGTGCTGTTTCTTTCATGACATTGCGATTTATTGCAAAAATTACGGTTTTTATGGCTTCATTTAAAATTGCTTCACAGGAATCAATCAGTTTGAATTATCATTTGTAGATTGAATGTTGGTTTTCCCTGTAACTATTGGCGAATAAGTTGAATCCATTTTTTTACGCTCAAAAAAAGAATTTGTTTCTATGGTGATCCCATGCTAATTTGTGGCGGAATTATTTTTTATTTCTCTCTCTCTCTCTCTCTCACTCTCTTTCTCTTAATGTCTATCGATAAATGATCACTACCCACAATAAAATAGTGTAAATTTCAAAATTGTTGGGCCGCTTATCGCAATTAAACCATACAGTGTTTTATCGAAAATTTTCATAATAAAATGTAACGTATGAAATATGTTATACATAATTTAATATGGAAAAATGCCTCTTTCTGAATTTTCGTGCATAATGGGCTATTCGTTTTATTTTCACTTTTGCGTGTCTGTGTTTTTAGCTATCTCTCTCTCTCTCGCTCTCTCGCTCTCTCCCTCTCTCCCTCTCTCAATCATTTTCTGCCTTCCTCTCACTCTTTGTCTCTGTGTATGTTCTTTCCTACGAGTCGATATGTCTGTGTAATTTTCATGTTTTATTTTCCTTTCTTACTCGCTGAGCAAAATCTCATTATCTTATGAATTTCCATAAAACGCATTATTCATGATTGGATATGGAGTTACGTTTTTTTTTTTTTTATTTTCTTTTCTTTTTTTTTTCTCTTTTCACATTTCATTCCAAATATTACTTGAATGTACACATTTATTTGTAGTTGCAAGCAAGGTCGTTTAGTTTCTCGCGTCATACACACAACTAAGCTATAAAAAAAAATATGTATTGAAGCCCACACTCATGGAAAAGCTTTGTATGAGTAACGACGCCGCGTCACCATCAAAATGTCCCACAATGATTTCCGAATAAATTAGGCTCTAATTTTGGATATGTATAATATTATGAAGCCATTTTGAACTATCACGAATACGATATTTCGATTTTTGATGCAAATGATAATAAAAAAGACAAAGAAATAAAACGAAGGAAAAAAAAAATAAATAATATGGAGAAATACGTAAGAGTCAAAAGGAGAGAATGAGAGAAACAAAAAAAAAACAAAACAAAGAAGACAAAAAAAAAAAAAAAAAAAAAAAAACGGCGACAATAACGTAGATTAAGTGAGAATCAAATAAACATCATCTTTGTAATATTGTCTTTTAGTACAGTCGTCAAACAATGAAGACACACGGCAAGCAAATTAAAACGCACAAAAAACCTGACACTGAAAACAGTGCTTTGTTTTATTGTGTGTGCAGTGACAAAAACTGATTCACATTGACGTAGTCAATACGCTACTAAATATTTATTATAGTAAACATGTTGATTATTTAGTATTCGATGCATGATCAAAATATAAATGAAACAGATTTATACACCTTAAATAAATGCATATGTAACACTGTGTACGACCCCTGTCAATCCATTTAAATAATAATAATAATTATTATAATCAATGTAATGATGATAATAATACGTTTGGGGTTTGTTTTTAATTTGCGATTATAACGTTATTTTCTTGCACAAACATTTCACTGATCGCACGACTATTCGTTCGTTCGTTCATTCGTTCTTTTCCTTTTTTTTTTTTTCTTTTTCCTTATTTGTCATGGTTGTCTCATTTCAAATCAAAATGCGATTGCTCTCTTTATTTTCACTTTGTTTCTAGCACATGGTTTTAATTTTCAAAATTGCGAGTGTAATTAAATGGAAAAGACAGAACAGAAAAAGAGAACGACAGAGGAAGAGAGTGGAGAAAAAAAGGAGAGCGCTAGAAAGATGAAGAAAAAGGAGGCTCAAAAAGAAAGAAAGAGAGAGAGAGAGAGAGAGAGAGAGAGAGAAAGAGAAAGAGAAAGAGAAAGAGAGAATGAGAATGGAAATAGAAGAGTAAAAGATAGTAAAAGAGATGACAACTACGACATTTAACTCATTTTCTTGCGGGTATAATTTGGTTGTTGGCAAAATGTGTTATGCTATTAGTTTAAGAGCGCGCGCGGTCTCTAAAAGATATTAAGGTCACAACAAATGGCATATTTTTAACACATTCAAAATTGGCGATGAAAAATAAATGAACGAATATGTCAAATGAAGTTCAGAGGCAGGTAAACACGTGCATGACGTGCGTTAAATCCGCCATTATTTTCGAAAATAAATTGTAGATTTTTAATATTTGTCATTGCATCTCCGCGTATTCTGTTGCATGGCTCACCGCATACATTAATTTTCCCACTCTTCCCCTCCCCCGAGTCGCCATTCCAAATCAATATAGTCACTCGTTTTCCTCTCTATCTATCAATAGATATAAAGAAAGGTGTAGAAAGTTGAGAGAATCACACTATTTTGAGTTAAGTACATTCGCGCCGTATCTCTTCGCCCCCAATACGAAAGCAATCAACATATTTGATATATCGCGAACCAGGAATGAACATGTTTATTACGGAAGTATTTCACTTCACTATACATTATGAATATAAAAATAAAATAAGTTAAAGAAGAGAAGAGAAGAAGACGCTAAAAAAAAAACGTAAGAAAAAGAAGAAGAAAACATTTACAGAAAACTGAAACGAAAACCTGAAAGTGAAATTGAATGAGTCGCAATGATGCGTGTTAACGAACGAGAAATAATGAAAGTAAAAGAGAAATTTGATACCTTTGCCAAAAAAAAAAAAAAAAAAAAAAAACAAACCGCAAAACGAAAAAAAAAATGATTGAATTCACTTATACCATTCACAACAAAGACGGCTAATTGGTACCTTCTGATATTGCATATCACCATTTTATATTTAAATTTTAAATTAAACCGAAAACATGAAATCGTTATTTTCGAAGAAATTCCCGTTCATTGTTTTTTCATCCTCTATTTCTCTTCTTTTTTTTTTGTACTAATTTAGGCGGATGATAAATCAATATTGGCGCGATTTTATTATGCTGACAAAGCCTTAACAGCTGTAGCTAGTGAATTAGATAGTTTTGATGGTCGAGCAGAACCAGAAAGATGTTCTCGATTAGTTGGAAGACTGAGACAAGGCCAGGTAAAAGGATAATCTTTTATTTTTTTGCGAATTTTTTGTTAAATATTGATCTATCAACTCACATTAAATGTTATGCATAAATCCGGAAGTTTATTTTATTTTTTTTTTTTTTTTTGAATGTTAAAATGTTGAACATTTTTTTCTGATTATTTTATTCATATTTATTTCAATTTAGGATCAAGTGCTAGCAATAACAAATATTATAATGGATGAATTATTGGGCGAAGAACGTGCACCGCGAACATTTCGTGCAAAATTCCCCGAGGAAGTGTTACAGGAGAGTTTGGCTGGACAATTATGGTTTGGCGCTGAATGTTTAGCAGCCGGTTCATCAATAATGAATCGAGAAACAGAAAGTGCCCAAATGCGACCATTGGCAAAAGCAGTTACCAAATCATTAGATCATGTTCGTAATTTATTGCGCGAACAATGCCTTCGAAATAAAACACCAAATTCATTAACATTAAATTTGGATTTAAATGATGCAATTACCGAAACATTATGTGAAAGTCTTAAGATTTTTGATCGTTTATTTGCTGAATTTGAATTATTATATGTTAGCGCAATGGTTCAAGTGAAAACAAAACAGGAACATGAAATGCAAGAATTAATTTGTGTATTATTTTCGGAAACATTGCAACGTGCATTACGTATTGGTTTATTAGAACAAGATCAAGTTGATTATTATGATCCGGCATTAATGTTTTCGATACCACGTTTAGCAATTGTTGCCGGTTTGGTAATTTATAATAAAGGCCCATTAAATATGTCAATGCCAGCTGATCAATTGTCGGAAATGTTCCGTCCATTTCGTACGCTATTAATCAAAATTCGTGATCTACTACGAACATTGAATGCCAACGAATTGTATCAATTGGAAAAATTATTGTGCACAAACGAAGACATTCACATTTGTAAAACAACAAATGATACAAATACAAATGACAGTATTGTTGCAGCAGCTGCTGCTGCAGCTAATGCCGATGCAATGTCAACGACAACGACAACGATGACGACATCAACAACAACAACAACAACTACAACACCCACACCGATGCCGATGCCGATGCCGATGCCGATGCCAATGCCTATGACAACGACATCCACAACAACACCAACAACCAATGAAATAACAAATTTTAACTGTGATGATTCTGATGATGATGACGATGATGATGAAAAATTTATTGAAAGTAATAGCAGTGCGAGTAGCACCACAAGTACAGTTAGCCGAACAAGTAGCGATACAAGCCAAAGTACAAGCATCGGCAACAGTAATAGTAACAGTACTTTAGATGTACCTAGCGGTAGTGATTCAGATTTTGATAGACGTTTTAATTCAAATCAAAGCAACAATAATATCAGTATGACAATGATTAATGATGAAAATGATCTTGCGCCGCCAACAAATACAAATCAAATAAATAATCAAAATCAAGTAAATGTTTGGTCAAATGCAACATTTTCGGGCGTTACAATGCCTGAAACATCATCCACATCGTTATTGGTTGATACAAATAGTGATGATGCTGAATCACCAACAACAAATCACAATAAAAATGAATGGATATCAACGGATTGCGCATCTGGTTATTTAATACCAAATACAAATTTTGGTAATTTACTTCAAACAACCGATACACCATTGACTGATAGCTTTATTTCAAGTGATGATGAGTATACGCAAAAAACTTTGGCCACTGTCATTGAAAATGATGATCCAATGTATGTTGTTGATACAACGCAAATTGATGATGATAATGAAGCTGATATGGTGGCTATACAAACAATGATGGACAATGTACGTGTATCAAGTGAACAAAATCATATGCAAACAATAAATACAATGCCCGGTGATATAAATTGTATTGCAATGAAACGTACACAAACAAATTGTGGTGGTGGTGGTGTTGGTGGTGATTCGGGCATTGGAACTGCTGAAAATACAAGTCTTGATCATACACCCGATTCGGAAATGAATAAATTGGTCGATTCAACAACATCATCAACAAATGATACGGTAAAAATTACAAATAATTTACCATCAACAAGATCACAACAACGCATTGAACATCCATTTGGTATGTATACAACTGAAACAACAATTGCACCAAACACATCAGAAATTTATAATTCAAATACGCTTTACCAAAATTATCAAACATCAACCTATTATCATTCACAAATGGACCATTCAGAACGATATGATGACGATATTTCAGTGTGTCTTCCAATGCCATCGCGACATCATGCCCGTGTATATTCATCATCATCATCATCATCACAACGACATCATTCCCATAGTCGACGCGATCGATATGAACGAAAATCATGCCCAAAAACCAATTCAAATCATTCGAACAGCTCAAAAAGTGGCACAAGCAATTCACGGCGTCGTTCATCCAGGCATCGTTCAAATCGAAATACCGAAGATAAAGTGTCCATATCATCAACATCATGCATTTATTCGGAAGGCGAACCACAAGATGTTTGGCACAGTTCTGGTCGCATGAAATTCAAGTAAGCCTCTTCACCCGAAGAAAGGATTATCATTTTGTTTTTTTTTTTTTTTTATTTTTTTACTTTTTTTCTAGTCAATGTCATTGATATTTTTCATTTGATTTTTCATTTAAATTTTTTCCAATTCTTTTCATCCCTAATAGAAGTACGGAAAATTTGCTGCATCGTTTATTTGTATGTATAGCCGGTGTTGCTGATCAATTACAAACGAATTTTGCATCTGATTTACGTCAAATATTGCGCAGTGTATTTTTAATGAATGTTTCACCGCCACCAATTGAAGAGGAAATTGAAATTGATATAAGTGTTAAATCAAAAGATTCAACCAGTGATTTATTTGAATTCCGTGCAAGTGAAAATGATGTGATACATGAAAATGATGGTGGTTCAAATCAAAGTATTTATTCAGCTGAAGAAGCAAATCCAGAAACTGATTCGGTATTTGATCAACCAATTGTACAATCATTACCGCCTGCTTCTGATCATCAAGATCGTAGTGCTAGCCTTGAAACGGAAATTCGTATAACACACAGTCGTGTAAATGTTGAACGTAGTCAAAGTTTAGGTGATGATACAAATTCTCGGCCTGTTTCATTAGTTGTAAATACAACACATCAAATTCAATGCGTTGAACGAAATGGTAATCATAGTGAAACAGCAAATAATTGTTTACAAACAGCACCAAGAATAACAACAGCCAATATAAATAATAATAATTCAAATAATAACATAATTAATAATGGTATCAATAATATCAATAATAATCAATTGCCAAGATCTGTTGATAATTCATCAACATTGGCAACAACAACAACCACAACAATTATTTTGACCACAAACAGTCGACTCAATCAACAAACTCAACCTCAGCAACAAATTACCGAAACACCACCGCGTTGGATACCTGATGAAGAGGCCGCACAATGTATGTAATATATAAATATCATAAATTCAATTAAAATGTTTATTAAGGCAATGAGCCTTTAACCACAAAAAAAAAAAAAAAAAAAAAATACAACCGAATTGATTTTCAAATTGTTGCAGTTAAAATACAAATTATCATAGAGTTCTGAAACAGAAATATTAATGAAATTTTCTTTTATTCAGGTATGTCGTGCTCACAAACATTTACCACATTTCGACGACGTCATCATTGCCGATGCTGTGGCGGTGTATTTTGCGGAATCTGTTCAAATTCTCAGGCACCGTTACCAAAATTTGGTCTTAACAAAGCAGTGAGAGTGTGTCGCAATTGCTTTTCAATGAATATTAATGGAACTTCAACACATACGTAACATCTATGAATCATCATCAATCTCTATGATTACTCTCTCTCGTTTTTGAATCTTATTTGGATTCCTTTTTTTTTTTTTTTTTAATTTTATTTTTGTTTCTTCAAGTTTTGCTTCTTTCCAAGCTTGCAAAACAATCAGCTAACCGAAACGGTGTTTGGTGTTGAGAAAAAAAAAAAAACCTTTTATTGATATATTTACATGTGCATGTTAATATTGTGTCACTTGATGGACTGACATCCACCGTGATATTTATATGCATATTTACATTCTGCTATGAATGAAGTTGCAAATCAAATAGAATGTGATTTGTTTCATCAAACGTGATACAATTTGTATTTTAATTTAAAAAGAAGAAAAAAAAAACACACACTCACAGTGAAAAAAGAAAAACAATTTATTTACATGCACTAATCACATAATTATTATTTTTTACACATATGTTTAGACAGCGTTTTTTTTTTTTGTTTTTTTTGTTTTGTTATAATTTTCAAAGATGTACGATGATGAATTAAGAAAAAAAAAAACAAAACAAAATATGGGGACAAATTCAGATAAAATATGCATTTGGCATAATAATTGAAGAACTGCAATAAATCGATCACATTATTCAATTAACAATAAAGACTTGTATCAGTAAACAATAAAATCTTTTTGGAAAATTCATAGTTAATTGATCAGAAAAAAAAACAAGGATTTTATTTTCAAAATACACAATTGCAATTGGCTTTTATTTTTATTGATTTTGATACAAGTCTTTAATGTAATGATGAATTTTTAAATTATAAAGTTATTCAATTAGATTTGAATAACATAAAATGTTTTCCCTCCAATCATAGTAAAGAGGCAAATGTTTAAAATTGTAAAGAGATAAATAAACAAAAACAACAACAACAACAACAACAACAACAACAGTGAAAGAAGAAAAAAACGCAAGAAATGAAATTCGAAAATTAAACACTAGCCAAATTATAAAGACGAACGTATAGATAGTAGCATAGCATGAAATCCATATATACATATATATATATATTATTTTATTATTGCCGGGTATTTGTTCTCATACGGTGAACCCGACCACATTGTAAATAATATGACTTTCTAAAAAAGACTTTGTGTATTCGTTTTCTATGTCATACAATTCATTTCTCATGTTTTCAACCGAAAATGCAATCAATTTTCGATTGTATTTGAATTTGAAAGAAAAAGAGTGAGAGAGAGAGAGAAAAAAAAAACCCTCCAAAAACATACACTTTTCCATTTTCTCTATTTTTCAATTTCGATCTTGCTCCTAAATATAAATTTTATTACCTTAACTTGGTTTTAGTAAAACTAAGACATTTTATAATACTGGAATATTTGCCTTCGAAATTATTTTTATTTGCTAAATAATAAACAATTGATATTATCCATTCCAGTTAGAGTTTTTTTTTTTTTTTTTTTCGTAAAGACACACTATTTCTAATGTAAAAAAAAAAGATTTGAAAAAAATACCATACATTGTTTAGAGATGGCATTTTTTTTATGTCAAATTCCTTCCTTTCATGTATTTTAATGAAATAAAACTGTTAACCAAGTTACCAAAGAAATAGCAAATAATGCTAAAGGGCTGAGTAATCAATTTTTTTAATTTGTTCCCTATTCTCATATGAAATCAATACACATGCGTCTTTTTAGAGTTTATCCATATGCAACCATTATTTGGTCATATGGTTGTTGTTGTTTGTTTTTTTTCTTTATTTTTTTTTTTTATATTAAATTTTTTAGTTTTTTTTTTTCGCAACCGAAAATCAGATTTGCCGGCAAAATTGTATGCATATGTGTGTGTTGCAAAATGAAATATTGTGTGATAGAAATAACAACAATTTTCCTTAGTATAAAATATAAATATATCAATATCGATTTTAATCGATAAAAATCGAAAGTGGGAAAAATCAAATCTGAATTATTGAAAATAAATTACACGCATCAGTGAAAATGAAGTGAAAAAAAAAAAAAAAAAAAATAGTAAATTCCATTGGATATATCTCCTTACAGTTAATAAAAAAGAACTATTTCCTAAATGTATTCATTTTAGAAATAACATATGTAAAACATTGTGGAACAAGTTAGTTAAAATCATTTACTAGACTATGACATGTACATTGTCTTGTGTACAATTTCTTGCATCATATTTGAGTTAATTTTTATAAAATAAAAAAAATTCTATATAAATTAAGGAACTAAAATCCAAAAAAAAAAAAAAATAAACAGCAACAAAACATTGATACATATTAGAATGAAGCATGGAAATGAACTGGAGACAAGAAAAAGTATGAAATTTGAGACCAAAAATTAAAAAAAGATAATTGTGGCTGTCCATATTTAACTTCTTGTCTCTATCATTTCCAATACCACACACATACACACAAACACACACAATAAAAAATCTATTTAAAAACAAAAGAAAAACCTTCAAGTGATCCACCTAAAAGAAAAGAAAAAAAAAAAAAAAAAACAAAGAATAGGCAATAGCATTCATGTATAACATAGCATTTTGCTTTTCTTTCTATCTATTTGAATAATCATCTCAATAAAGATGAGTATGATAAAAGCAAAATAGAAAACAATTTATGTACATTGTTTTTTCTTATTATTTGACTTTTTATTTTGTTTCATTTTCATTAGTTTATTTTATGTGAAAATAAATGGACAATAGCTATTATGATATTAAATTGATTCATTCGTTTGTTTGTTTTTCTTTTTTAAAATGTTTTGCACATGCTTTTCAACAATAAAAACAAAAAAAAAAAAAAAAAAACAAAGAAAATCATTTTGAGAGATATTAACAATTGCAAATAAAATAACTTGTAAATAAATGGAAAATTTATTGACTCTTTTTTATTTTATCATTTTTTTTTTTTCATATCATTTTCTATTCAATTCATTTATTTTTCAAAGTTCAAATGGATTGTTTCGAAGTTTTGTAATTGAATTTGTAGCGATTTAAATGAATATGATATCCAAGATCTAATATGACATACAAAATCTAACAACAAATTCGAAATGACCAACAAATGAAGATCAATGATGACCAGAATTCATCTATACAGGAATTCCAATTGGATGTTTTTTTCAGCAACAATTTTTCAAAAGACATTTTTTTACGTCTTGATTTTAAGAAAAATATTTATTTTGACGCCTTGATATATTGAATGGTTTTCTTATCATTTTTAGTTTTTTTTGTATTTTTGCAGCGCCTGCAGCTATACTAATCAAAAAAACTTGCAGCTATACTAATCAAAATAAATGTGTAAATAAAAGCGTTCGATGAACGTGTAAAAAAAAAAGAGCTCCGTGAAAATCATCACTAGTATTTTTGCAATTTCATAATGCAATATAGAAATGACCAAGTTTGCAATTTTATCGATTTCAAGGCGATAAAATTATTCGAAAATGTACATATGTATATGACATCAAAATGCAAATATTATCAACAAACAATCAAAATGACCGTTAACAGAAAATGAATGAATGATTCAAACAAAATTGCTTAAATTACTATTTGATTACATCGAAATTATTTCCGACTATTTCGAAGGATCATTGAATTGATTTTATCCATTTTTCTTCTTCATCTAATTGCTGTATATTTGTTTTTCATCTTCGTTCTTATTATTTTGTTTTTGAATCATTCACAAATTCAAATGACTTTGCTGCAAATAACACATCCTCGTTAAAGTTAATCAGATAACGGTAGCGTGTTGGAAATTGATTCATTTGATTATTTACACAGATTAATGTCAAAAAAAAAAAAGAAAAAAAAAAATCATGTACATCATTGGATTACAATCAAAATTACTGTTTTTATTTGTTGTTCGGTTTGAATTGATAGATCTCACGATATTCTTTTAAAATAGGGAATTCATAGCTCATTGCATTCTATCAAATTGGTTGCGAGGGTATCATCAGGACAAAAATTATTGTTTCTCACATTCTTGCTTTGGGTCAAAGTGGAAAAAGGGAATCATTTCAATACAGACCTACATTGTTCTTTGTCATTATCAAAACAATATAATTTTATTTAAATAGACTTTTTTCATGTATGAAAAAAAAAAAAAAAAAATGATCAAAACAAGACTGTTTAAAAATGCCGAATATTATTTAAATAATTGATTATATTTCATTGTCCAATTTTCAAACACTAAGATGATTATTAATGACAAATAAAAAAAGAATAAATTTATTCATGCAAATGTTATTCAGGCGAAAATCGTTTGTAAAAATGTCGTTTACATACGAAAAATCAATTCTTTTCTTTTTTTTTTCTCAAATCACCAAAATAATTCAAATATCTTTAATCAAATAATCGCAATGACCTTTCGATGACAGTGTTTTCTTGATAATTGATCATTTTTTCAATGCAATCAAAGATCTACAGACGGTATTGAATATTATTTTTTATGTATTCAATATTTGGTGTTTGTTTATTTAATCCACATTATTATGTTTGAATTTATCACAATGAATAAAATAAAACCATAATAATTGCGGGATGTTTTTTTTTTCTTCAAACCTACACAGAAAATCAGTAATAGAAAAACAAAGCATTAAACGTTTTTCTATTACTGATTTTCTCTGTGGATTTGAGAAAAAAAAAAGAAAAAAAAAAATAAAATCATCAGTGAATTGGGATTTTGATCCAATATCAGTTGTTATGACTATCGTAATAATTTCAATGAATTCAGTACAATATAGAATCTCAATCATTGTACATTGCATTTATTCAACTGTGTCAGAATACTATTCGATATGTCGATTGTTTTGAAAATAAACAAAACTCAACTAAATTAGAAAACGATTTTAATGGTAAGATTCACAAACAATATTAACGTATAATTTAAACTTTTGAGAAAAATGCATATTTGTGCCAATTTTAGAAACGATTTAAACGAAGCGAGTAACATGTTTAGTTATCATAATAAAAAACCAACAATCTTGAATGTAATTTCATTGGATAGAGAACTATGGTAAGTATTCGAAAACAATTGTTTTAAATCAATTCAAAATTCAATATAGAACAACAAACCTATTCTAATCAAGTTAATACGATTTGAATCTATTGTTTTGTAATCAATGAAATGAACATTTTGTTTTTTCAAATTTTGTTGATGATTTTTCCTACATTGATTGAAAATCATAATGCAAACGATTTTACTGAGAAAATTATGCTAACAAATTACGAAAATTCACTCTGATGATTTAAAGTTAACCAAATTCAAAATCGATGAACTCATTAAATTATTAAATAAGCGGGTCAGAAAAAGTGATTCCCGAAAAAAAAAAAAAAAAAAAAAAAATCCAAATAATTCAATTGAAGAGTTATGATAGAACAATAACCAACGCTAACATGTTGATTACAATTCAAATCTATTTTGGAATGAGATTGAATTTGAATAGACCAAACTTTGGTCACACCAAAGAGAAAAACATTAAATATGCCAAAAGAGCATTAAATCAAATTGAATAATCAACACAACGAAATATCATAAAAAAAAAAAAATGTCAATATTTTCGTTAATCTACTAAAAACGATTCACATTGCGATTAGGATTTTACATTATGATTCATTAGTTAAATAATAATAATTTGGAATGATGTACATGTTCATTTTTAGATATTCATATTAGAACATAAACCCAAATTTATTTTTATTTTTGTGGTGATTGATTCGATTGATATTTCATAAATGGTATAAATAATGTTGAATTCATAACTCATTCTATGTTCTAGTTCAATTGTGAAAGTCACACTGAACACATTTAAAAATTTAAAAAGTGAAAACTTGAAATCATTTGATTGATTGAACATTGATCAACATACTAAATAAAATTCCAATTCTTTCGATTGACATGTAAGTAAAATTTCTATTTTGCAAACAATCAAAAATAATTTTGAATAATTACTAATGAAATTGGAACTTTCGTTAGATGGAGAAAGTTTATACTCAAAGAGAGTCAAATTGGCAAATGAAAAATTGGGAAAGATGAAATTGATATTAGAATTGCAAAAAAAAAAACATTGAAATATAGTTTTTTTTTTTTTTTTTTCTCAAAAATTCAAAATCAAATATAATCAAAAGTGAGAGAAAAAAAAAAAGAAATTACAGCGATAATCCAAATCACTAAGCAATAATTGCTCAACATTTTATTTGGTATATGCATTCTTGCTGTGTGTATATTATGTAATGTCGTACAACAAATATGATTATTTGTATACGACTTGTGTGAAGATGAGTAATTCAACAAATATAATTTCAAAGGATGTTTATTTGAATGTTAAAACTATCAATGTCTCACTTAATAGCGCGAGAGAAAAAAAAAATACATATCTGCTTTCTCCAACATGTTTGTGATGTCTCTTCCGTTTGATGTGTTCACGATTTGTGTGCACAAAATAGTTGTGTGTGCAAAACATTCAACAATTGTTTTCTATTTATTTATGATTTTTTTTTTTTTTTTTTTTCATCTTTACTTTGACTCATTTCTTTAACGAAAATACTTCTTTGACTAAATCAGAGACCAACGATGGTGTGTGAAATATTTGACTGCTAGTTATGTGCTAGCACAAATGCTTGATTACAACATCAAAAAAAAATTAGCTATTTCATGTGAATATATCTTTCAACATTCAACATATTGTAAATATTATACGTCACATGATTGCGATGAAAGGTAAAAAAAAAACTAGCCGTCATCATAAAATCATGAAACCAATGAACATCTCCTTGAATTGATTTTGTAATATAATTGACACTCTAATGGACCTGTACCAATGTACATATCGCACATGACAATAGTTGCAATTTTCATTTTATGACCATTTGACAATGTTTATCATTAACAGACTGGTTTAATTGCATTTCGTATATTTCAACAATAACATGTACAAATTACATTATTTAATTGTCGCGATTTTTGAAAATGAAAACTACTACACAAATGATGAATTAAATACATTTTTTTTTTTGTCTCTTTTGATAATTAAAGTTAATTGGGTGTCAAAGTGAACTAAAACATTTTTTGTAGTTGAATTTGTTTCTTTGTTTTTTGTAGTCGAATGAATGCTTTATCACCTGATTTTAGTCAATATTGAAATTGATAAAAACTTTATGATCTCAGATTAAGAAAAGTTATTAACTCATCTTATATAAAACTATATGCGATTGATTTTTTTATTTCTTTTATCAATGAATCTTCATAGCATTTAAAGATATTATTCATAAATAAATGATGAAGCAAAGAAAAAAAAAAATTATGAAAAATAAGAGTTGATAAAAAAAAAACTAGCAAAAAATGAAAAAAAAAAAAAAAAAAAATTAGAAAAAGTGAAAAAAGCAACAAAAGCGAAAACAAATTGGAATACTTTTAAAGCGACGGAATCAAATTTAAACCACGAATTTGTCTGAAATTTGATTCAATTCAATCGACTTTCCAAACGGGTACCAAGATCAATAAAGTGTCTAACTATTAAGTTAACAACGCAAATACAAATAGTTTGATCGAACACACACACACTAAAGTTTACATTCACTTGATCAATCTTCTTCATTTATATTTGTACTCTTTTGTCGGCCATGTGGTATGAATGAATTAGGTAGCCAAAATGAACGAAATTTGTTAATTTATAAAGATGTGTCTGTGTGAGAGTTGTCTAAGGTACACACTAATCAACGGTATGTAAATCAACTGTATTTCTTGCTTGGTTACACGCAGGTCATTTACATTTGATAACAACAAGATTCGTATGTGTTGTTGTTGTTGTTGTTGTTGTTTTTTTGGCATTCTTTTTTGGAGAAGTCTTGAATCTATTTTGAAAAACATGATCATTGTATAGTCTTCATGTTCAATCAACAGTATAGATCATATATGCAAAATATATGAGATTATATTCGAAATGAAAAAGAAAACCACAAATATACGTCTCAATTGCTGATGTTGAAATGAATCATTTGGGCGCATTTTAAACATGAAAACAGAAACCAAAAAAAAAAAAAAAAAATCAAAACTAGTTGGATCGTTTGAATATTCTTTTTAACTCCGCCTTACCAATTGCTCAAAAATACGCCAAGCTTATTTCTTTGCTGCTGTTGTTGTTGTTGTTGCTGTTATTGTTAATTTCAGTTTTCCCTTGTTTGCCTGAAAATCGTTTTGTTACTAATATTCATTTGAGACTATTCAATTTTTCCATTCTTTGGTTCAAATGAACCAGGAAGGCAAAGAAAAGCATAGGCTGCAATGAGAAAATAATTAAAGTAATCAAAGAAACGAAGAAATACAAAACAAAACTATATGAAGAAAAATGAAGAAGCAGAAGACGAAGAAGTAAAAGAAGAAGAAGTGAAGAAAAAAAAAAACACAAGCGAGAAGAGTAGAAAGACGAATCTAAAAGCAAATACATAAACATGAACATGTTTACATACACATGATCGTCGATATTTTTTGTGTGAATAGAGCTAGTGTTGTTTGTGCAGTGTGTGCGCGAATGTTAACGATGAAGCATTGATTTCATGTCTCTTTCTCATATTGTCGTTATAAAGTGAACTCTGTGCAATTCGCATACATTGTAAGTTCTTCAGATTTTATTATTTTTGTTAGTCGTTTTGTTTTTTTTTTTTTTTTTTCGTGTAAATTTTATTTTATTTTTTTTTCGGTTTGTGCATTTTTATTTTATTCGTCGCTCTGTCTCTCGTTATTTTTACAAACAAATCATTTAATTTTGCTGTCGTCATATTGGTTGATATCGTTGCATGTATTTTAGTTATTTTATTTCTATATATACATATCTTTTTCCGTTTTAGCGGATCAACATCGCATGAAAACCAAATAGAAGAACAATATTCAATCCAGTTTGAAAAGCATCGACCAAAGTGTTGTCGTTCGTCTCGCAGAAAACTGCTGTTTTTTTTTTTTTTTTGAAATTTTGTGTTCGCCGTATATTTATCAACAATAATATCGGTATAGATAGTGTTGTGTATTTTTTTATTTTATTTTTTTTAAATAAAAAATCAACCGGATTTCAAATTTTATTGCATTCTGTGAAAATAATTTGGTTTTTGTGATTGTTTTCTGTTATTTTGATTTAAGTCCATTTTCGGGGGAATTTTTTTTTTTATTCAAACGACAAGTTTCAATGACTTAATTGCAAATCAATTCGTGTGTTTATAAAATGAAATTAAATTTTTGCTGTGGCTTTTGTGGTGCATTCAATCAAAGATTGTTTTTATTTAAAAATGTTTTATTTTGTGTTTCTTTGTTTATTTGTTAACGTTTCGTTAATACATTTGCCATTAATACATTTAATGAATGCTTATACTTACTCATTTACTCAGATTTCGATTCAAAGCAATATTTTCATCCGTTCAATCGCAATTGCATTGTGATTTCTTTGAATGATGCATTCCATTGTAAAACAAAAGGAGAAAAAGAGCGAGCTATTGGAAAAAAGAGAAAAAAAAACGCTCGATTAAAGTTGTTTTTGTGTTCGATAATGTTTAGCGTGTATTTTCAATGATTCAATTGCGATGTGTCGCTTTTATCTGATCGCTATCTTATTGCGCGAAATGAAAAAAAAAAAAAAACATTCACGGATCTAGTGATATCGCCATATTCGAGGCATTTGTTTTTGGGTACAAAAGTTAACAGAAAAAAACAAAATCATTAGACTGGTTTTGATTGCAGACAGTTGAAGAAGTGACATTGCGGTGAACATTTGCATATTTAATGAAATTTTTGTCGGCATTTTACCATTCATTTAAACGCATTCAAGTTATTTCGTTTCCTTGAGCATTTTTCATTCAGTTTTGTTGAAATTTGACGGTTCGTTTCCTCTGATAGCCATTAAATTCTTTTGATGTTAATTGAAAAAAACACAAAACAAAAAAAAAAAAATTATGAAGAAAAAAATGAAACAAAACAAAACAGAAAAATACGATTTTGGTGAAAATCCACTGAAATGACATTGTGCATGTGCGTTTGTGTGTGTGTGTGTGTGTGTGTGTGTGTGTGTGTGTGTGTGTGTGTGTGCATGAGAGTGTTCGTGGCCATGTTACAAATTGCGAAATGCCAAAGCACAAAAATCGACAATTCAAAACAGTATAAATAAAGTAGCATGGAATCTAATATATGCTCGTACAATTGCATTTCTATCATAGTAACGAAATCGAAATTGAATGCTTTCGCGTAGCGGTGGAACCGTAAACATGGACGATAAACAAAGAAAACGATCGTAGCAGTTACAAACATGTATAAAAGTACAAACTACAAATATATATTTGGCGTACAAGTTTTTTTTTTTCTTTTTTTTTTTTTGCGTAACATTCATAACACAAAGAGAGGAATGAAGACACACCGTGCGGCCAATTACACCAAAACTCCGTTGCCAATATCACTTGCCATTTCTTTAATTTTATTTTTTTTTTTTATTTTTCTCTTCATTTTCATTTTCATTTCTTTTATTTTTACTGTTGTTGTTTGTCGCATTTTATTTTCTCAATGCGTTCTCAAAAAGCAATCGTTGGTAATGCTTTTCATAAATATCATCGTCAGCTAAATGAGAGTGAAATGGCTTTAAAAGAAATGGTAACAAATGATTGGGCTACAGAGACAAAATACGTTGTATTATTCAAATTAAAAATGGTATTGGATTGAAAATGGAAACAAAACCAAAATAAAATATGTTGAAAGTAATGAAGCAAGAAAGAAAGAAAGAAGGAAAGAAAGAAAGAAAGAAAACAAAAAAGAAAGAAATATAGATAAATAGAAGGAAAGAAAAAAGATCATTTTCACTTGTATCATCGAAACAGAGAGTTTTCGATGGTTTTCTAACCTTCGGAGAAATAAATACACCGATTTGAAACGAAGAGGTTGATGACAATTTTGTAAATGAGATGCGATACGGTATTTAATTGGTCATTTATTTCCTATTTAGTGCCTATGTGATAATTCATTCCAAAAGCATAATGTGCACGATAGAGTGTGTGTGAGATAGTGAGAGTGGGAATGTTGAAGAAGGAGAGAAATAGCTCTGTTGTTTGTTTCATTTATTTTTTTTTTTTTTTTTTTTGCCTATTTACTACACAAATATTATCGCATAAAATTTCGATTGTGTGATCATTTCAATTATTGCGTGAATGAAAAAAAAAAAAAAAAAAATTACGATTTGAATAGCAAATTCCACAGCAAAATTAATATCATCTACATTGAATGACAAAAAAAAAAAAAAAAAAAGAAAAATTCATGAAAAAAAAAATATCTGCGGCTTTATTTCTAGTTTCCACATGAAAAGTTTGTGATTTTTAATTCAAATCAACGAGTAAACTGTGCAAAATAAAAACAAAACAAAACCACAAATTAATCAATAAACAGAAAATAACAATGAGTTCAATAAGTGAATTAAATGAAACGGGCCGACAACCAACGAAGACGGATAAAAAGCGTCTTAAAAAGATGTTCAGCTGGACCGATGATGGAACGTAAGTAATAAAATCAATCGAAGGACATACACAATTCATCTGTACATTGAGATGGATATCAGACTAATTCAGATGTATTTTCAAAAAAAGATTTTAGTTGATTTAAGTAAGAACATTTCCGTCAGTGCATGAGCGTGACTTTTGTGATGTGCGTGACATACTCTACAAGCACATAAAAATAAAAACGGAAAAATCGCCGCATCAAAATTGATTTGAAAAGAGAGTGGTGGGGGGGGGGGGGCAAATAGAAAGATTCTTCCATTGTATCATCCACGATTACAATTAAATTGTTTGAATTTGTTTAGCCTTTGTATTGATAATTTAATTAACAAAATCAAATGTAATTTGCTTGAATAATTTGCGTAAAAATTTTATTGTATTTTTCACATAAATTAGAGATTGAAAATGTGCTTCAAATATTCAAACAAAATATCCGTATGTTTAATAAGCAGTTCATTTCCATTGACGTTATTTGCAGATTAAATTGACTAGTTTTTGTTTTTTTTTTTTTAATTTTCCGTTTTTTTATCGCCACTCACATCATATACGTCAGTGGACGGTTTTTCATGTTTTGGTGCAATTTAAGTGTTATTGACACGCGTGCGCATCCGACAATGTACGTTGCACTTCATTTCACAGCAGTATATACAGATCAACCAGAACTTGATTAGTAGCTTTTCTTGTTTTATTTTCATTTTCTGTACTCGGTTCGATTCGTTTTGCTTCGCAACATGTTATTCAAGCCTACTTGTGTTAATAGTGCAAGCAATTGTTTCTTCTTTTTTTTTTTCTTTGTTGGTTTCATTTTACAGCGTCAAATTGCGTTTTTTTTTTTTTTTGATGTAATCTTGTTTTGGTGTTTTTTTTTTTCATTCCCAAGTTATTTTCATACCAAAAATTGCATACAATTGCACCTTATTGGTAATTATTAATTAACAAAAAGGAAAAATGGTTAAACAATTCTCAATTCATGTAATTTCAATGACAATTATCTCAAGAATCCGGTTCACATCAATGGGTGAGGTCAGTGAATCGTTTGCTATGTCTTCTTTTCAAATCAATATCAAGAAATACGGCTTATCGAAATCGGCAACACCCATTCAATGGAAATAGAATATAATATACTTGATTTATCAATATGATAACACACTGTTTGATGAACATTTTATAACTTACGAATTAGACATAGCAAAATAGCAATATTAGCAAACTGGCTATAACGGAAAGAAGGAGAAAAAAAAAAGAAAAAAAACACAACTGAATCTAAAATCCAGAATTAAAGAATGCACCTCAAGTGAATGGAATTCAATGTACAATCAACAGAGCCAACCACCTTGTAAATGACTTGGACAAACTGATTTCTCTGACCCCTCTCTCATTGGTATGCATTATCGTCGTCTTCGTCATCGTCGTCGTTATTGTTGCTATTTTTATTTTTCTTCTTCATATTCAACTTATTACATCGTTCGATGTCAAAACCCGCATCGCCTCTTAGCGATGTGACAAACAGTGATAATTGTGTTGTTTAATGATATCTTAGATGGTCTCATAATGTTGATGTAATTTTTCAAAATTGCTTTACTTCATTGATGGTAACATTCTATGTTTGATAAATATTAGTTTCGATTTTTGAATTATTATTGCAAAATAACGTTGTATTTAGAATTGTTGCTTAAGAAAAATCGTTGAATTGTGGCAACGAAAAATCATTGAAACGAACAAAAAAAAAAAAAAAAAAGAAAGATGTCATCATGGTCAAAATCATCGATTGGATCGAATTCAATCGAATTACAAATTCATCAGTTAGTCAATATGAGCTTCGTATGTTAAATCGAAGGTCTTTCCGTTTGATCAAAATTGTTGAACGAAAGGAAAAGTTACCGCTGCCGTTCTTTTCGGTTAGACATTTTGTTTTTCTTCATTTGCTCATTTTGTTCACCAATTTTTTTTTTTCTCTCTCTCTCTCTCTCTCTCTCTCTCTCTCTGTCTGTCTCTCTATCTCTGCATTTCGAGTTTATTCAAACGTACAACATTTTGAATGTTTCATTGGTATTTGCTGTTTTTTTATTTGCAAGCCTTTTTTTCATGTTATTTTGTTGATTTGTTATATTTATTGGCATATTCATGCATTAGATTAAATCATTTTTGCTTCAGAATATTTATTTTTTCCCCATCCGTTGTTATTTCGTGCTCACAATCACAAATCTTTGATTTGTTTTTTTTTTTTTTTTTTGTGTTTCTGTGCAAATCGTGCATTTTGCACAATCAAGTAATCACCGGTGAACTTTGAAGAGATCGAAAAAATTATTCTTCAGGCCAAATTACATTTGGAGAGTTGAATGAATTTGAAAGAAATCCCAGCATTTCGTCATTAGATACCGATGAAGGTTTTTTCTTTGTCGCCAATAGTTATTCAATTACATGTGCTGCAAAAAAATATCTATTCAATTACATGCGTTGTATATTCGTAATCAGAAGATCGTAGACCAAGTTACTTGCATACTATTATACAAAGATTAGATTTCAAGCATTTTCACACTCGAAACGATATTCACTCAATACTTTAGAAACTGCTTTTTTTTGCAAGAGTGACAGTGCAAAATTCGCATTAATTCGATTCATAGAGTATGTTTTGTGAGTGTTTTCCTATATTTGTGTCTCTTTCTCTCGCTTCCTCTCGCTCCCTCTCGCTTTCTCTCTCTCTCTTCTCTCTCTCTCTCTCTCTCTCTCTCTCTCTCTCTCTCTTTCTGTCTGTCTGTCTCTCTGTGTGTGTGATTGCTATTCAGTATAAGCTCATCTTTTATGCACGATAATTCGCTGGCTACATGCAATAATTGCAATAAGCGATTAAATAGAATACATAAAAACCGGTTTTTTTTTTCCATTCTATATTGCAATTTTGTAATTTATATTTATTACTCATTGATCTTATATTACCTATGCATAAGATTATTGGCCACGATTCACTTCACAAATATTACACATTTGTGACGCAAATTTATTGTTTACTTTTTTAGCCAATAATTTCCAGCAAGCTCTTTAAGAATGTTATTGAACCGTTTTTAAACGTAACAACACTTTCAATAGTACAGAAATTCCTGTGATTCAGAATAAAATCCCCCATCATTAGATAGCATTTAAAAAATGAATATTTATTTTCCTTAATATGAGAGAGATAATTGCATGCGATTCATTAGCTGCAATTTGGAAGTTTTGTTGTTTCTTTTTTTTTTTTTTTTGTTCTTTCTATTTTTACTTTAAATAAGATGATTACACACCGGGGGTACACTTTTGAGTAAAAAAAATGATTCAGAAAATATTGCATCGTTAAATTCGCTAATTGGCATGTTGATTAACAATTTTCTGGAATTGAAAACCATTTCAGTATATTTTTTTTTCTTAGTTTTTCGTTCATTCAAACTTTGAAATCAACCAATATATCATTTTATTTTAAAACATTGCGAATTTAAATTGTGAATTCCATATGGTATGAACTAAAAATAGTTTTTATTGATATAATCACAAAATGAATGACTAAATCCTTGGCAGAATTTTTTTTTTTTTTTTTTTTTGTTTAACATGAAAGAGCATAACAAAGTGGTTCTTGCTCTCCTCGATATATTCCAATAAAAAGGTTCAAGTTCCCTACCTCGTAATCTACACAAGTCGAATCACTTCTGGAGTGGTTTGATTTTACGTACAGAGGATATTTCCTATTCCACAATACACAATACATGACATAAGTGTTAAGCTTTTCTTTTTCTTTTTCTTTTTTTTTTCTTTAAACATTCAATATGTTAATGTATCAGAGTCAATTGTCTACCTCATTGAAACTATTTGGTCGATTGGTTGTGAGCTTTTGTAATGCTTTGGTTAAAAATGTTTACTTGCTATATTATTATTTATTGAATGAAATTCCTTCAACAAATAATTGTTCGTCTGCCATTTATAAATGGCGCTTTGACTGTGGAAAAAGTCAAGTGCTTGCTTGTATATTTACGCTGGAAATATTCGACAAATAAATAAAGAGACTTTTTTTTTTTGCGTTCAAAAGTAAATGGCAAACGAAGGTCCATCGATATGTAATTTTCTTATTCACTTTACATCTCTCTTCAAAATTGCGAATGAAATGAAGAAGAAGAAAACAAAAAAGTTAAACGGTCTGGTGTGCTTGACATTTCCGCTTTAAAAGAAACCGTCTATTTTAAGCGTTTCTTTATGAAAATGATTCAAATTCCACACATGACACACCAAACATCAAGCGCTTCAAAAAAAAGACAAATTAATAATAAAAAAAAAAAAAAAAAACTGGTTGACTGTCAAGTTACACAAAAAATAAACAAAGTGATAAACAAAAGAACCAAATCAAATATATGATTGTCTGAAGGCAAATTCCATTCAAAAATCGCAATACAAACAAAATCAAAGCAAATAATAATGAGCGAAAGTTTTTTTTTTCGTCTATTTCATCCGTCACCTCATTTTGATATAGAAATGAACGGTTCACAATTTACTGTCAGAATGTTGAGAGAAAAAAAATAACAACACCAATAAAAAATATAGTAAAAATTCATCATTTCTTTTATTGGATTTGTTTTGTGGCCTTCAACTGGATTTATAAGAATATTTTATTGTGTATTTTTTGTTTGTTTTTTTTTTTTTTTTTTTTTGGGCAAAAATGCATTTACTAACATCATTTCAAATTTAATGCATTTAAAAAAGAAAAAAAAAATGGAATGAAAAAGACTATGAAACAAACTATTGATATTCCATTTTAAATATAAACAAAATTAACAACAAAATAAATGACTTCATTTATTAACTCAATATATATATATATATTGCAGCCATTGAGCTCAAGTTCGATATCGTTAAATGATTGTGATCGGTAATAATGAAATATGCGCACAATTATCTTATATTATCAATTCATAGTTACAACAACTTAATTTGATATGCATTTTAAAACAATTTAATGAGGATATATGCTCCGTTAATAGATATTAAAATGCATCAAAAACTGGTTAATATTCTATTGAACTATTTGAGCGAAAGAAAAAGAAAACAAAAAAAATTGCGAAAACGAAAAAGAAACAAAAACCAATCTTCTCTAATAATAATTTCACTGAATTTAAAATAGTACAACATTCTCGATTTGAATAATTCTTTTTTATTTTGTGTTTAAAATAGCCAACTCATTTCCCATTAGAAAAATGATTTTTTTTTTTCTCTATACATTTCTTTAATCATTTTTAAATTATCTTTCAAACAATGAACTAAATCGATCTTAAAATAACAATACATTCAGCAAACATAATCACTAACATCAATTGCACTGAACATAATCAATGAATATTGGCTGTTTTTCCATTTATTTCGAATTTTATTTCATTTCGACTTTTTTTTGTTTTTGTTGTTTCGACTGCATTTTCTGCCGTTGAATTTCCGCACTAAAAATGAATTTCAATTGTTGTTCAGATTTTTCATGCGATGATTGGTAATTAAGTAATGGTGTGTGTGTGTGTGTGTGTGTGTGTGTGTGTGTGTGTGTGTGTGTGTGTGTGTGTGTGTGTGTGTGTGTGTGTGTGTGTGTGTGTGTGTTTGTAACATATATAAAATTACATTAAAGCCCGCTTTAATTATGGATGCAATCGAACATTCACTAATTACTATAAATCAATTGTGCAAAATAAAAACAATGGCCATTTCCTTTAATAATAAAGGCTATCGAACAAGCGAGTGGATCAATCAAAATGAATGTATTGAAAATAAAAACCTTGACAATTCTGCAATGGTATAGAATGTGAATTCATTCAATTAAAGAGAAAAACGAGAGAACTTTTTCGATTGAAAGAATTCCATTGATTTTATGCAATTGATTACGCCAAATTTTCACGAATGACAAGTGATTTTGTGTATTTTTTTTTTTTTTACTGTTCTACCTGATTGAATCATTGATTCATTCCAATATATCATTGGGTAATAGTTTACGGAAAAGCTTTTCCGCTGAATAAAATTGCATCTTAAAACGAATGTTTCGATTTCAGTGTTTTTTTTTTCTCTTAAAAAAAAAAAAAAAAAAAAAACTATTTTTCCATTTGTCTCGTTCTATGGCTCTGTGATAAAATATTCAGATTATTATAGACAAATATGGAATAGCACCAAATAAGGAATGTATTTTAATTGATTTCCATATAGTCATATTTAATTGAATAATTTTGAATGGATTGACAATGAGGTCATAAGATCGCTTATTTGCATGTGCATATTACCAATTTCTTGACAATTTGAATTTGCACATTCACAAATACACATCGATTAATATTGTCTGCAAAATATTTTAATTTGGTGAGAAAAATGCTAAATTCTCTATAAAAATTTGTAATTAAATTGCTTTGCACCGAATAAACGAGGCAAATATTACAGTTGATTTGTAATAGTAAATTGTTTTAAAATTTTCTGCGCATCTATTTTACACTCAGTAAATGTGCAAACTAACGCACGTTTGAATTACGTGCACGTATTATTGTCAAACAACACAATCGAATACAAAATTGGCTGCCCCAGGAAAAAGTCACCATTTGTTTGTAACACATACACATTTTGGATTCATTACAAATGCATAATTTATTCGCATTTTATCGAGTTATACGTAAATAATTTTTGTTTGTTTTCATGTGGTGTCATTCAATTTCTAAGCGCTGCTTTCATTTCATTTTGTTTGTATCACAAGATTAATCACAATCATTAAATTTACATGCGATCGGCAATAGAAAAGCAATAATTTAAACAGTATGTATTCTATTTTGTTTAATACTATTGAATGAGTCAATGTTTCATTCACACTTGTTTCGATTGAAAATACGTTTGATTTTTTTATTTCAATTGTTTTCTCATTGCAGATTTTGTTAGCCACCATAGTAGGCTGTGCTTAATTTTGCTGTATTTGTTCAATCACAAATAAACTGCATATTTCATCGAATATGTAATGATAATAGGTTCTATTTAATACAATATTGATGGCAAAAGAAGATTATTTCGATGCAATCGACCTCCATTGATATATTGAAGTAATAGAAAAATAATAAAATAACCATTTGATATTGAAATACGAATATCAATTTCAAGGATATGTAATTAACCGCTAATTTGATTTGTTTCAATTGAAATGACGTTTCTATTACGTGATTGCACGGAACGATCATATCGAAATGATCAAAAGTATACCTACTTATCATTTACCTTTGGTGGCTTCATTCGTACATTCGATGATACTTAACAAAAGTTTTCAAATTAAATATGATAAAGCTCGACCATAGACTGGGCGCAATTTATCACAGAGGTCGCTGAGTATATATTTATAAAGCCCAATCAACAGAAGCAAAAAAAAAAAAAAATTACTCATTAAGACATCATTCGTAAAATGTTGATGGCAACAACATATACAACGGAAATAACCATAATGAATAATATTAAATAAAAAATTATTATTATGCATAATGATAATCGCTTTTTTGTTGAAGCTTTTCGTATTGAACACATTGAATGCATTTTGAAAAAGTGATTTTTTGTTTGGTTTAAGCTCTTTTTTGGCATAATTTTTGGTTATTTATGTATTGTTTCGCCTAGAAAATATAAAAAAAAAGAAATTGGTCATTTTCGAGTTTTATATTTGGACTGAATATGTAATAGCGTGATATATTTCCTTGAAACTTAAAAAAAAAAATACATACACAAAAAAAAAACGGTCTCGAACAAACTTGAATTTATTTAAAGCATTTTAATCAGACAAAATATATCCTACTTCATTTTTTGATATTATTCATTTATCCTTAGCGTACTGAAAACGTAGGTCAACGATATTGATTGATGGAAGGTTGACTTAAATCAATTTTATTTCTCTCTTTTTCTGTCTATCACAAGTTTCTTTCATTTAAATATCGTTCTATATTCAGTTTTCTATGCGTCTGGAACTTGTTTACAGTGAACACAATATCGAGAGCGGTTAGAATGCTAATTTACAAAATGGAATTTTTTTTTTTTTTTTTTTTTTTTTTTGTTCTCGTCACAACAATTTTAGATTGTTTTAATGCAACGCAACACAGCCAATATCACACTATTTTACTCACTTGATTTTCATGTCAAAAAAAAAAAAAAAAAATCAAATATGATAGTTTTGCGTATTCACTTATACCATTTCACCTGTGGATTTTTTACTGCTCGATCTTTGCATTTTAATTTCAATCAAATGAACCATTAGTTAATGGTGTACAATTTTGTTTTTTAGTTCCATCAAATGTTTTATGTCTATGAAATGAGATCGTTTTGTTCCTCGTTAGCGATGCTTTTTAAATGATATATTATTTGAAAGGCCATAGAAGAAAATATCACAAAAGTATAATAAAGTAAAGAGTGATTGTATCAACAGGCATCAACAAATAAATAGACATAGAAGAAAAAGAAAGAGAGAAAGAGAGAGAGAGAGAGAGAAAAAGAGAGAGAGAGAGAGAGAGGGAGAGAGACAAAGAGAGAGAGAGAGAAAAAGAGAAAAAGAGAAAGAGAGAAACAAACTGTTAATGATTTAATGCAGCTTCATTTCGAAATATGCGTTTCGATAACGATATGCAATATTGACCTTGCATCCACAATGTAAAGACAATTTGAAAGAATAAAAAGAAAAAGATATTTATAAAATAAAAACAAAGTGAATTAAAACTCTTTCATCATTCACATTGCATGCAAGCACATTGTAAATCATTTTTGCGTTGTTTCATGTCGGGGAAAGAAAAAAAAAAAAAAATAAATAAATAACACAATATTCTTACAATCACACTATTCGGCAATTATTCAATTAGTTATTCTCGATATTTTAACAACTAATTGAAATTAGACACAAACATGATTTGTAGCTAAAGTAAAGAAATCGTTGTTAAATGAGATAGATAAATTGCCGACGTTGAAATAAATTGTGATTATGTATTTCACTGTTGTGAACCTCGAAAAATTTATTCAATTGCTCATGGTTGTATGGATTTCCCGAAAGTCGCAATCGGGTTTTCCCAAAATCGTCAATTTGACTTTCATATTGCGTTGCAAATTCGGTCATTTTTTTCCCCATTTTCGGAATGATTAATAAGATCACAAGCGGCGGTTTCACGGTTTTACTAATTCTGCATAATTTCGGTCCATTTTGATATTTTTTTTTTTTTCTTTTTTTTCTTTTAAATGGTTAAATTAAATGCGAAAGTGATAAAAAGGGAGAATGAGTGATATAGATGTTGAGGGAAAGGAAGAGAGAATTTCAGATAGTCTCCTTCACTAGGGAGCGGGAATAAAATGACATATTAAAAGAAAGAGAAAGATTGGAAGAATGAGAAAGAGAAAGCTACCGAAAAAAGAGAATGAAATGAAGAGTGTTAGGAACAGTGTGAAACAAATTGGTTTTCGGGCATGCCATAAATGTTTCAAATACAAAATAAGTCATTTTTCCATGATTTCAAAGTCACTAAATTTCAACAAAAAGCGTTAAATGTTTTCGCTAGAATTTTGTATCGTTAGACATTTTTCGGATAGAGAATAATGCCATTTTTGAGTAGAAAAAAAAAAACTGAATATTTATTATTCTTGATAATAATTTGCCGTGTAATTAAATCAAATTAAAATTACAAGTATAATTGGAGTAATGTTGATTAATGAGGCTATGCAACGGCGAAAAGAAGCAACACGGACAATGAATATATATATATATATTCTAAGTGAAAAAAGAACAGCAACACATACACGTACAAAGTGATAAATTAAATGAAAATACTAAGTACAGTGTTTGCAGTCCTTTTCAAGAATATTGTAACCAATTATGAACCAGCTTAATTATAACATTTTGACCATGAGATCAATGCACTTTTTTTCTTTTATTTTTCGACACTTTCGTCGCCAAATAATGCAATTAAATTTTTAAATTTCTAAGAAATAGAGTTATGTGTATTTCGTGGAATATTTTTTTCTTCATTCTTGTTTGTTTTTTTGTTTTTTTTTTTTTTTTTTTTTTTTTGCTTTCATTTTCCATCATCTATTCGTATTCCTTATTGTCAGAATCGATTCGATCATTTCAACATAGAATTCCTGACCGTATCAAATGGATAATGAGGCGGAATTAAAAATTAAACGCAGTTGAGAGGAAAAATAAGAGTACAACAACAACAATAACGACGAAAACACAATGAATGATCATTCGCTCAGCTATTCAAGTGATTCACTATCTCAGCTCAATCATTTAAATGCACTTGAACATTGGACGAGCTTTAACATGGAATCGTCATATTATTTAATCTTTGCTAATAACCAGAAATTGTTTAAGCGTGTAACACAAGTAAACATTGACTTGATGTATATTCAACAGCAACGTTTATTGCTTGTGTGTTTTTTTTTTTTCTCGCTTGTTTAAAAGTTTCTCGTCTTGAATAATTTGGTCAATGATAGGTTCAAGTGTATTATAAATCATACGCAGTGAAAACTAGACGAGAAAATGAAAATATGCAAAAAAAAAAAAAAAGAAAGACAGAAAAATAACATACACGCGCGTGCGGGATCACTAAAAGCATGATGAATACGAAAATTATGAAAAAAATGAACAAAAAGCGAAAAACAAAAATTTTTTTTTTTTTTTCTTTTACACATAAAAAATTTGAAGTATCTCGCCTATAACATATCAAATTGACACCATTTCAAGTGAATTTTACACTAAATACATGACAACTGATTATCTTTTCGTCAAGGTCATATCACACGTCCATGTTAAAAGCAAATTTCATCATTGTATTTCAACTCGAATTTCATGGCTTTAATTAATAAAAGCTGAAGTTCTTGTTTGCATGAAAATTGCCATCCCTTGACTTTTGCTAGTTTAAATATGCACATTTTTTCGTCTCCTTTTTCTTCTTCAATTTCGTATTGTTTCATTTCGTTTCAGTATACAGGCCTCATTAGCTAATCTCTATGTTGATTCATTTATTCAGAAATATGATAAATTTCTAACAAATCGTACAAAATATCATGCGCAAATATAATTAATTACGATGCACTTTTTTTTCCCTTTAAATCCGGCAAAAAGTGTCAAGTATAATTTGCAAAATTGACATTAATCAACTTAATGCATTTTTACAACAGAAATTTACAATTAAAAATGAAATTAAAAAAGAAATTGAAAATGTAAGAGAATGACATTTTAAGAGAAATCTAGAAAATATGTTTAGAAATTCCATTTGATTATTTATTCTCATATAGAAAAAAGGGACAAAAAAAAAAACAATAAAAAATTGGTCAAATGGAAACAATAGAATGCTTAAATTGGCAAATCGCCAAATTAGTTTCATCAACAAGCCGGAAAACCCACTTTTTAATACACAACGCCTAACCTCATTGACCCCGCTGATTTTATTATTTCTTCTATTTTTTTTTTCTTATTTATTATTATCGCTGTATATATTGTTGTTGTTGTCCCTGTTGAAATGACTAAGAGATTAGGATGATTTGGTAAATGCTTTGTACTTTGGAACGCATTGCGTTCAACGTAATATTTCAATCACAATAAATTGTTGCTGAAATGTTGGTCTTGAATTTCATTTGTAATGTTTTTTTTTTTTTTTTTTTATTTCTATTCGGCGAATTGATTTGGAACCGATTTCTCTATTTCATAAATGCAAACATGAAAAAGACGTCATATAAAAACAAAAAGAAAGAAAAAATAAAATAAATACGGTTGAGAAAAAAGAAAAGAAAAGAAAAAAAATCATTCGCCATAAATAAAGTGTATTGAATTGTAGTCGGTTCCTTCATCGAATGCAAATCATCTATCGTGCAGCTATTAAAATCATTCGAGTTCGTTTTCATTCATTCATTCACATGGATTTTGATTTTGCTATCGATGACATAATCAAAAACTGTAAAATATATCTCAAGTTGGCTGGTGCGATTTTATTTTTCTTTGGCTCTTTTTTTTTTTTCTTTTTTGATGGTAAATGGCCTAACATAAAACATTGTTATTGTTATGTGTTTGTGCACTTGGCCCACAAAATCCAAAATCATATTTGCTAAAAAATATCCATAAGTTAGCTAATTGACTCACGCTAAACGTACAAACTAACACACAAAAAGAGGAACAGAAAGTGAGAGAGAGAGAGAGAGAGAGAGAGAGAGAGAGAGAGAGAGAGGAGAGAGAGAGAGAGAGAGAGAGAAAGAGAGCATTATGCATCGTATGCGTACTACTCTTAATCGCGCAATGTTTATTCAACTCTTAAATGGATTTGTCGAGTTTGCGTTTGATGTTCACATTAATCTCGGTTTCAATGTGAGCTTTCACAATATGCTATTTTGTGATCGTAAATGCGTCTTCACTGTCGCGCATTAACAATTCTTATTCAATAAAAAATTACTTAGTAACAAATCGGACATTTTTTTTTTTATTTATTCCCTTAATTGAACGGCACCGAAGAAATACCATTTGATGGAAAAGAAAATATGCGTGAAAATGTGAAGGAAAAGTTGTTGGTGATAATTTGTTTATTTGTTCTATGTTTCGTTAATTGTACAATGCCCCTGTCAACTGATTTATCCCGGACATTCAGTGAACGCATTACATTTCACATTTTATTCATTCACTGTGCACACGCAAAGCGTTAACGCACAAAATAAACAACGAATCACTTGAAATTTTATGTTGCGCATCGCGCATTTCGGGGAAATACACATACACAATATGCGCATGATTAAGTTACAATATCGACATCATGAAACTTTTAACCATGGTCACGCCAAACATATTTTTCGGCATCAACACGCGCCCGTGTACACACACACACACACACACACACACACACACACACACACACACACACCACACATACACATACACACAGAACCAATGACGTAAACGTATACACTAGATATCACAGCTGAACATTAACATATTGCTCAAGTTTATTTTTTCCATTTTACTTTTTGGTTCGACAAAAAAAATCGTTGTTTTTGTAATAGCAACAAAAAATAATGATGGCCTATCAACCGTTTTTATGATGTAAATAGCTCAACATTGTTCTATCTTTTCTCAATCCAAATGATACAATCTTCATTATTATGAAATTTATGCAATGATTTCGGACTGGCTTATCGGATATTTATGTAAAAGAATTTTCTTTGTTGAAGGAAAGGTGGAACATTCAACATTTATTTTGTTACGGAATTAAAAGAGGAGAAATACAACATCTGTTGCAAAACAATTCAAATTTCTTGGTTTTTCCATTCAAATGCAAACTTCTCGAGATGATCATCGAATAGTAAAAGTGGAGATTTTCTCCCTCTCTCTCTCTCTCTCTCTCTCTCTCTCTCTCTCTCTCTCTCTCTCTCTCTCTATCACTCTTTCCCACTCTCAATTTCTCCATTTCTCTATTACTCTCTATCACTCTCTCATCCACTCTTTCTCTCTCAATCTGTCTCTTTTTATCTCTCTTTCTCCCTTTATTTCTTGATCTTTATCAATTTCTCTCAATCTTTCTCGATTGGTCACTTTGGTCGATAATTTGCATCGAATGTATTCTTACTATGAACGAGTGTCGAAAGACACACACATGCACAAATCATTGATCTGTAAAACGAAATCTACATCAATATATTGAGATTTATAAATGAATCTTCATCTATTTATTATCATCATTATCGTTACATTTCGATATGTATCCGGCCATATGGATTTGTTGCGTTAGAAACACAATTAGTATTTACCGATTGTAAAATAAATGCGATTTGATTACGAAATAGGATACAGTTACGGCAATCAATCTTATTAGAATATTGTTTCAAGCAAAATGAAAATTACTCATATATAATCTTCTTCCATAACAGGTTGTCGTTTTTATTTGTTTATTTGTTTGTTTGTTTGTTCGTTTGTTGTGGTGTATTTTGTATTAATTTTCTTACATCTCTTCACATCACTTGTGCTTTTTTTCACTTTTCATTTTTTTTTTTTTTTTCTTCACGATTTCTTCACATTTCTTCATTTTTCATGATATTGCATATTGATTGTGGAAATCCATGTAAGTTGATTGCATTGAATTATCAGCGATTTTCTCAGAATCATGCCATATAATTGGTGTGAGCAATGGAGGTGATAAATATGGTATTGAATGTGTCATATGGGGAAGAAGGAAAAATGTGCAGTGAGAAAGAGAGGACAAAAGCGAAAAGGAGCACAACGAAAGCTCTTCAATAAAGCACATTCCAATCGGACTAATTATATTGATTTACATGGTTTTGAATGAGAAAGCTAGAGAAAGAGTGTGTGAGAGAGAGAGAGAGATAAAGTAAACGGAATCAAGATGAAGAGAAGCAAATATAAATCGAACGCGAGAGATAGAGAAAGAGAGAGAGAGAGAAAGAGAGGGAGAGAGAGAGAGAGAAAGAGAGGGAGAGAGAGAGAGAGAAAGAGAGAAAGAGAGAGTGAGAGATTTTACTATCCATTAGGTTTTGCTGGCGCGACACATTCATTAGAATTAGATAACAGTTGGTATTGATTTAATATCTTCAAACGTAACGACACAACAACAGCAAAAATAAATGATAGAAAGAAACAGTTAAAACGATATTCATGCATTGAAATCACACTAAATCCCCATAAACCGCTTTTTCATTCAAAGCGTGTGATCAACATCGAATTATGTAATTTTGACATACAGAAAATTCATCACATCAACACAATAGTAAATTGTGCTGTTTGTGTCTGTGTGATGCGTGTACATCACGCTCTGATTTGAAATGTTGACGATGTGCAAAAATGCGTTGTCGATTTGATAGCCGATCGGTTTTCATTTTAATTCATTTCTTTTAAATACCAACCATTAAATAAGCGATGCAATGACAATTTTTCTCATACTTTAACCCAATTATTCTCAGCAAATTCATTAGTAATTGCCGTCATTTTAATGTTTAACCGTTGACCATTGACGACTTTCACATAGCCAATATAGTTCGATTCATACATATGCGCGAAAGCACATAAACGTTTCAAAAATATTGCATTGATCTAGGGGGAAGACACTCATTAGCATATTAGGGAATAATAGTAAAAAGTAGAACTTATTAGAAACTTTGAGTACACACGTTATATGAAAATATTGAAAAGATTAAAAATAGTAGAAAAATAGTGGAAAAAATAGTAGACAATAGTAGAAAACCGTGTCTTCCCCCTAGGCATTGATGCAATAAAAACAAATGCGAGTAATTTCTTTCAACACTTGCATCATCATTCATCATTGATTGATTTGATGATTCACACCATCATCACAAATAAAAATCAATTACTGCAACACATTGCTATGGTAAATTAACGCATTTAGGGGGGAAAAAAAATCAAATGATTAATTTAAATGGAAATTTGATTAAATCAAAGAAACCAAAAAAAATCAAAACAAAAAATATCATACCCAAATCGGAGATGAATTACCAACAAAAATTTGTTGCCCCACACAAATCACAAGTTAAATATATGCCAATGAAAGTAAAGCATAAATATGTCTCTTAATATGGTGATTTTGTTTCTTTTTTTTTTTTTTTTTTTTTTTTGTTTCTGTGTGAGTACATGTTTAGTTTTTGTGGTGCAAGCGATTAACATCCGAAAAGTGATTAACAAAGAAGAGAGAATGTTTAGTAACACGCAACGGGTTTTATGAACGCTTTTATCAAATCGATACCTAGTAGGCTTTTTAAATGTTTGATCATTCTGATGAAATTTGTTTTGGTATCATTTTATTATTGTGTTTTGTTTTGTTTTTGTTTTTTTTATTTTTTTTTTTTTTTTTTTGCTTTCTATTTTTCTCGACCAATTATTGGAAATATTGTTATTTGATTTGATTCTGATTTACATCGTACCTGGCACTCTTTGTGTATAACATATTTTTCTACTTTTTATTCACCATACACACAATGTTAATAATCCAGATAGAAAATTGGTAACAATTTAATTTTCAATGTAGATTTCTTAACAAATATGCATGATTCCCGTTTTATAAATTATAACACAAAGATGCAAATATTAAATGATATGTGACATTCTTTATTTTTGCAATACAAAAATACACATACACAATGATAGAAATAACAAATCTGGATAATTATTTCTCAATAGACAACATTCAATTAAATGAATATATAATAGACATGACACATGTTAAATTAATTGCGTTTGAAAAATAAGTAACAGCAACCAGCATTATATAGAAGAATTCAGAATATCGAGTGTTGAATGCCTTTTTTCTTGATCTCTGGATTTAATCGATAGTGAGAGAAAGAAAGAAAAATTTAAGAGAGTGAACAACACAGAGAGGGAGATAGAATGATCGAGAAAGAATCATCGTGAGATAGAGATTAAGACAGGGAAATTGAGAATGAACAAGAATGAGCGAGAGAGAGAGAGATAGAGCGATAGAGAGATAAAGAGAGAGAGATAGAGATAGAGACAAAGAGAGAGAGATAGAGATAGAGATAGAGATAGAGATAGAGATAGAGATAGAGAGAGAGAGAGAGAGAGAGAGAGAGAGAGAGAGAGAGAGAGAGAGAGAAGAATGAGATAGAGAGAGTGAGGAGAGAGAGAAAGAGAGCGAAGGAGAGAGAGATAGAGATGGAGAGAGATAGAGATGGAGAGAACGAGAAGCAAAAGTAGATAGTGAGAAAGAAATAGCCAATTGTGTGATTATAAACATTGAAAATGAGATACAAAAACGATCCAGTTTTGAATCTGTTTATAAATTAAAGAAAAAAAAAACTAGCAGCAATCGACTTGATTGAATGGAAAGTTGAACTGGTGTCGTTTTTATGTTGTTGTGTATTGGTTGACGGTTACCATTGGGCCTTTGTCACGTTATGTATTGACGAAATCATACAACCATTCGAAATTTACATATATGCAACGATTTCATAATTCATTCGATCAACGAATTAAAGCTCTCTTCATAATCAACTCCATTTTCGATCGATTGTGCATATGTAATATAATCAATAATAAGTAATTTCGCTCTGTTCATTGTACAATTTGCAAAAATATCGCACGATAGCAAACAGGAGCCACACAAGTGGCTGCTCTCTCAGACATCATCTTACTCTACATATATTCATTTTTCGTGTATCGTGTATTTTTTTTTTTTTCGATCTTTGTTTTTCTTGCTGCTGCAGCTGTGACAATTGCTCGCATTTCTTCTTGTATACGACATTCTGTCTGTTTGGTTTGAAGTGTTGTTATAGCATGGCGCTTATGTCTCTTCCACTTCTTTTCATTTCGTGTGTGATTCCATCCAATGCGTTCAAACATTCATGCATTTTGCTTTGCACGACGATTATTATTATTATTATTATTGAAATTATATAAGATTTTGTCTTTAATCATTTTGTGCATTCATATTTATGTTGCTCATTTATAAATAGACATAAGTCATGAGAAAATCGTAATAAAACGACCAACCGCAATGATTTCAATTTTCAAACCGAACAAAAAATTCAAATTCAATTTTTTTTTTTCTCCATAAACTAAATTCGATTCATCTTTTTGATAAAATGAAATGTGCATTCAGACAATTTTCATAATCTGGTACTATCGACACAATGGGCACAATGAAATTCAATGGAAAATGATGGTTTATCATTGCACAGACACCAAATAAAATTCAAACTTTATTTCTCTTCTCGAATACATTGTTGTGTTTTTTTTTTTTGTCATCATCACATAAATTGTTAAGGTTACTGCAAGCAATTTAACATAATCGTATGACCAGCCGGTCAAATTCATCTTTTGTTGCATCGTATGCTATAATTGTATACATTTTTCTTTGGTCTTGCTCATACCAATGGTTATGTTTCAACTGCGCAGCTAATGTTAGCCAATTAAATTTGTACAAGCATTTACCGTATCGTCAGTCCAAAGTTACAATCGAAGACGGTGAGCGTTTTTCTTTCGAAATATTACTTTGCAACACACAATATGTGTAGAATGAACGGCGATCGTATCGTTGTTTATTTGTTTATTTGTTTCATTGCTCATTTATTTCATATGCATTATAAGTATGAAATAGCAGCATGCGTCTAAAGCGCTTTTAAATGCGTTTCAGTTTGGTGAATGCATAGCTTGATCGGTGTTTTGTTATTGTTGGAAAATATTCAACAGATGTTTGATTGTGTGTGTGTGTGTGTGTGTGTGTGTGTGTGTGTGTGTGTGTGTGTGTGTGTGTGTTTTTTGTGTGTGTGTGTGTGTGTGTATATTGGGCTTGGGCATTAAGCTCGATATGCTATATAATTTCATACGGTGCGAAAAGTCGTCTGTTAGCGTAAATTAATTGTGGCCACAAAATGTGTTGCGGTAGTAGCGCGGATCCAAGTGCGCATGCGTTCAACGCTTTTTTCCACAAGCGGATTAAAATCAATCAGAAACATATTTTACGTTAATTTTTTCATAAACTATCCAGTTGTGTTTATGGATAGTAAGTAACTGCACTAGTGCGACGCTGTTTAGACTGGAGCAACAAATAAGCTGATATCGACGATATTTCAATTTTCGAACAAAACAAGACGACCGATCAATCAGTTATAAAATCGGTAGAAAAAGAAAGAAAAATAAAATAAAAAAATAAATCAAAGATTGTAGTGAGAGAGCAAAACGATTAACCAAAAGAAACAAAAATTATTTATTTACCATACATCGACGACATTCCGTTCGATATACAATGTATTTGAATTTTAACGAATAGAAAAGAAACAAAAATTTAAACTACCTGAACATTGAACGAAGGCGAAAACGAAGAATTTGTCGCTTTGTTGTATAAATCAGTTTTGAAGAAAGAAAACGAAAAAAAAAAAAACATTAAACAAAAGTTAAATTGTCAACGTGTTGCAATTTGGATTTATTTATTAATTTCATTCATCAGTGCTTCGTGATTTATTTTTTGGTTTTTGTTTTCGTTTTTCGGTATCGCATCGTTTCTGGTTGCTCGCTTGCTCCGTTTGGCGAGCGTATGTGTCTTTCTCTGCGATTGCATGATTTGTTAGTGAAGATATCGTTGCCGCTATTAGTCAATTTTGGACATTCGATCATCTAAGATGTCCATAGCACGTGCACCTCAATATACAACGAAAAAAGCAACAAATTAAAAAGAAAAAAAAAAAAACAACAAAACGAAAAATTATAAGTCATCAAAGAGCAAAAGAAAAGTTACGGTGCAACGATCGTGTTTTCTCAAAACCGATTTATTTAGGGCATTTTTCTCGTTGTTGTTTTTCTTTTTCTTTTTTTTTTTTTTTTTTTTAATTTAAATATTAAAGTTTTGTGCATTTTACCAAATTCATCTGGAATCCTTGCTCGATAATTTCCGAAGTTTTGTGTGTCGATAAATTTGGTGCGTTTTTCCTCGAATTAAAGGAAATTTTATTTTTTTTGTTCAATTTGTGTAATTGGTTAGTAAAAATTGAGAATTGTTTTTTAAAATGAAATCAACTTATGAAGAGAGAAGACAAAAAAAAAAAAGAAAAAATGAGCAAATTATTGTGTTTAATAATTCAAATTAAAAAATTGTTAATTAACATATTGAATAAATGAAATAAAAAATTCGAAAATTTAAATAAAATTGAACATTTAAATGAATTAAAGTGATAAAATCTTATCATGCCGCGTGATTTAAATAACTTGAAAAGAAACAAAATTACATCAAAACAAATAATAATAATTAATTGTTAAATTGTTTGAATTTAAACAAAATAAATATAATGAAAAGAGATGGATTAAAAGATCTTTTAGAATTTTTTTTTTTTTTTTTTACTTCTTTGATTTTTGATCCAATTCATGAGCTTAAATGTATTGTGTTTAAAAACAGAGAGAGAGAGAGAGAGAGAGAGAGAGAGAGAGAGAGAGAGAGGAGAAAGAAAGAGGAAGGAGCGAAAGACAGACAGAGTTCAAATGTGGCTAAACGAAATAAAAGAAAAAGACATGTACTTTCCAAACCAAGGATATCATTATGAAATGAATTTATAAATTAAATTTAGTGCTGACACACTAAACTGAATCCAGGTTACGGAAGTACGGCATATCAGCTTTGATAATTCAAAAAAAAACCGAAAACATAATTAAAAAAAAAAAAAAATGTTTGCGGATATATAATGATAAAGAGAAAGAGAGAGGGGGGGGGGGGGAGAGAGAGAAGGAAAAAATAAATGCCATTTATTTTGATTTTCATTCAAAACTTGATGTAATTAAAGAAATTAAATAATGTGTTGATATTTATGGCAAGCAATGCATAACATTCAAGTGTGACGTGTGAATGCTTTTTTTTATGGATTTCCTTGTTGTTAGTTTGGTTAAAATGTTTGATTTGTGGTATAATCAGTAACAATTCAATTTTGTTAAAAATATATTCATAGATCAAGATAATCATCAGAAATTTCGTTGGAACAAATGATAGATATATCGAGGGAGATAAAGAGAAACAAAAGCCGATATTTAAATTTGTTTTTTTTTTTTTTCTTTAAATACAATGCATTTGACCTAATTTAAAAATGGTGAAAGAGACACTTGATAGAAAGAGAAAGAGAGATAAATAAAATATTAAATTAAGTTGCCAATCGTCCAATATGCATATCTCGCCACGAGGCACCACCACCAATAACAATTATGGAATTGTATAGCACATTGTTATATCGAAATGTTTAATCTGTTTTTCCTTTTCGAAATAATTTGGCGAAATATCATCTCTTACCGATTTGTGTGTGATTACAAAACAACAAAATATTTTTCTTCTTCTTCTTCTTCTTCTTCTTCTACTTTGGTTGTTGTTGATGCGCGTTTTTGGTATCTGTGTGTGTGTGTATGTTGTTGTATTTATATATTTTTATTTATATATCGTATTGTATTCTCTCCATATATGCGTAATTAATAAACGAGTTATGTATATGCGCACGTATATTAATGTGCGCACATACTGACTTTCAGACATATTATATCACATCGACAAAAGAAAGAAAGAAAAATGAAGAGAAAGAGAAAAAGAGAGAGAGAGAGAGAGAGAGAGAGAGAGAGAAAAAAAGAGTTTAAAATTAAACACCAGAAATATGGGGCTACTTTATCAAAGGAGATACATTCAATGTATGGTCAAAAAGTGACAAGAAAGGCAAACAAGTGAAGTAGAAAGAAGTTGGCAACTGAAATTCATCTTATGTAAAGTTTAAAAGGCGACGCAAAAAAAAAAGAAAAATCCTTTTTAGCAATGGAGAATGAAAAAAAAAAAAATTTTTTTTAGATGAAAGAAAAAGTCACTAGAATGCGGCAAAAACATTGAAATTACGCCCCACGCGCACATCATTTTGAAATCGATGAGAAAGTAATAAACATTACATGTGCCAAAGATACAAATCGATCGAACGAACACGACCAGAAGAAGTAAAAAAAAAAAAAAAAAAAAAAAATAACACACACACCGCCGACCAATCACTTCATTTTTTTTTTCCTTTTTTTCAATAATAATTACGTGTTGTCGTTAACTTGTTCACAATATAATATTCATGCGCTTTTTCAATAGGCATCGAAAATACAACATTCATACCATTAAATGTTATATGTATTGAATATTCAAACACATTCAAACGCCATAACCATAATGGGTGACTTTTAAACCCAAACTCGAAACAAATATCAACAACAACAATCAAATTATGTATATTATATATTTGTAATCAACTGAACCGAAAGACATTTCGATACCGAAATTTTATCGTATGATTTTTCATTTTTACACATATGTTTGCGCTTGATTGTGGTTTCATTTCTCCTTCTTATTTCATCTACGATGATATTTCTTTTGTTTTGTTTCGTTTCAAATGACCTTCGAAATGTTTTATTTACCTTAAAATTACCCACATATATATGTATACACACACACACACACACACAACAATGCAATAGTTTGGAATGAAAGAGAAAAGATTTAAGATTGATACAAGTGAAAGAAAGAAAACCCATGATAATGTTTTATATACATTGAATACAATGTGAAAGAGTGTGATGTTGTAAAAGATGTGTCTTCGATATTCACTTAATGTGCAATATGTTTATTTTTAAAATAAACTATGTGTTTTCTCTCTCTTTCTTTCTGTCTGTCTCTCTCTCTCTCTCTCTCTCTCTTTCTTTGTTTATTTTTAAACAATTTTGTGTTAAACGCTTGTAGTTGAGCAAGTTTTTCCTTCATCAAATAAGCTTATTCATTGATTATTACTACTTTGCATTTCGTTTATATTTCATATTTTTGAAATCTCTACCCAGTTGAGAAAAATAACAACGAAATACTTACACATTCAATTCATGGTAAACAAACGAAGGAAGAATGTGTTAAGCTAACAATTCATGCGACATTCCATCAATCAATTAATCAATCAGATTAGCAACACATTTTAAAAAATCACTTGCATGTATCAGCTGGCGCAAATATAAATTTACTATTATGCATACTTGCAACAAAAGAACATTCATTATTCAATCAAAATTTTACTTAATTACCTTGTAAAAATTGACTACGATATTTGATTGACGTATTTTTCTTTCCTTGTTACCTTAAAAAACGTAACCAAAGAAAAACAAATGGAGGAAAAATGCATCTTGCACTTTGAAAATTGGAATTTTGCTTCTTCTGTTGTTGTTGTTATTGTTGTGTTTAATTTCTCATTAAGTTTGCAATATTCGATTTAACAGAAATACCAAATTAATTGATAGTCATACATTTTTGTTTTTTTTTTTTTTTTTTTTTTTTTGTCATTTTCATGTTTACTAAAATGTTAGCATTGGTCAGGTTTTGTATGAACCAATTGAATGTTTTAAATGAAATCAATGGCAAATTGTCGGTAAACTAATCATTCAATGACCCTTTGAATAGACACGAACGTTGAACTGACTGAAATCGTCTGTGGCCCAATTGATTTTCTCCTACATTTAAATCGATCGAAAATCATTTTAAAAATTCATATTTTAAACATTATATAAAGGAGACAATTATATCAATAGATTTCAAAACAATGGTTTATATCTGGTGTACTGATAGGCCATATCCATGCGTAGATGGAAATATGTCGTTGAATGACAATCTATAAAGCAATTATGCTTTAGACAATTGTGTATTGGAATAGGTCAATTTGATGGCAATATAAAATCAAATATGAAGAGTTTGATATCGACCAAGCAACAACAGTTGAAATAAACGATTCAACAGTTTAACACTGAAACGTGTAACATTTTAAAATTCATACCAAATGTAATAAATTCAGTTGTTTTCACGAATAATTTCCAATTGATTCAATTAACTGAGTGTGTGTGTGTGTGTGTTTGGTGCGTTAATGTCTGTTGATAGTAATTGATGATGTTATCGTGTATAATGTTGTTTTATTGCATAAATATGTTTTTTTATTTCACTTTCATTTGGTTCCGCATATCAAGCCAATTGTTTTAAATGATGCACAACAATAAAATGCACTATTTCGGTGGTGTAAATTGAAATCATTTATTTTTTTCAATTAACAATCAACAATGTCAGTGTGTTTATTTGTTTGTGGGCTTAACTCAATAAAACTCTCACTGTCGGTGAACCAAAAAAAAAAAAAAAAACCCGCCAAATATTTTGGTGTCTCAGGAAGTTATAATGACATAATCCAATTAGTCAAATCATATTTGGGTCAATTCAACGATCACTATCTTTCTCTTCTTTTCTTCTTGTATTCTTCTCAAAATACAATGCGGCAACGTCAAATCGCAGTCATATCGACGAGATGTATCATTCACACATTGCATACACACCATTTAAATTAAATGTTAACGCAATCGTTATATGGACAATTTTTGAATTATCTGTGATTTGTTTACGAAACAATCATTTTAAATGTGAATAATAAAAACCACATTTGCTACTACGAGAATGGTCGATAAAAGCATTTTTTTTTTTTCTTCTCTTTTTATATTGTGAATGACCACAGAAAAAGAACAATCAAATACATCACACACAGTCGTGATTTGTTGTTTCATAAAAAAGAAAAAAAAAAAAAAATGTCGCACCAATTTTCAAAGTGAAGAAATCAATAAAATGAAAAGTGAAGAATCGAAAGTTTCTTCACATCGACACATTTCCATCAAGCAAGTATTTCCATTAAAAAATTTATTTGACATTATTAATGCGTACATTTGTACACATTGATCGCAATGTGAATCGATAAAAATGTGAACTAAATTCATGTTGTTGCTGTGTACCATGCCATTCATTATAAACACAAGAAATTCAATCACACACATGTTTGTGTGTGTGCTTGTTTGTATGTGTGACATTCTTTAAATTTGCAAACAAGACATTCACCAATTCAATCACAATCGAACAAATGTAATGACAAATGATATGGTATGGTTGTGGCCAATTTTTGGCGAAAATAAAACCAACTACCGAATTTTATACACTAACACTATTATATCGTATTCAACTTATAGCCATGATTCTTTATGATGAATGTTTTGTGGCATTAATGTTATATGCCACTGTGTGTTTGAAATTTTCTGTTCATATTTCGTTTTTTCTTTGGCAAAACCAGTCTTTCAAGTAAAAAGAAGAAGAAGAAGAAAAGAAAATATTCAGTGAAGCGATTTTCAGGTATAATTGTGTCCAGTTGATCAATTTCGTTATTACATTCACAAATACACAGCTGGAAATTGAAGAATTATGAAACACACAATTCTATGCATCTACGCAGAAATCGATAAATTGAATGAAAATGAAAAAGAAGAAGAAGAAAAGGCACACAGAAAAACAACGAAATATTCAATCAACCGCATATGCGTTTATTACTCATATGGAAGTGAAAAATGTACGAATGGTGAATTCATTCATGTGAATATTGGCCTGTTCAATGCATTGAACGAATGTAAAGGAACGACCGAATGAACAGCAACAACAACAATCATAACACAAATACACACAATTTAACACAAAAATGTGCTTACAACTTGAGGCACAATGATTCACTCTTATTTTCATTTGGCCATTGGCGATTGCCCCAGCCAACGTACTTAAAAAAAAAAAAACATGCATATTGCACACATCAACTGTATTATATCAGTGGCGAATATTTGATTCCAACACATTTTTTTATCCATTTTATATCAAATCGCATATTTTTTTTTTTTCGCCACCATTTGCCTTGAGAGAATGTTCAACTTACAATAACCGAAAGACGAAAAAGAAAATTGAAATGAAAATTAAAAAATGCACCGCAATAACTAACCGATTGAACGAAAAACCATATTGGGCTGCATCTTATCAATAGCCACATTTACTCGATCCGTATGTTTTGCGTGTCTGTGTTTTTTTTTTTCCAATTTAATTTGAAAAGAAAAAAATCTTTTTCGATATATAATCGAACAATTTTCATTTTAAACGGAACACAAATGAATTTACTTTGTACTTAAATTGGAAAAAAAGGTGCATTGTATATTTTCGTTACTGTAGCATCTACGCACCAACTCATTTCGATCATTTTTCGACATTTTTGTGACTTTTCTTGCCTTTTTGATGCGTCCGTCTCTTTCTCTTACTCTTTTTTTTTTTTTTTTTTTTTTTTGACTCATATGAATTACGTACTGCATATTTGCTGAATTATGGATTTTGTCACTTTGATAAAGAAGGAGGGTGAATACGATATTGACATTAATTACTCTCGATTACCGTCAAACTATTAATATCATTGCTACTTATTACATTACCAACGAAAAATACATTTGCGAAACGAATGCATGTTACAAAGGCAAAAATAAAAACAAAATGAAATACTCACACTCACTCAAATACACCCAGGGGGAACGGGAGAGATATAGAAAAATTGAGCGAGAAAAATGTAAAGAGCAAAAGAGAGAGGGAAACGATTAAGAGGTAGAAAGAAAGAGTCAGAGAGAGAGAGAGAGAGAGAGAGAGAGAGAGAGAAATACATGCAGTAATGTACATATTCATACGAATATCATCTAGTGCGATGGAATTTTTTCATTGGAAACAATTTCAATGATAACAACATTTTAATGCATCTAGATCTACTGCTTCGTTATATATATATAAATATATATCTTGTTTTTATTATTATTTCTATTATTTTTCGTTCAACTAACGAATATAACAGCAACTTCTAGAAAGATTTGATGACAAATTGAGAGAAAAAAAAAAAAAAAAATTCAAAAGTATTCATTACAACTATATGATTTGATAGTTAAATAAAAGTAGCAATAAGCCACAAAAGCTACATTGAACATCGAAAAACAAGGAAACCATAGCAGCAACCAAGAAATAGAAAAAAAAAAATCCAAAAATCATGCGATGAAAAAAGACGCATGAAGCTGAAGGTCAACTATTTTTTTGTTTTGTTTTTCTTCTTCTTACGTTCTTCTCTCTTTTTTTGCGACTGCTCAATGCGTTGGTCACCTGTTACGCTAACTTAATGCCGCTATTTAAAAATGTATTTCCAGTAAAAACGCCAGCATGCTCGCGAGTGTTACATCTACATAATTTATTTACATTTAAAGAAAGCTTGTGAATGGCTACGAAAAAATGAATTTAATACAAATAAAAAGATATTGAAAAGAAAGCAAAAAAAAAAAAAAAAAAAAAAAACAAGGAAAGAAAGAAAAAAAATTCGGAAAAAAAAGCTCGTTTAAATTGTTTTGATATAATAAAGAAAAAGTGAGAAAAAAACAATTCATTAAACGTAAAATCGAAGAAAAAAATACGATAAATAAAGTGAAAAACTAAATGTTATTGAAAAAAAAAAAATCTTATTTAAACAAAAAGAAAAATGCACACAAATTGAAAATGAAAATATAATAGTGATTTCCAATTTTTTCTGCAGCAAATACCGGATTATTGAAATACCTATAGACACTCAAAATTTGGCATACAAATTTCAATAAAACAAATAGCAACACACAATGTTAATAAAGTAAGTTCAATTGGAAAAATCGAGATTTGGCTTCTTTGTTTTTTTTTTTTCTTTTTTTTTTTTGTTAAATATTTTATAAGGTTCGGGTCAATACGGGTGAAATGTTCAAGTATACACGGTTCAGGTGTATGATCAGTGCAATTCTATGGCTGACGATTAGCGCTCAGCTACACCAACCGTAGCATATTCGACTGATCTTCATCATTTCATTTTTTTTTTTCTTCAACAATTCAAACTCTGTATGATGGCGCATGGTGCTTGTGTTTGTGTTTCTAAAGATGTTCAATTTTTTTTCGCATCAAGTGTTGAACAATCAAAATATTTACTCAAAAAGGCACACGCTTTATTGTAAATTGTCTTGAAATTCGGCAAATTTTTTGTTCGCTACTCTTTTGGAATGCGAATTATGACCCTTAATAATTCAAGGATTTTCTTATTACTAACTAATGTCTTTCTTTACGACCGTTTTTAAATAGGCTTTTGTTTTTTTTTTCTTTGCGCTGCGTTGAATTTTTGTTGTTGTCAATATTCAATGCTGATGATGACGCGTTCTCAATTGTGTACACGTTTTTCTTTTCTTTTTTTTTTTTGTGAGTGAATGAGTAATTGCATTTAATTCGTTGCCAGACACTTGAGCGGTAAAAATCACAGACACCAATGAAAAAAAAAAAAAATAAAATAAAATTAAATAAAATGATTAAAACGTGCTTGCAAAAATATTTAATGGATACTTGAACGATGAGTCAATGTGATGGTATCAAAATGGAACAAGTTCATCACAGTTCACGAATTCTGCACGGAATTCTAAATCACAAAAATCATCGAATTCTATGATACCGGAAGAAATTTAACTTAACGAAGTGATTTTATGCTAAAATTGAATGATTAAACGAAAAAAAATAACAAAATAACAACGTCGACGGTGATCACAACAACACGTAATATTAAAGCCCACATAGTGTAATTCGGGAACGTGCTTGAACGATTATGCGAATTGGCGAGTGTCTAATTATAATTGATTGTTCTATTTTTACTAGTTTGTATATTCTTCCTTATGAATTTCAATAGAAAAAAAACACATGACGCCATCAAAACTTCTCGCATTCATAATCAATTTACAATTAAACAAGTATCCACTTGTACAAAATACAAAAGTATTTTTGAAAAAAATGTACATTGTGCAAATGTTTTATACACATAAACTGTCAACGAAATTATTATGAAGAATTGTTGTCAAGCAACGAATAAATCATGATTGTCATTTAACTGCAAATACTATCGGTTAAAATCAATGCGTTCTTTTCTTCAGTTTTAATTTACTGTTTTACAATTGAGAATGACAAATGTTTTTTTTTTTGTTTTGCATTCTTCTCATCATATGCGTTAAATTAAAAGTCACACATGAGCTGACAAGAGAGAATACACAATTTTGAAAACATACAAACTCGTTTTTCCATTTAAAATCTTCCTCAATCTATCGTCGTTTTCTTCGCATACAATGTTCTTAATCTTTCTTGACAGTGTGACGTGAGTGACAGAACTAGCGTTATTGTTGTTTTTTTTTTTTAGCGTGCTAAGAAAAATGAATATGATACATTGAGCATATTAATTACCAAGTCATTGCAATTTTTGGGTTGTTATTCTTGTGTGTATGAATTGTAATCAAATGTAAAAGATGGAACAAATAGAGAAAAATTAACGTGTATACGAATAAATGGCAAATAACGATAAAAGTGCGAATGAAAGGCGAATAAGAAATAATCATTTAATTTGTATGCACACATTCGAGCTAACAGATAAACACAAAAATTGCCTTTAAATTTTTGTGTGGACAACATTTGAAGCGCGCGCGCGCACATGATGTACTTGATTCGTCACTACTTTATCTGATACGCGTTCACATCACATATAAAATCTACGTCAGTGTTGTTGTTTTTTTTTTTTTTTTCAAACGATTTCATTTCATACGAAAAATGAAGGAAAATAATTTTCGTGATATGATTATTTGATTGATGTCATTTGCAGTTATAAACTGTATCGATAGTATCATGATGAAGAATTGAAATTTGTCGTTCGTTTAACGCGATATCCTAATTGATAAAAAGTCCAAACAATAAAAACCGTTTAAGTGGGCATTTAATAATAATTTTATTGCGGCTTGAGCGTGAATAAACTGACATATTGAGCTTTGATTTGAGATTTGGTAATAAATATAGAAAAATATGTGAATGTCGTTGCTTTTTTTTTCTATTAAAATGACATGAATATTGACAATTTTTTTTTTTTTTTTGTTTTTGTTAGCAAAACGGAAATTACTGTTATCACAAAAATCTCAATTGACGACTTAAATACAACGACAAAATGAAGATAAATGCTGACTATTTTTTCACATTCAAAATTATCATGCTATTTATTATAACGTGTTTTATTCAAAGATGTTCAAAATGTGACTTACAAAATGACTAAAACATAAAAATAAATTTGAATGCATTTTATTTCAGTTTTCTCGTTAATTCCATACATCGTGCAGTTGTTACGTTTTTAATTTGCTTAGAGAGTAAACTTTGATCTGTAAAAGAAGACACGAAGGAAGGAAGAGAGAGAGAGAGAGTGACAGAGAGAGAGAGAGAGAGAGAGAGAGAGAGAGGTGACAGAGAGAGAGAGAGAGAGAGAGAGAGAGGTGACAGAGAGAGAGAGAGAGAGAGAGAGAGAGAGAGAGAGAGAGAGAGAGAGAGAGAGAGAGAGAGAGAGGAAGAGAGAGATAGAGAGCAAGAGAATGATAGAACGATAAAGTGAGAAAGAAAGAAGGACAAAAAGAGACATCAAGAAGCACAGATCTGATGCAAGAGATATGTTATTGTAGCGCGATCAAAACTATTACAGTGACGTCAGTATAAACGTTAAATGGTTTTTCAGTCGGTTCGTTGAAATCAAGTTGTTGCAAGCCTTGGCTGCAAACACTCATTACATTTTTTCTCTGTACAACTTAATAAATTATGTGTAAAGCGCCGTTTTTGTTTGAATTATTCGAAAGAGAAAGAGAGAGACTGAGATAGAGACTGAGAGAGAATGTGTGTGCGAGAGAGAGAAATAGAGAAAAATTAGTTGCTACTTTGATATGTCAGTGGTTGAATAAGGTATGAAGTCGGCCAGTTGTGTACTTAATGTTGTTGTTATTTCTATTCTTCCCTCTCCATTTCACTGTTTTCAGTTACTCTGATAAATCAAAATCGACGTAAAGCCATCCGGTGAGTTGTGACTTGTTTGTATATATTAACCAGTAAATGCTGATTTCCAAGAATATTCCACTTGAATATATTCTTGCGATGACCCGTTAAACCACTTTTTTTTTTCTTGCAAATATTGTTAATTATGGAAAAGTTTACTTCTTTTTTTGTCTTGTATACCCAAAGATTCATATCCATTTTGGTTTTTGGTTTCACTTTTCAAAATCTTATTATTCTTTCACCTGCGTTTTTGATTTTGAGCAGATGAAACCTGCTTCTATCAATTCAATGAACGAAAAGGAATCATTCGCTCAGTTTTGTTTGATAAAAAAAAAAGAAGAAAAAATCGTTTCTATTGGAGTAAACCAAGAAAGCTGAGCGATAATAAAATATACAAAAATGGTTGCAATAAACAAAACCAACTCTGATGAAAATAGATACAAACATAACTGAAAACGAACCGATGAAATGAAGAGAAAAATAAAATTTAATAACAACAAATCGAAATATACAAGCTGCTGTGTACCAAATAGTAACAAACTCTGAAGGACGCAAAAAAGAAAAAAAAATCCAACAGCACACGGTTGAATTGAGTATGTCTTCATGAGTATTACGTGAATGAATTCAATATTGCAACGTAAGAGCTCGATGCATGTGGTGGTCCGATTTTAGGTATTCGCACCTATGTGGGGAGAGAGATAGATAGATAGAGAGAAAAAAAAAAACCTCACATCAATGTTGTGCATGTGCGGTATTGGTGCAAATGAATACCAGAATGCAATTTTGAGGTTTGATTTTCAACACCATAAAATAGCCACAGACCTGTTCAGTTTTTACGAACGCAAAACATGCATATTGTATACATTTTACCGTAATAAAATATATCTCAATGCACTTCTTATATAAAAAATAAAATGAATAAACTCATGAACAGTAGAGAAAATCTTTTTTTTCATTTTCTGACCGCTTACAACCACACATTTATATCGCACAATAATCTTTTTTTTTTTTTTTTTTTTTTCATTGAGCGACAGCGCGTATCAATCGTAATGGCTCACTCATCGAGTTCCATCCATATATCTTGCTAAATTATTCGCTTTATTCGAATTTTTCATTCATAATCGTGATTTGTCAGCATAATTTTCCATCTCACATTCTTCTGAATAATAAATTGGAAATAATTTTTCTTTATTTCCCTGCACAATATAGACAAACCTATCCATAAAAGTAAAAAAAACTTTTACGCAATTGTCGGCACTTTCGGTGTCACTTTCGGCACATTTGAAAGTGAACTACAAAAGTATATATATCCAAAAATGAAACTGTTGGCCAAGAGAATCAGTTACAAATAATTCGTAGATTACTTTCGATTTTGTTTTTTCTTCTTCATCATAATTTTTACCTGAGAGCTTGTTGTGATTTTTTTTTTTTTTTTTTTGGATGAAAAAAAAAACCACTCAATATTTAGTAATAATATTAATACAAGTCAATTTCGTTATTATTGCTATCGAAACTTTTACAATTCTGTAAAACCGTTATAATTTATGTTGGTTGGTTGTTTGTTTGTTTGTTTTTTCTCTGTTCATTCATGTCTTCTTGAGGCGGTATGTTGTGTTTTTATAATTGTTGGCTCACAACGGTGTTCTGAAATTCCACCAACAGCGAAATCGCCTCAATTATGATGAAATGTTTGTTTTTTTCTTGTCTCACTCGATTTCGCTATATGGCAGCCGCTGAATATACATATTACTCAATCATATGAAATGATGACTGTGGTCTTTGAACGCAGATGACTATGTGAATAAATTTATGATTCGGTCAAATTCTTCATTTGACTAATGATATGAGCCAATACAAAATGATTGCATATCGTTAAACAGTGTTTACTTTGTCTTCTTCTTCTTCTTCATCATTTTTTTTCTGCTTTTTCTGCTTTGGATTCATCTGCTTCTTTCTTCTACTTCTTCTTCTTCTTCTTCGGTTCGAGTTCAAATCGATCAGTCAATAATTTCACAAACGCTGAACGAAAAAAAAAAAAAAAAAAAATAAAGATGAAACCAAGAATAAAAACGTATAGATTCTCAAAGGTCGTCCGATGTATTCAAATTATTTTTTGATTGCAAACGATTTTCACATCAACACAATACGATTGATAAATCAAGCATCGGTAAATGAACCAAGAGCTCAATAAAGTCACTTAGATTAAGTCAAGGAACTATAAGCATTCGGTTATTTTTTGATAGAAATACATAAACAAATATAAAAAAATCAACAAAAAAAAAAAAAAAAAAAAATCAAACACAGAGTTCGCGCAAACAAGCGATTTGGTTGCGAGAGAGTGAAGTGAACAAAAAAAAAAAAAAAAAAAACGGTCTGTATGAGGCATCATACTATTCAAATAGGTATTCATGAAAAATGTGTTCAGCGCAAGATGGTGTGTGCCGAATGTTATTCGCTGATATATAAATGAATGCTTGATGGAAAAAGTGAAGGACACTCAAACGAAACAGAACAATAACCTTAAATGATTAATGCAATCGGTTGAACATCAAAACGGTTTTGAGCCCAAGTTCAGGCAACTCAAATTGTCGTCGCTCACTTATTCCTGGCATCAACATTAATATTTTTTTTTTTCTTTTTTCTAAACAATTCACTTGCATATCTTTTTGGTAATTTATCTCGTTGGTTGACAAACACTTTGATGGACGAAAAGCATCCGCCGAATCTGAATGATCGTAAAATCGTATGGCCATTTGACAATTTGTTAATCTATGTATTTAATCAAATAGAAGGGCTATATTTATCAGTTTTCAGTGCCAATCTCCCCATATGATTCACCATGTTAACTTCCTTGTAACAAAACTGCGGAGGCGAGCATAAAAATAAATTGGAATTGAAATGCTTACAAAGCCATAAGAGAAAACAAAGCAGAAATAGCAAATGATTTGAAAATGAAGAAGAGTGAGATAAAAGAGAAAAGAAACCGTATTTCAGCTGACAATTTTATGATACGCTAAATTTAACCTTGCTGAGGTTGCGCTACACAAACGCATACACAATTTTTTTTTTTTTTTTTTTTCATAACATTATTATTTCATTTTTACTCAAGTTTTCTGTTGTTTTTTTTTACTTCTTTTCATGCTGTAAGTAAGTACACATAACAATAGCCCATACAGCTATATTTTCTACGGTATGCATTGCGTTGAAATCTATGCGCTATTGCGACTTACGTCTGGTGAATATCATAACAAATGTAAACAATTGATAATTTTTCGCTGTTGTTGTTTTTGTTGCTGCTGCTGCTGCTGCTGCTGCTGCTATTTTAGTTAAGCAGCGGCCTTCACAGTATTTCTTGTGTCATAAAAAGAAGAAGGCAGAAGCTACGGCAATGGCAAACGTAATAAAACGATAATAATGTATGTATATGGTTATGCGTTTTGATTGTGAGTAAATACGATAAATATTTGTCCATGATTAGGTTTTTTGTCGATTTCAACATTTTTCAACAAAAAAAAAAATTAATCCAAAAATAAATCAAAATATTTTCGTTTCAAAATTTTTTCGCATTTGATGAGTTTTTTTTGAGACAATTGAAATTTTATGGCGCCCGAAATTCGGACCCCAAACATATGTCGAACATTGTGCCAATTGTATGCAAAAATGTATGCAAAATGCTTGCAAAATGTATGCGAAATGTGTGCATAGTGCGTGCGATAAATAGAAGATGAATTAGATATGTGAAAGTTTCGGTAAGAATGATGGTTCATTTTAAATGGTTTTTGTTTACTTTCTCATACAATCTTTTTCTTTCTCGTGTATTCTGAATTAAATCGCTAAAATAGATTACATTCACAATACTAAAGTACGAGTGAAGCAAATGATTAGCGAAACAATCAAATCACCCGGAAATTTATACGCTTAAACCGACATCGAATATAAGTTTTTGGCATGGTTGTGATTTCACGTTTTTTGCTTTTTGTTTTTATTTCTATTGAACGCACAATATTTTACTGGTCTATTTTTTTCAATTGTATTTCAGCAAAGCATATTGCAGCAATACGTGCTTGAACTTCCACAAAAATTGCAATAAAATGGAAAAAAAAAATTCACAACAATTCCTCCCGAAAAAGCATTCATTGATCGTTTGCTTTGTATTGGTATTTGTTTAGTGCATTTGTTTATGATATTCGTGATGCAATTTATTTGGTGAAAATGAAACACAAGACCGAAAAAGATCTAATGCAAGCCTTTCGTCCCACAAAATTAAAAAGAAAAAAAAAAAAAAAAAAAACCAAAAACATTCGTAGTGAATGTTGTTTTTGTTTTGGCATTTATTTCATATTTTTTTCTTCTTCTCTTTTTTTCTGTTAAGCCAATGTGTTATGAAAGAAACTGAACATTGAAACCGCTTCTACTTTGGATTGTGAACAGCGTAATGCAAACATATTTGCAATACATACAATAGTTTATATGTATGATTAAGTTTGTGTATGTGTGTGTGTCTGTATGTCTGTATGTGTGTGATTTTTTATGTAATTTTCCCTGCATGCGACTATTGGAAGCTCCATAATTAAAAGTTGAAAAATACAAACAAATCTGTTCGAATGCATTCAACAACCACTAATGCAACAGCATTAAAACAAAAACAACAACACAAGCGTCAATAATCACAACAACAATAATATTCGTATAAATGCATAAATGGATAGGCAATGTATTGTGCTGCACAACTTGTGCATGAAGCGATGATGCACAAATATTACAAGCCTAGTTTCAGTCTTTATAGTTTTGTCTTTGTATTGGTTTTCTGTTTTTTTTTTTGCATACATTTTGTACGTTCAGTATATTTTCCATTGAATGACGAGGAAAATGAATAACAGAAAGAGCAAAAATCAGAATGAATGAGAGAGAAATGAAATAAATAAAATGCACAACATATGCAATATTACACAATTCGCACAAAATAAATGCTCAATTTTCACGGAATCAAAAGCTTAAGGCTTGAGACTTGAGACGCATTTTTATTTCACATTTCTTGTCTTCGTAACATTTTATTTTTGTTTTTAACATGTTGTCATTCAGTTTTAAAATTTATAATATGTTTATGCACTTGTTGGCCAGCTGAGCGAAGAACTTGCTCTCAACAAGTCATTTAATGTGTGTCGAGAGACGAGAGAAAGAAAAAAACAAAACAAAAACAACAATTTTACTTACATTTTCATTGGGTTTTTTTTTTTTTTTTTTTAAATGCATGCCCTTCCTCATATGAATCAAGAAAAATGAAAGTTTTATTGCAAGTTTTTTTTGTAACGATTTGAATGAACCGATTACTTCTAAATGATTTTCGATATTGTTACTAAAAATGATCTTACCTACGGTTTGATCTTGAGGAATTTTTTTTTTTCTTTTTGTTTTTGGTTTCTTGCTAGGGCAAACATGTATTGATTATTTCAGTCCAATAACTGGAGTTTCTGCTTACCAATAAAAACGATTAAACTGTAAATTGATACCAAAGTCGGTTTTGTCACAGTTTTTAATTTTTGTTACTCGTAGTTTAATGTGCGTACAAAATTTAGATGTCAAACACCATGTTAATAACATTCGAATTATAAGAAACAGTATGTGTAGTTGGTCGCATTTAGTAATGTTATGCAATAAAGATTTGTTCAACACCCAATCAAATCGAAAAAAAAAGATAGAGACAGAGAGACAGAGAGAGAGAGAGAATGTTTCAAGTTGGATACTGAAGAAAAATACAACAAACACATTTGTGTTCATTTAAATCTGCATATTTGTGAAATAGCATTGAATGGCGTCAAAAAATAAAACTGAAGGTTTTTCGTCGTTTCATGCAGAAACAAATGTATTATTAAATTATTGACCCAAAATGCAAAACCTCAGCACATTTCCTGGATGGAAGAAAAATAAAATATTGATAAAAAACAATAACAACAACAACAATAAATGCATTTCCTTGTTCGATTCGATGTCGTTTAAACATGAAAATGTTGAAATTCAGTTACTACACAGATCTAGAGAATTTCACCCTAAAAAAAACGTTTTTTTTTTTTTTTTTTTTTTTTTATTTAAGCAAGAAAAAAAAACTAAAAGACTTTGCAATCAAAAAAACACAAATGTGTATTCACAAATTTGACGAGGTAATTACAGTTCATTTCATACCTGTTAATTGATTGCAATGTGTTGAAGTGCTATTCTCACCAACCAATACAAATGCACATTATTAGTCAGTCTCTTTGAAAAAAAAAAAAATCTATTATTATTCACCTCAAACCATTAATTGGTACTATCAAGCATTTGAATGAATGAATTATTGTTGTTATTGCTATGAATATGGAATATGGTAGTCAGCTCTCTAGAAGTGTTGAATTTGATTTTGAAATCGAAATGAATTTAGAAAAAGTTGATGAAGAGAAGCGTCAAAAAGAAAAGAGATGAAAATAGAGACAAAAAGAGATAATACAACTATACGAGATATTCTCTGAGTGCAATTTATGAAAAGGAAACCAATACGCTTGATGCATACTGTTAAAAAACCCAGTCCGCGTATAATTATAAAATCAATTAGCAAACGTTGCATGCTACTGAAATTTCTCAAATACACATACGCACACACAAACACGTGCTAAATAGTTTGCTCGAGAGCACACCGATGGGTTATTGTTTCTTTGTGTTAATAGACAAGATTTAAAGAGAGAGAGAGCGAGAGAGAGAGAGAGAGAAAGAGAGAGAGAGAAAAAAAAAACTAACGCGAAACCTCGACACACCGCCTTTCATGTATGCAAACAACATTCAAATGTTTCTGTTAAATTAACCCGAAATTAGTAGGCAGACAATGTTTACTAACGTTGCAGCAGCAATAACAACAATAAGAAAACCAAACGGTAATAACAAGTGGAAAATAAAAAAAATTTATTCATATGAGAAATAGGTAGAATGTCTTTGCTCATTTGTCAAATGTCATAAGAATATTGAATCCATCAGTGGGACATTCGACTGCTTTAATTAGGGAATTGTTTTTCGAAATCGTTTCTTCACTGCCAATTCCATTGTGCACGTGTTTCTAAGAAGGAAACCCCACAAATTCGCAAAATTAAAAAATCACACAAAAATTAAAAAAAAAAAAAAAAACAAAAAAAAATTGAACCAGAGGTGTTCAAAAGGTGACTTAATTATTGTTGATGCACATTTGATGGACGATCATTTTGCATTTTAATGTTTGCTCATTGCAAAATTAATGAATCATTTAATTTGCCCATATTCTATGTGTTTCGCCTTTGCGGAACTTACATTGAAATATGATTCATTAAATGTGCTTATTCAGGAATTTTCAACCAGTTTTGGTTTGAAAAATAATAAGAAATAAAAAGCAGAACAAAAATAAAACAAAAGCATACCATAAAACAGCAACGCAACATTCTACAATTGTTCATTTCCTTCGGTTTGTTTTTTTTTTGCTTTTGTAAACATTTCAACACTTATTTCCATGAGACAGTTAAAATTCTGTAGATTCTAACCACATGTCAATTCTTGTTTATTTATTTCCCTTCTCCACTTTGTGGGGTTATTAAAAAATTGTGTCCGCAATTCATATCATTTAGAACAAATTAAAAATAGATTTTATTCATTCAACTAACCGAACTATGACCACATTTGTCGTCGAAGAAAAAAAAAAAAAAAAAAAGAAATAAAAAGAAATAAAAATAGAAAATAAAAGATCGATAAATATTTTCAAAATACGCGATATTCAAGCTAAAATTGTAAAACGATCCAATTAACTGCTCATATTTCGTCATTAGTTCTTAAAATAAAATTGACTGCACTTTGGCCAAAGTAATCAAATGCAATTTTCTAGTCGTAATTCACCAATTAGATGGAGATTATTTAATACAATTTGAATTTCATATTTTTTTTTTTTTTTTTTTTTTTTTGCCAAACAAAGCAAAACAAACAAAGCAAAACAAACAAAACAAAAACTTTGAGGTGCAATGTTCACATATCTTTTGATATATGTCGTTTTTTAGTTCGTTAGTCATTATTTTCGGTTACGATAATTGTGGTTTTATGTCTGGTCAATCACTCACCATTAAAATAAAAATGGAATTTTGGTGTCGTCTACCTTACTTAAATGGTTTATGTCTCATTGTTAAGCTTCATTATATTAATATTGTTGTAAGATTAATGTTTACCATTTGTTTTTTTTTTATCCTATCAAAAATCGGTTGGAATGAAAAACAAGGAAGAGAAGAAAATCGATTAAAAAAAAAAACGTGCAAAAAAAAAATCGCGATACAGTCATCAGTAAAGAATTTTAGCTAAGTTGTGTTCACTTTTTATGAAAAGGAAGGCACAAAAAAAAAATCAACAAATATAATGTATGCATTGTTATTTGTATAATTGGTTGTAAACAAATATTGAATTTGTGCAAAATGCGCTTGTTGATTCATTCAAATTTGTGTTAAAACTTTTAATACTTTTACTCAAATCATGTCGTACAAATACATTCACAAAATTCGTTCTTGATTTATTGAATTAAAATCGCAAAAAAAAAAAAAAAAATTGACATTTTGCTGTGTAAATTACATTTCGATTGTTGGCTTTGCATAAATAATTTGTTAATGCAATTTGTTTTTCATTGAAAACATTTGAATAGTCAAATATTTTACTTGAACTTTAGCCTGTCAATGTTGCTTATAAAATCATATGCGCAAATCAAATCTAATGATTGATCAATTTACAAATCTGACGAGAGCAATAATAACAAATCAATTTCTAACTGTTTGATGTGTATGTATTGGTGTTGCGTAAAACTTATTTGTTTTTTTTTTTTCTCACAAAACCAAAATGAATATTAGAACAGAATTTACTGTAAAAAAAATTGTGTGACATTTTGGTTATGTGTTGAAAATTTATGCATAAGAATGAATTGCATTCTTCATTTTAACCATTTCTTTGTGATTTTTTAACCGAAAAAGACTTTATTGCTTTCGCTAGATCTTTCCAGGCATTTTATACATAATTGTTTATTATTTCTTTTGTTGTATTGACGTCAAAGCCAGTTGACCATCACATTGCATTATTACCTTTCATTATGTCAATTTACTAACTCACCTAGCAACTATTTGTATTTATGACGTTGATATTTGTTGTTGTTGTTTTTTTTTTTTTCCTTATAATTTTACTTGAATTCAATGCGTACACAAATTTTCCTCCATCATATATATATATATATCTACCGGAAATTTTTCATATCGACTTTTATCATTCAATAGCAGTTTAGGCACATAAAGTAGGAAGAAAAAGTCCTCGTTAACAATTGCGTTAATTGAACAAATACTGGTATTAAGACATCATTGAGTGGTTTCGTTCGATGAATGAATGTATATAAAAAAACGAATTGATGACGTATCGTATGTATTGTTGATCTTAAATTACCATTTTGAAAAGAGCATTACCTCTCTTCGAAATTTCAATGCGGTTTGACGAATCATCGTTTACACACCTTTTTTTTCATGTTTTTTTCTCACCCTTGGGCTACTTTACCATTGTTGATAGGAATTTTTTTTTTTTTTCCTTCTTTTCAATACTTTCCAAATTCAAATTCGCTTCTTTGAATAAACAATAAATTATTTTATTTTTTTCTTGTTTTTTGTTACATTCACAGGGGCAGCGATACAAATATATCGATCGTCGATGACGGTGGAACAGTTTGGAGCCGACAACAGAATGCTGTGTCCGTGCGACATGCATTCAAACAATATGGAAGCAAATCAAAACCAAATCAAGTCCTGATTAATTTAAATATGACTGTAGCAAAAGGAACTATGTAAGTATCTATTGACAAATAACAAAATGATTAGTTAGACATTTGAAGACCAAGAAAAACAAAAACAAAAACAAAAATCATTAAAATTTGCAGTAAATTGTTGCAATGCAATATATGAATCGTTTTTTCATCTTTAAAATCAATTCCAGTGATAGATTCTGACACAGGGTACCTTTGATTCCTCTAAATTTATGGAAATTGCTTAATTATTTCCTTCAGAGTGTCATGCCAATTTTCTTTTTACCACGGCGAATTCAGAAGTTAATTCAGAACCTATGATTCCAAAATTTCAATTTCCTGTTTTAAATTCCGTTTTAATAATTCACAAAAATGTGAACAAAAATAGATTGGATTGCACAAACAAAATTGGTTATTTCCATTGAGTTTTGATTTTTTCATTTTCAAAATACTTGAGGAAAAAACCGCAAAATATTTTGTATTATCAAGCAATCAAGCTAACAATGCAATGGAGTCGATTGGATGATTTTTGTGCGTTTCGATGGTATGAAGAAGTCAAACATAGGAAACGTTTTCCGAAAAAAAAAAAGAAAAAATACTGGCATTTGCCGTGAGTGAATGTACACGATGAAGAGTAATCAATAGCAAGTAACATTTGATGAAATATCACACACACACACTATAAAAATGTAATTGAATCGAGAAATTGCGAAGTGCTTCAGGTGTAGTCAGACAGTAAAGTAAATGTGCATTTTTTTTTCAACGTGAGGATCATTTGGCATTTAAAATATTAAATAATATACAATGTTAATCAGTTGATGCTATTTTTTGCTGCTTAAATTGGCCGGAAATGTGAATGTCATATTCACATTCAATTTAAGATTTTTTTTTTTTCTTTCTTTGCTTTGTTTCAAATACATTGAACTTACTTAAAAAAATACGGATTTCGAATTACAAGTGGGCAGTATCTCTCTTATTGCTTCAATGAACATATGATTTTTACTTTTGTCGAAGAGAAAAACGATCAAATAACTATGTTGATAGCTTCACAGTTGATAGCATTCAAATTGAATTAGAATTTTAATGATGACGGTTGCGGGAAGAAGGAAAACCTGTCGCATGTTTGATTTTCATGTGAAATAATTATTGTTTATTTCGCAGACACAAACCAAAAAAAAAAAATTGATCTTCATCTACGCGTACGTATGATGATGTTGATAATGAGAATCAATGTTATTAAAATTGAAATATGCGGAGGTTCAATTTCGTTGACCTCTATTCCATCAGAATCAAATTAACTGAATAGTGTGATGGAGTAAATAAATCGAATGTTTTGGCTTGACAGACAGAAAGAAAAATAATATTTGATTAGTACGTAGTAATTAGCACGTACATGGTCTTGATCATTTGTCTATTTGCACGTCAGTAAAATCGATGACAATGTTTTTGAGAAATAGGCTTGGAAAATAGCTAGAGAAGAGCATTCTTTCCCCCTCTCCCTCTGTCTCTCCCTCTCTCTCTCTCTCTCTTTCCCTCTTCCCCTCCCTCTCTGCCATTTCTGTTTTGAAAAATCATTGGCTCTATTGATTTAAACAGATTTGTTCTTGCTGTTATTCACGCTTGAGCTAAACAATGATATACAATTAAACGTTCATATTTTATCATCAGTATAAGTCAATTTTAATTTGTGTCTATTATGTCACATCGGTCACATAATGCAAAAAAGAAGAAAAAAAAAAATATTAAAAAGAAGAAGCAGAAATATCAGTAAATTATGCGTAAGTGCTAGTCTGCGTTTCCTATTTTTATCGCTATCTCCCTTCTCTCGTGCACACACCAAATTCCATTTGCAGTTTTTTGCTTTATTTCTTTAAAAAGAAGAAGAAGAAGAAGATGATGAAAAAAAAAACATCATTCATTCTCTGTCCCTCTCTTCTGTGATAACTTATTTCATGAAACATATTCAAGGTAAAGGCGTACGAAATATATAATAAAACACGCTTATATGTGGGTCAATGCTTCTTTGTCATCGAACACATAGTACAAGCAAAGAAAAACTAAATCATCACTGAGTTGCTGTTTAGTTTTTCAATCAGATTTTGTTGTTGTAATTTGTTTTTTTTTTTTTTATTTATTTGAATTACCACATTACGGTAACTGTCAATTGCGTTTTTTTTTTTTTTTTTTTGTTCTTTGTTTTTTGTTGCTTGTACGTTTGTCTCTTACATATGAAACACCTTTGACAGTGTATTTACATATTTTCATGTAATTGGCATTTATGTGAAATATTCAATTGGTATTTAGTTGAAATGATGACAATTTTCGGCTTGACTATGAATGCTTAACAATATGATCGATTTGCTTTATTATTCAAATTTGTTTTGTTTTTGTTTTTTTTTTTTTTTTTCAAATTATTTCTTCAAACTTAATGATAGAATATCTCACGCATTAGTGCGTAATAATTGCTGCATATAATTTTGTGTAGCCTTACATCGAATCGGTAATACATAAATTGGAACATTTTTTTTTTCTTACGAATCACCTTTGTGAAAATGTTATGATTGGACTGTCAACTGATTTTAATTAACTTTACTCACTTTTAACCATTTTTAGCTAAATATATTAATCAAATGTATTGTTTTGATTTGTTAAATGTTGCAGATATGGTCTTTTGGGTGCCTCAGGTTGTGGGAAAACAACACTTTTATCATGTATTGTGGGACGACGCAAATTAAATTCTGGCGAAATTTATGTATTGGGTGGAAAACCAACAACGGGTAACAAAATAAAAATGTCAAAATTAATGACAATGTTAATCAATTCATTTGATCAAATTAAAATGTTTTCTTCTTGTTTAAAAAAAAAAAAAAAAAAAAAAAAAATCTATCTTTATTGTTTTTAGCACCTGGCAAGCGGGTAGGATATATGCCACAAGAAATTGCATTGTATGGTGAATTTACAATCAAAGAAACAATGATGTATTTTGGATGGATTTTTGGTATGAAAACCGATGAAATTTGTGAACGTTTGCGATTCTTGTTGGAATTCTTAGATTTACCATCACAAAATCGTTTGGTAAAAAATTTGAGCGGTGGACAACAGAGACGTGTATCATTTGCCGTTGCACTTATGCATGATCCAGAATTATTAATTTTGGATGAACCAACCGTTGGTGTTGATCCGTTATTACGACAAAGTATATGGAATCATCTTGTGCATATAACCAAAGCTGGCCAAAAAACGGTCATTATTACAACACATTATATTGAAGAAGCAAGACAAGCACATACGGTATGTCAATAAAATAAAATGTCATATTTCATTCGTTTCTTTTTTTTTTTCTTTTTTTTTTTTTTTTTTATTTTGAATGAAAATGAAAACCATTTGGAAATTTATTTTAGATCGGTTTAATGCGTTCAGGACGTTTACTTGCCGAAGAATCACCGCAAGCTTTATTAACCACATATCGTTGCAAGAATTTGGAAGATGTATTTTTACAATTGTCACGAAAACAAGGAACAACCAACGCTGTTAATGAATTGAATATTAGCAATTTATCACTATCCGCACTTGCATTTGGTAATAAAAAAGATGCTCCAGTTTATATCAGTCAAGATAGTGGTGTAGTAGGTTTGAATTTCCATCAAAGCAAAGAAGTACTTATCAATGATCATAATGGATCAGCAATGGGGGTAAGTTTTTAATTATTATTCATTGTATGTATATCAATGTGTTTGGCCATTTTATCACATGTGTTTTGTGTTTTTGTGTTTTTTTTCTTTTTTTTTTTTTTTTTTGTTAAATGTTTTCAATCCAATTTCATCCAATATAATAATAGATTCATTCATTTTGGCAATGTGTGTGTGTATTTTTTTTTTAATCTTCATAATAATTCAGGCATCAATTTCGAATAAAATATCGAAATAGTGATTGTTAAAAGCATTTCTATCACAAAAAACCACATTTCTTTATTCAAACAATTTTTGCTTGCGTGTGAGCTCATTAAAATGGCAATGTGAAGAAGAAAATTGAAAAAAAAGTTTATACAATAATTTCTCTTTCAAAACGCCTTAAAGCGATTCAGTTTAATTGACACTTTTTTCCTTTTTTTTTTCTCTATACATTTAACACTGTTTGTATTCTCACTCTCTCTCTCTCTCTCTCTCTCTCTCTCTCTCTCTCTCCTCTCCTCTCTCTCTCTCTCTCTCTCTCTCTCTCTCTCTCTTTCCCAATTTCCCAAATAATGTCCTAAAAAAATTCAATTCGGCATGAATAAATAGTTAGAATGTGAATTGGATTTTGTTATTGTTTTATCTTGCATTGTAATTGTTTGTTGTTGTTGTTGTTTTTGTTGTTATTGTTGTGATGTTATTAGAATTATCGTTATTTCCTCTCCATTTGCTCTAAACATATTCATACAATTTCCGCATGCATAATGTGTGTTTTTTAATAATGATCTTTATTACTAATAATTTGCCACACTCATCATTGATAATATTGTGCCACTTTATTCAATTGTGTTTAACGACAACATTATATCCCTTTCATATATTTTATTTTTCTTGTTTGTGTTTTTGTCAAAACCAGAATTAAAAAAAAAAAAAAAAAGAAAAAAAAAAGAAAAAAGCAAATTCATTTAAATTTGTGCGTTCTAAATGATTTATTTTAATTTTATTTGAATTACCAATTTTAAATTGATGATGGACAGGATTCAGATCAAGCTTTGGCACAGGTTACACCAATCGAACGTAAAAATACGCTCAGTGCGCCTCCATGTCAGGTATAAAGAAACAAAGCAAAATAGAAATTATAAAGAAAATCAAAGATTAAAACTTGAACGTATTTTCCTTCGTCATTTGTTGTTTTTTTTTTTTTTTTTTTTTTTTTAATGGCATCAATGCAATCGCAATGAAATAATAATCTCTTGTTTATTTCTCTTTGCGGATCAAATAATTAGGAGCGAAATAACAACAACATTCAAATTATAGCACATAGTAACAATAACAATAATCAGGTAAAGAGATTTACAATTGGACATATATTTCAAATACACACACAAAAACACACAGAGTCTCTGTTAGGGAAAATGTTAAAAAAGAAAAATTTATGATCACTTTTTGCTTCGAAATGAGAGAAAAAAAAAAACAACATTTATTAATTTGATTGAATTTTAGCTTAACGGTGCAGCACCTGGATATCGAAATGGTGGAATCGATTATGATGATTTGTCAAATTCCAATATTTCTGGATGTTGTAATGTAAGTTTCAATGTGAATTTTTGAACATTGATTCGTTAATTTAAATCATTACGAAAAAAAAAAAAAAATGAATTTTTTTCCACAGTTTACATCCAGAGGAAAAATTCGTGCCTTATTACAAAAGAATTTTCTGCGAATGTGGCGTAATGTTGGTGTGATGCTATTCATTTTTGCGTTGCCAGTCATGCAAGTGATTCTCTTCTGTTTGGCCATCGGCCGAGATCCAACTGGATTAAGATTAGCCATAGCAAACATGGAAATGAACGATACAATTGTAAGCAATTTTTTTGGTTATTGTTGGTATTTTCTTTATTATATTTCAGTTGAAAATAGATAATCATCATTTATTTTTTTTTTTCTCTGCTTGCAGCACTGCCCCGTTAAAAAGGAATGTAATTTCGAAAATTTGTCATGTCGTTATTTGAGTCACTTAAATTCAACTATAATCAAAGAATTTTATCCGGATCCCGAGTCAGCGGTTGAAGCTGTGCGAGTAGGTCATGCCTGGGGTGCTATTTATTTCACAGAAAATTTCACCGATTCGTTGGTTGCTCGAATGGCTCTCGGTAAATACATTTTCTTTTCTAAATTATTTCCTCAGTCTCTCTCTCGCTCTCCTTCTTTCTTTCTTTCTCTTTCTCTCTCTCTCTCTCGCTCTCTCTCGCTCTCTCTCTCTCTCTCACTTTCTTTTTCCAAATCACACTTTCACATATTTAATTTCTTTCAAATTTCAATACAAATTTACATTTGCTTGAAAAAAAAAAAATTTCTAAAAAATTTCTAAATATTTTATCAAATAGGACGAGATTCAGATGATGAAACGTTAGATCAATCAGAAATTCGTGTTTGGTTAGATATGTCAAATCAACAAATTGGTATTTTGCTCAATCGTGATTTACAATTGACATACAAAGATTTTGCACAAGGATTGCTACGTGATTGTGATCACAATCCAAAATTGGGCGATATTCCAATTCAATTTAAAGAGCCAATTTATGGAACAAGTACACCATCGTTTACTGATTTTGTAGCGCCTGGCGTAATTCTCACGTAAGAATTATAATAAAAAAAAAAAAAAAAAAAAAAAATATCAAAAATGTAGAAATTAATATTTTATCATTTTTTTTCGTCATTAATAGAATTGTGTTTTTCTTGGCTGTTGCATTGACATCGTCAGCATTGATCATTGAACGAACAGAGGTAAAAATATTCAACAATTTGTCATCAAAGAAAACAAAAAAAAAAAAATCATTTAAAAAAAGATAAATCAAACTAAAATGCTTTCTACATTTGTGTAGGGTCTTCTCGATCGTTCTTGGGTTGCTGGTGTAACACCATTTGAAATTCTATTCTCGCATGTTATAACACAATTTGTGGTAATGTGTGGACAAACGGCGCTAGTGTTAATATTCATGATTCTAGTATTTGAAATTACATGCAATGGTGATATATTTGGCGTCATTGTACTGACACTGTTGCAAGGCATGTGCGGTATGTGCTTTGGCTTTGTTATATCAGCCATATGTGAATTGGAACGAAATGCCATACAACTTGCCCTCGGCTCATTTTATCCAACACTACTTTTGTCTGGTGTTATTTGGCCAATCGAAGGAATGCCATTTATTCTAAAGTATGTCTTTTGATTCAATAAAATTTTCGAAATGTTAGTGAAAATTTTAATTGTAATTTATCATTTGTTTGTTTTTTTTTTTCTCAGATATATTTCCTATTGTTTGCCATTGACTCAAGCGACGACAGCATTACGATGCATGCTGACGCGTGGATGGGGTATCATGGAACAGGAAGTTTATTTAGGTTTTATATCAACATTAACGTGGATCGTTATATTCTTGGCAGTCACAATGATTGTATTGAGGCTGAAACGTGGTTAAAATGCATCTGATTTTAATTAATTAATTAATTTACAATTTTTATTTTAGACTTCATCTTTTTCGGTGATTTAACAGCCAAATCGGTTTAAAAAAATTTTTTGGTTTTTCTTTTTCATTGAATTTTATATCACATTCTGTATTTAAAATGAAAAAGCGAATGTTCAACATTTTCGTCATTATTTTCGTATTTGCTTTATTCTTTCCTACAAAAATAAAAGGGAAAAAAAAATAATATAACAACACATACACATTGATTCTTCTTCGTTTTGGATAGCGAAATAAGGGCTTTTTAATTAACTGAAAAAGATGAAACATGGAAATGGTACATATAGATATTTTTTAAGTTATTGACATTAGGAAAAAATATTTAAAAATTGAAACAAACAATTTATTTACCGAACAAACGGAATAAAATTCAATAAAAAAAACGAGAGATCTACCAAATAATGACGTGTAAATATAAACAAAAAAAAAAAAAAAACAACTTAAAATATGAACTTACAACCGAAAATCTGGGTCAGAGGTTTAACTCATACATACTCATAAAAGAAGAAAAAAAAAAAAAACAATAATGACAAAAAAAAATTGCATATACACAAGATATTATTATAGTGAACAGAGCCGAATCTTGTGCAAACAAATGACAATCAATCACACTACAAACGATTTTTGTTTTAGTTTTCTATTTGATTTCTTTGCAAAAAAAAAAAAAAAAAAAAAAAAAAATTCAAAAATTCATTCATCGCTTCACATGTTATTATCATATATAAAATATGTTCAGTTGAAGAATTTTCTTATCAACAGATCGAAGTTACCATTTTGAAATGTAGCGCTGAATTATACATTTTTTAACCTATTGTTTTTTTATCATTCAAATCTATTTATGCAAATGATCAAATTGTAATAAATAGAAAATCAGTGTCCTACATTCTTTCTCTTTTTCACTCCTTCCTCTCTCACTCCCTCTCGATAATTTTTATTGACATTTATATTCATGATTTCAATGTGTGAAAATTAACGAAAGAAATGTATGGGATGAACGGAGAAAACGTACAAAGTACATTTTCATAAATCAATAAAAAAAAATACATTGGAAAAGAGCTTAGATTTTATTAAGATTAGTCAAATGTATTTGGGTACCTATTAAATGTTTTTCTTTTTATTGTTTTTTTTTTTCTTCCTTATTCTTTCAAATGTGTAAAATGTTGGTATGCGTTTTGGCTATAATTTAAAAGATGAACAAAAACAAAAAAAAAAGACATGGAAAAATTTAATAAAATGCGTTTGTTTGTGTAACTTGAATGATGAAAACAGAAAAATTATTTGTTTTTTGAAAAGTGCAATGTGTAATGCTTACTGCAAGTAAAAATGAATGTCTTGACACCGTATTTAATTATTAGAATTATTTTGTTTTTTTTTTTTTTTTTTTATTCAATTATAAACTTCATCAATTTGCCCCTTAATAAAAAAAAAAAAAAAAAAAAAAAAAATAATTCAGAAATGTCTGAAATAGAATAATTGACTTAATTTTAATAGATTCATGACTTTCAATGAATTTTTTGACTACTTTCCCTGTTTTCAAAAAAAGACGAAGAAAGAAAACATGTAAGACAAAACTTGTGGATTTTATTTAATTTGATAATAATAATCAAGCGATAATATTTAATTAATTCAAATTTTTTAGTTAGATTTCAAGTGTTTTTCTTTTGCTCTTTTTTTTTTCTTTCTCTCTCTCTCTCTCTATTTCATTTCTTGGCAATGTTTATGAGCTGAGTTGATTGATTTTATGGATTTTACTTTGGACATTTAAATTGAACTGGGAATTTTGAGTTAATTCACCGGACAAACAAAAGAAATATAAAATCAATTTGTTTTGGCTTATTGAACAATTTAAATATCAAGGTGGAACTGTTATTATCTCTAGACTAAAATACATAACGTGTAAATAATTATCTATTTTCAATAAAATTGGTATTGATTTAAAAATAAATTGAATTTATATTTTGTACTGAATGTTATGAAATTAAATAAATTGCTCATAATCAATATCGTGCATGGTACACACATGATATGTAATGAGAAAAAAAAAAAAACAAATGAAATCATGTGATTCAGATATTAAAATGAAATCTTTTAGTCCTCTTTATTTGATTTATTTTTTTTCTCGAAGAAAATTCGCGATTACATATATATGACAATATTTTATTCAATGTAGCATTCGTTGAATGTTTTATCATATGAAGAGCTTTTATTTCAAGACATTGACGCCACCTATACGATTTATCAATGTAAACTGATTATACCAACGGAAACGGCAAAAAGATACAATTGGTCGTTTGCATTCCGTAATGGTGTATATGCAATTCAGTATATAAATTATAGAAATCGCTAGCTACACTGACATTAATTTGACAGCGAATACTACAACATTTGTTTTCAAATGTCATATTTCCAATGAAAATTGTGAAGCTTACAACCATGGTTGGAATTCTATACGTCACAGATTTGTTTGCGCTTTCATGCAAAAAATATATGAATTGATACGTCAAGTGAACAGAATTTTAACGAATGAAATAAAACGCAATTTTTTTCATTTTTATATCATCGTATTTTTTCAAAAAAATACAGACCAGTTCATGTACTGAATAATTATTTGCTGATGAATTTAGTTGCTAAATTTATCTGCTAAATCGTTGCGTGACGCTTGCGTATTGTTTTACGGTTGCGCTACAACCGTTTTTTGTGTGCAATTCTCTTGGACGAATGTACGGGTCGATACAATACGCAAGCATCACGCAACGATTTAGCAGATAAATTTAGCAACTAAATTCATCAGCAAATAATTGTTCAGTACATGAACTGGTCTGAAAAAATATAATCATACAAAAAAATGGTTTACATTTTTAAGTGCAAAACATAGAGTTACTCGATAAAATCGTAATAAATTTTCCACAACTCATAGAGCTATGATTCATAATCCTCCGGTAGCATAGATGGAATAGGTGTACGCTATATTATCAGAAGTTAGGCTGCTTGAATGCGGCCTGCGATTGAGTAGGTGACCATGTTGAGACATACTTCACTTGGTTTTCTCAATTGCAGGATATCAGGCACAGCGTAAGTTTTCTGTGACCCAACTTCCAGACTGGGGGATAACAACTCACGCCTTTACTGCCTAAGGGTTTTTTCCTTTTATAAATAATAATAATTATTCATATTATATTTATATGTTGCTTTTTTTTTTCTTAAATAGCTATCGAGCCCCGTGTGATCATTTGTTTTTTACTTTCTTTTGTTTCATCATTTTAACCTGCAAGAAAATAATTTTTTTTTTTTTTTGCAAAAATTGAATTTTGTTTATTTAGAAAATGAGTTTTTTCAAAACATCAATTTGGTTATTAAGAAAAATTTAATATTATTCGGAAAAATACATGCAATAATAAATCACATAAAAAATGATGAGAAAAAATAGACTTTTTTTTAATTAAAACATTTAATTTTTTCATTTATTGTTTGAAAATTTAATTTTTTCCATTGGAAGTAACAAAATTTCGTCAAAAATTTTCTCGAAAAAAAAGATGCAATAATAAAGAAAAAAAAAAACAATAAAGGAAAAATAGGCAGACCTGCAAAGCATCGAAAAATGCTGCGTATCTAGCTAACTGAGAATCGCAGTTCGAGAAATGCGGAATTCATGCGTCGCGGGCATAAGAATAAGAGAAATGGAGAAATATATAGCACGCGTTTAATGAACGCGTGATTTGTATTGTTTTGTTCATTCATTTTCTCCATTTCTCTCATTATCTGCTGTGTTTATGTCTGTGTCGAATGAATTCAGCATTTTTCAGGTCAGAATGCATCTATCAGTTAGCTAGATGCACAGCTTTTTTCGATGCTTTGCAGCCCTGTGAAATGATGAATTCACTATATGGGCACACGTCTTATATGATTTTTATAAAAACGCTTATACACGTTTAGTCAATAAACTTACTTGTTTTGCACAAAAAAACAAATAATGATGGTGAAAATTTTGAAAAAATTTTGAAAAAATATTGATATAACTTGAATGAGCCTATTCTGCGCCATATTGATATTCAATGTTTTTTTTTTTCTCTCGGGTGAGACATGTTAGCGTGTCTGCGTCCACTGAAAAACGAATAGAGACAGAGTTCCATATGTGACTGATTTCATACGTTTCAGCACGTATTTGTGAATATATTGTTCATGTGTGAGTTTCTTTTGAATTTTATCGTGACTATAAGCAGATGTTTTTTTTTTTTTTTTTTTTTTTTGTTCAATGCAGATGTTTTTCTTTGTTTCCAGAATTCCATTGCTTATAATGCAACAATTTTGAACTTGAAAATCAAAATGTACTGAGAATAAAAAGAAAATTCACAAAAAAAAAAAATTAATTGCAATTTCAAAGATTACAACTGCTAGAATGTGTATACACAAAAGCACTTCATACACTTTAAGTTCGAAAAGTTTTGGTTTTTCTTTTACCTGCTTTCCAACAGATGGCAGCATTAATTGTCAAATATAAGTGATGAATATGAAATTGAAAAAATAAAGCTATTTATGACACGAAACCGTCTGTTATTTTTTTATGGGGTTAGAGCAACTTTTGTAAAATGATTGAAAATATTCGCAATTGACGACAAATTTTTTTGCTCAGAACCCATTGAAAAATTTATCTTGAATCAAAATATCGAAATAGATCAAGGGGCAATTTTTCACAATACAAATGTCAAAAAATCATTAATCTATGATTCAATGTATTCACATCGTTTTTCTTCTTTTTATTTCTATTTGTTTTTCTCTTCGAATATTATATCAACAATGAGATTATACTGAGATTAATTTTCTTGTTCGAATTATTCAGTTTTTTTTTTTTTCTTCTTTGAATTCATTTTCTATTTCCTCAGCATTATGCATCATTTGTGCAAGTTTCCATGACTAATGAAATGATTGCCCGTTGATCGAGCTAAATTATTATTTGCAATGACTTTGACAATGACAGATTGATTTAACTGGCTGATATGAAGCATTAAGTGATTTTCAATTGTAATGTTGAAATAATATTCTTTTCTTCATTTTTTTTTTTTTCGAATATTTATTGAAATGATTGAAAATATATGATTTCTCCCATGTGAATATACATTTTTTTTTGTAAAATATTTTATGCCACACAATATCAATAAATCCAGCAAAATGGCAATATTGAAGAATGTGGCCAAAGATTTTGAATCGATAACTATGAATAAAAAACACGATATTTTGATTGGTCATTTTCTTTTCACAATATGTGAACATTATTTTTATGATTCGGTCAAAGAAATATGAGCTCAGAATATTTGCATATGCCCACAAAACAGTACGAAATTCTACAAGACTCATCATGTGTAAACGAGCATCGAAGAGAGAGAGAGAGAGAGATAGAGAGAGAGAGAGAGAGAGTAAGAGAGAGAGAGAGAGAGAGAGAGAGAGATAGATAGATAGAGAGAGAGATAGAGAGAGAGAGAGAGAGAGAGCGAGGACAAAATAAAAAAAGACGAATTTAATATGGCAGCATGAGAGAATCTGGAAATTGAGTATACCAAGTGCGTTTTGACTGCTTGCGGGAATTCATTTGAAACAGAGAGAACGACACCATCAGAACAGCATTAAAACTAAATTCCATTTATGCGAGTGTGTACAGCGATTTCTTGCTCTATACCATGTAATACATCATCTTTATAGTTCATATTACATGCGTTATTGTAAGCGAATGGTATTTGTTTAAAGTTGATTTTAAATTCTAGCACAGTGAGAGAGAGAGAAAGAGAGAGAGAGAGAGAGAGAGAGAGAGAGAGAGAGAGAGAGAGAGAGAGAGAGAGAGAGAGAGAGTTCAGTGTGATTCGGTTAAGTTTTCCCGTCGAATGGTTTGAAAAATGTGGCAACGAAAAGTTAAATCCATTTAACACGTATGGAATATATCTGGTTTGCAAAACAACATGAGATCATTTTGCCGTTTTGATATAACAACATATTCTCTTTTTTTTTCACTCTTTGTCTTTCTGCTGTTCCTGTTGCATTTTGAAAAGTATTTTTTGTTCTGAAATTACCAAATCTCTTTGTCTTTTCCACACAGATACAAAAATCTGTATAAACTCTTTTAACAATCGTAATTCGCATCAGTTTTGTCTTTTCGATGAAGTTTGATCGATTACAAGCAACGTATAAAAAGTGTAAAATTGAAATGAACAAAAAAAAAAAACGAGTCAAGATATCATGTGTGTGATTAATAAATACAATGAAAATGAATTCCTTTCTGTTCGATGAAATACAATGTGAAGAAAATGAACATGAAAAAAGGAAAAAAAAAAAAAATATGAAAAAATAAACAACTGAAGAGAATAACCAAATTCAGCATGATGTATATTTCAATTAATTTGACACTTGCACAATGAGAGAATGTCTGATCAAATGTTAAAATTACCAAGAATCTCGAGTCGACTAGGCGAGTTCATTTTCGAAATAGATGCAACGAATCAGCAAAATGATTGCAATCGATAAATCAAATTACGCGTGTGATAAACATCGCGTCATGTGATATCGTTACATTTTATCACGCATCAAAGAAATCATCAACAGCATCAGACGGCAGGGGCAGCACAGTGACCCTGATTAGTGTTGAAATAAATACAAAACCAAATGAATCAATGATAAAATCCAAATCCATTTTTCTTGCTTCATCATCCATGTGTTCCTTTTTATTTATAACTTAACATAGTTGTTACATATTGTGTATTGCTTTGTTTTATATTCAATAAGCAAATCCGAATAGTTAGGGCATACTGAAGAATAAATATTTCAAATTGAAAATTTCAATTCAAACGATAAGAAAATTAAGGAATCATTTTGAAAGTTCCATTTTTTTTTTCTGGAAATTTATAAAAATGTACACATCGACATAACAACAATTTCAAAAAGAACTTTTTCCTTGTCGATAAATACGAACAAAGAAAAAAAAGAATTTGGATGTATATCTATCGAGAATAATCAAATTCAGCATGATGTCTATTTAAATTAAACCTCATTGTATAATGTCTGATCAAAAGTAGATGTACAAAGAATGTTGACTAAAAGAATGCATATTCGAATAGACGCGACAGATCTACGGAATGATCATCATCGATAAATTAAATTACGCGTGTGATAAACATCGCGTTATGTGATATTATTGCATTTTATCACGTATCGAAGAAATCAGCAACAGCAGCAACAGCAACAGTAACAGCAGCACAGTGACCATCCGGTGATGAAACCAACACAAAACCAAATGAATTGACAGAAAAATCAATGTAAGAATACAAAGATGACGCTTCATCCATTCTTTTTATTTCTATCTCTTTCTGTCTTTTCCTCAATGCCTTCATTTTTATTGAAAAAAAAAAAAAAAAAAAAAAAAAATCTTACCTTAAAACAGTTGTTCTACATTGCATTGTTTGATTATTGATGCGAATACATTGATGCAACGGCTATCGGCTAAAAATGCGAAATGTCGAGAAGAAATGGCACAACAATTAATCATTTAATTATGGTAAATGGCATCGTCGTTGCAACTTGCGCAACAGTCCATTTTGATAATATGTTTGCGCATTTTATGAAAAATATTCACATTCATGCACCGATTGACATGTAATGGAGAGGCAAAAAAAAAAGGAAAGAGAGAGAGAGAGAGAGAGAGAGAGTGGGGGGGTTTGAGATAACCAACAAACCGATCAATGCATCATGTATAACTTACCATAGATTTTTTGATTTGTCAATTGAAACCAATCCTTCAGCTATTGATCTTAATTTATGTGTTCAGGCTTCGGGCTGAAACGAATGAGCGTGTAAGAGTACGCGCGTTCAATCGACAACCATGATCAAACACACAAACAACAAGCACTTGCCATTTTGCACATGATGATCACAAGTCAATGGAAATAAAATGTGGTAAAATCGATTTTTGATTATTTTGTTTTCACTTTGACGCTCTTTTCTTCATCTTTGTCATTTATTGAGATAATTTTGCGCATTTAAAACATTTTCTGTGTATGTATGTTTTTGTTTCGTTATTATTATTATTATTATTTTATTTTATTTTATTTTTTTCCATCCATTTTTCATATAAATATTTGTTTTTTTGTTCGCTTATTTACAAGAATTTTAAATTCAATGATTTTCGTTTTGTTGTTGTTGTTGTTGTTTTTTTTTTTTTTTTTTTTTTTTGTTCATTTCTTTCTCTTTTTAATTTTAATTTATTTTTATCTCTCGCAGTCTATTTATACTATATATATAATATTTATATATATATATATATATATATACTCAGGTGTCTATTTCCCTTTTAGTTTAATTCATCTATCGCTTCATTTTAAACCTGTATTACTTGATTGTTTTCTCGTTGGATACATCTTAATTTGTTCTAAGTTAACTGTGTCATTTGTTTTACATTGAGTTTTAATTTTTCTTCTTTTTTCATCTCTTTCATTCATTATTCCTTGTATTTTTTGTTTTTGTTTTTTTTTTTTTTTTTTTTTTTGAAATTTTTTTTCCTTCGGAGGTAAAGTTTTCATTTTTATTATTTTTCAAACCGAATTATATATCGGTGATTGTCTAAATTTTGATTGGTTGGGAAAATTGAGCGAATTGTTTTTCATTTTCTTATAATCATTTATAATGATTTATCTTTATAATTTGAAATAATTCATTCATTAATCACGCTGCTAAAAAGGGATATTTTTTTCTTTTTAAGAAATTGTTTATGAAATTTGCTTAGAAATGTCCAAACAAAGAGTCGATACGAAATGAACAATGAAATTGAAAAAAAAAAAAAAACAAACACTTGAACACTTATATCGAAATTGGCATTCATTTGTTCTAATTGAAATGTATATTATTTCCGAGTGAAAAAAAACTTCTTTCCTAACTATTTTAATGGAATGTTTGTACAATGTCTCTTTTCGTTTTTTAAGTTTTTTCTTTCATTCTTTGTCTTATTGTTGCGCAGATTATTTAAGTCTTTGTGTTATTTTAATATGAATTTTTTTTTTTTTTTTTTTTTAGTTCAACTCTTGTTAGTGACTAATGATTTGAAATTGATTTTGATATTTAGAACAAAGCGCTGTCATTACAAATAGTAACACTACAATTCACTTCAATTGTATGCATGTATGTGTGTCATGCAATGAGTCGATCTGTCAAATAAAAATCAAGATCAAATAAATCATTGTCATAATAAATGGAATGGCAGCAGGAGAAAAAAAAAAACGTAAGATTAAAACGAAGAAACGGCTTCGTTTTGGTTTTTAAATTGCATAATATGTTTTTTCGTGTGTACGTACTTCAACTATTATCTTTTTACATGAATTAATTTATTTAATTTAATTGGATTAATAAATTAAATAGATGCTCGATTGTTTGTTGTTGCTGGCGGTTGTTGTCGGTTTTTTTTTTTCTCTTTTCTCTCTTCTGTTGTATTTCACATGGCATTTAGTTTTGGAATTGTTTTTGCCGTCTTCAGTAGTTTCATGGGTTTATTTTTTCGTTTTAATTTTTATTCGTTGTAACATTGCGCGGAATATTGATCGCATCAAAAAGATTGCAAATAAAATGATGAACGTGAATTATATGGCTTCTATTTATTCGTTTTTTTTTTTCTATCTCTCTATACATAAAATTTCATTTTTTTTTTTTTTTTTTTTTTTGTCATTTATTCTCTCCCATTTTATTTTTGTTCGTTTCGAAAATATATATTTGATTTAAATTTGTTTTGTCTAAGCTCGTGTTTATCTAAATGTTTTCGATGTTTTGCCATTTTAATGTGAATTTTTTCTTTTCTTTTCTTTTCAGTACTTTCGACTCTGATATCTTTTCCATATCTCAGTTTTCTATCGCTTTTGTTATTCTTCTAAAATTCAATGAATATTTGTTGGATTTTATTCGTTCATTTTGTCATTTGGAAAATAATTCAATTTAACAAGATCTTAATGATCTTGATTATTTTGTATGTTCACTATGCAAACTTTTGTTGAACATTATCACATTTTTAGTTAAAAAATTTTCTTTTTATTCGTATTTTTCATATTAAACGAATTTTTTTTTTTCTTTTGTTTCATCTTATTTCTCTTTTAATATTATCTATTCGCTTAATTTGTAAAATGTTTTTAAAGTAAGCTCGTCGATTAAATTCATTAAAATTATTCGAAAAAAAAAAAAAAGAAGAATGCATTTTTGTTGTTCGTTTTTAGGAAATAATTGATTTTTGTTCAATCAAAATGTGAGAAGAATCTACATGCCAGACTAGTACGACGACGACGATAGCGACGATAGTGGCAGAGGGGGAAATGGATTTACAGAAATATTGCATCGCATCGCACCGCACCGCACCAATTCTAATTCTATTATTCATGAGAATCATCTGAATTTGAATCTGGCCAGCTATCGTTTATACATAATCCGATGGTACACTTGATTCATTGATAGCAGCTAATCGTGGTGGTCGTCGTCCATTTGAATTTGTATCAGAGCATTCCCAATGTGGTAATGGTGTTGTTAAATGTGTCATACCGACTACTTCATAACATCGATCACCAACATTATTTCCCGTCGTCGATAAATCGGAATAGTATGCTGAACTAGGTGCCGATGATACAATTGGCATATCATGTTCACCAAATTGACTATATGCTGTATTTTGATATGATGGATTACCGGAACGTATTGATTCACGATCTAATTCTGCATACAATGCTTCATCGGTTGGTTCTTGACTATACGCATCGTCCATATCTGAAATGAAAATGTTCAATATTAAATCGAATTGAAAATCATATATGATGAACGAAAACAAATTCTCGAATAATTCTGAAAATCATGTCAAATGTTTGATATTTGGATTTATTTCGATTTTATTCTGTGATTTGTTTGAAAATCATTAAAAAAGATTCGATTTTATTTGCCGTTTTTGATAAGTGTAGAGAAAAAGAAAAAGAAAAAAAAAAACGTACGTGTATAATGATTTTCAACCGGTGATCCAGATGAAGCGCCCATTTGATCAATTGGACTGGACGATGGTCGTCGTGTACTTAACCAGGTCCAAACACCTGAATTACTATTCACATGTGAACCCGGTCGTATGTTATCTACTGTTTGCTTAATTGTTATATTTCGTGCTGTGTCCGCTGACATATTGGAACGATTAACGCGGCTCCACCACGGCAATTTGCGTGAACCTGTTCAAATTTTCCAAAATTACATCGGCAAATGGAAAAATAAAGAGAATGAAACGAGAGGAAAGAGTAAAAAAAATGAAACACATTTTTCTTTGCATTTGTGTTTTTTTTTTTTTTTTTTTTTTTTTTTGAACAAAAACTGATGATGATGACGACGACGACGACGACGACGACGACCCATTAAGTTGCAGTAAAATGCAAAATTATACAATGCAGTACAGAATAAACGATATTGAGAACCGATGTAAAATGAAGATCAATTAAAAATTCAAATTATCTTCCATATTTTATTCCGTTTTTTTTCTGCTCTCTTCGGCAATATCATTTATACGGTTATGGAGCTTTGTACTCATTACTGAGGATTCATTGACAACTCGCACGAACCGAATGCGTGGTGGTTCAAATTCGTTTTCTTATGCTGCCTTATTTAAAATAATTTTTTTTTTTTTCACATTTTAGCAAAAGCAAAAAAAATTTCGTCTCAAATCGTTTTTACATCAAATCAACATGTGACAGGAGTCAAATCATCACTGATTTCATTCATATTTGCAAACTTACCGTTTGTGTTTGGGCTGTTTATTCTGAAAAAGAAAAAAAAAAGAGAAGAAAAAAACAAACAGATTAGAAAGCGTATATAATCATTATTCGTTTGGTAAAATTG
>JAQOWM010000466.1:1262500-1427500 GCA_029041755.1 Resseliella maxima | reverse complement strand
TAGATATATTAAGCTACTTTGTATAAGTTTGTTTTTATTTTTCTTTGGTGAATGGAGCGCGTTCAAATGTGTTTGCGACAGGTCTTCAATTCACATCGCAGATACATATTTTCACAAACAATTTTTCTTGATCATGAGCCGGCCTTTCAATGTAACGACTGCCAACTCGTTCAAAAAGACCATTTAATATAGAATTACAACAGATAGAATGAGTAAGAAAGTAACAAAGAGTGAGAGAGAGAGAGAGTGAGAAGGATATATACCAACAACACAGTAATAATACTAGCAACATATGGAGAGCAACTGCAAATATATATATTTATACACTTCAACGTTGAAAAATAGATAAATTATGTTAAATTGCAACAATCGTAACTATTACGGCATTTCAGCATGTTTTCATCAACTCCATCTATCGTCTTTGGGTCTTTTTCTTTGTCTACCTCTCTCTTCTTTCTTTTCTCTGTCTGCATATCTCTCTCTTTCTCTCTCTCTCTCTCTCTCTCTCTCTCTCTTCTTCTCTCTCTCTCTCTCTTTCTCTCTCTCTCTCTTTTTCATTCTCCGTTAACATGAACTATTAAGAGATCGCAACATTTATGTTTGGTTTGAAATTGATCAGAAAAAGTGTTATGCATCGACAGCAAACATTCGATAAATAGAATAAATAGAAAAATGACGATCAAACAAAATATTTTATGAAATCAGTTGCAGTTTGGATTATGTAATGAAAATGAATATGAAGAAAATGGAAAAAATCGAACGATTTGGAGAGACAAATATTGTTGTCTCTGGTAAACAATGAAACTATCTCAAAGTGAATTTACAAAATGTGCGAAAAACGCTCATTTATTTATTTCATTTTTTTGTGTGTTTGTGTGTTTTGCTGAATAAAATTTTATACATTGCATATGGCTGTTGTGTGTGTGTGTTGCTGTATGATATGGCAATTAGTTAAATGTATATTATTCAAGCCCTTGAGGCGTGAGTTCACTTGCGAAATAGCACAAACATGCCACTTTAAATGAGTCATCTTTTATGTACAATAGAAAGGAAACAATTCCCGTGCATTTTTTTTTTCTACATGGGAAATATGTATGCCGTATATATTGTGTAACCAAAATCATATCCTCAAGTCAATAAAACCAAAAGCTTAATAAAAACTTCAAATATTTCGATCGATACACGAAAAACGAAAAACGAAAAAAAAAAAAAAAAAAAAATGAGAAAAAAAATCGACACTCGACAAAATGTACATTTGTTGATTTTAAGTGTATCTTTGTAACTTATAACCCGGCAACTTGTGTGACTAAAATTGTAATGCATTCAATATGCCATGCGCGCACGACATCCAATTGCACATTCCGATTTAACTTTTAATTTTCATGTTCATTTCTCGTTGTGCATGTCATTTGTTTGGTACTTCTCTCGATGTGCCCGGTGCATACTGAATATCCGAATGAAAGAAACAAAACAAAAACCAACAACAACGACAACAACAAGCCGAGAAAAGAAAAAAAAGAAATAAAAATATAATGTGCATGTGTCACAGGCAGCTTCATCGATCTGTTCTCGATTCGATTTTAAAATAAGCATTGTATGTAAATATGTCACAAATATCTTGCATTCACCATCAAAATGCGACAATTTTAAATGTTTTATTTACATGAATTAATGTCATGATGTATAACCATCGGTTGTTCATGTTTGACACAATTTTCGTTTGTCACACAATTTTATCTCTCACTCGCTATATATATATATATATATGACTATTCTGTGTTCCTCTCTAACTTATTTTATGTTCTTAATCCCTCTATGTTTCTCGCTTCAATGGATGATGCAAAATCATTAGTTAGCTTTGCTTCAATGGCATCATGATAGATGCTCATGACTATTGATAGGATATTTGAAATGTGCTTGTTGAACAAGCATTATAGCTTGTAAAAATTTAAAGCGTAAAATTATAGGCCTCATTTGCACATATTCGATGAAAGCTTGTCAAAGCAGCAACAAAAAAAAAAACATACCAACAAATTCCAAATGAAGTTATGACAAACGCTAATTTGTGAATTTTTTGGTCTAAAAAAAAAATGAGCGTTACCGACAAATGATTACCATAATTTACCATGGCTTACGTTAATCAACATGAAAATATCTCACCAAAGAAGCACGTAATCTCTTTATACAAGCATTTAATGTCATTTACAACTGACTCCAAATTGACAATCAAATCAGATGCTTCTTCTTCTTTCTCTTCGATGAAAATCATCCGGACATCACAAAATTCGGATAAATTAAGACAATATCATTAAGCGATCTTTGTTGGATATTAATTTTTTCCTTTTGTTTTTATATTTTTATTTCGTTTTTTTTTTTTTCTTAGTAGATTGCTATCGAGAACACACACACGGATGGTAGCAATGATCACGCGCCAGAAGTGTTGAAATGAAGTCTTCATTCTGGTTAAGAGAAACCATCTTTTGATCTCTTCTTATCTTTGCCGAAATCATGCATTCTTTTTATGTATATAATTTTTTTCGTTGTTGTTAAAACATGCTTCTTAATCCCGTAACTGTACACGACTTAATAATTTTGCATTTTCCATCGATTACATCGAACATGTAGCGTGTCGATTTTAAAAATGTTTATAACAAAAACCAATCCCAAATTGAGGTTGAAAACGTTTTTTTAATAGACACGAACTGAATATATAGCTTGATAAAGATGTGATGCGGTGCGGAACGGGTGCGTGGGAACAAATTTGGCGCTAGCCAACACAAATACTCACACACGAACACACACACACACACGGGCACATGGGCACATGGGCACGCACACACTTATTGGTACGCAACATATATGTAGCAATTTCATTCGAATTTGTTTGTAATAAATTTTAAATAGCCAAATATGGAAACAATTTAAATTGGCATATAGAATGAAAATTATGAGACAAATCCACCACAAATTCGCTACTATTTCTAGCTTAATCAAGCAATTTACTGTCACACAAAATTATTTTTAAATTGTTGTTTATTACTGCAATGTAGTTTCAATATTTGAATTTAATGAGTTAAATTCGAAATGTATGATTTTTTCTATCTTGCTCGCACATTTTTTTCTCTTTTTCCACTCTCTTACTGTGCCTGTTTGTTTCTCACTCTCGGTTTATTCATTTTCTATATAAAATTGGATGCGACCAAGCCTAAAGCCCAATCTATCCAACACGCAAGTAAACATCATTTCAAATCAACCAAATTTACAGTTCATGTCGATTTCAATTGAAAATTTAAATTCAAATTATATGAACAATTATAAACGTGACTTAATCTATGTTCGAATATTTTTTTTTTTTTTTTTTTTTTTTCTAATTTTCAATCCGATAATCAGATCATCATATTTTCTTACCTTTTACACCTAAGGACTATGACCATAATGATAGCACCTAACAGAGCTGAAATTATTGACACCACGATTAACGTAAAAGTCCATCCTAGTTCTCCCGCTGCTTCTGTAATGGAAAATGTTTTAGAATCAAAATGAGTTGAAAAAAAAAAAAAAATGAAATAAAAAACAAATCTCAAAATTGAACGATATTATCAGAATATTATAAATGAAAATGTGTAACATAAAATTCGTGAACATTTTTTAATTGGAATTCAGTGATAAATGGAAATTAATCAAGTTTAAACATGATTGTTAAAAATAAATATTATTCGTATGAATATTCAAAAAAAAAATAATAATAATGATTTGGAGGTAAATAGGGTCAAAAATATTAAACCATAAACTAAAGCCATCATGAAACGGAGGGTGGTCCACTGTTTGGAAACACCATGATGATAAAAAAAAATTGTGCGGAAAAAAGCGTGTTAATCAACCAGAATATTTCTAAACATTTTTATAATTAGATATTCGATTGACGTTTGAATACTTAATTTGGCTTGCTTTAAATTAAGCAATTTTTTTTTTCGTTATTTTAATACGAAAAAAAAAAGTTAGAGGCAAAAAGAAAGATAGAGAGAAAGATATGGCAATAGATTGATGATCATCTGCATAATTCTGCTGACTATAAATATGTCATGCCTTTTGTCTATATAAAAGTGAGTGATTTAAGTTAAAAAATGAATTTTTAATTGAAATTAATTAAAATCAAAATTATACAGCGAACAAAAATCGTTAGCATGATTTTGATGATTAGCATTGATCAACTTAATGGATATAACTAAATCAAGCTGCTCATTCAGCTTGTGTGCGTGTGTATATTTCATTATTCTTCTTTGTAATACATTTGGAACAGCGGGAAGCAATTAGGGATTTTTTTTTTTTTTTTTTTTTTTTAAATAGAGATCATTGACAATGTGTTGATTACAAGCTTGTCAACCCCGGATGGAGTCGTTCAACCAAAATTGTGTATTCAATTTTTACATATCATTTTTGATAAACTAATAAATATATTTACCAAAGAAACGATCACATTTGAAGAGAAAAAAAAAAAAAAAAAGTGTGCTGCATCAATGCGAATGATATGAAATAAGAAGAGAATGAAGGAAATGAGGATTGGAACATGTTGTGATTCGGACAATTCAATGGGTAAACAGTATGCCAGAAATTGACATGACCAAGACGGAATTACTTATTTTGCATTTATTCTTTTTTGAAGCGATGAATATCATCAGGCGAATGGCCATCAACAAATCAGACAATGTGCAGTAATGTGAATCGCCAAAAGCACAACCAATCCACGCATGTAACAATGTGTTGGTTTTCATTTCTTTTCTTTATGCCGATATCAAAATATACACGCACCAAACAATAAACTGCACTCTTTCAATATTAATAAAATGGTGTAAAATCTATAGTCGAAAATGGAAATTAAAAGCGAGAAAGAGAGAATTTCGACAAAAAAAAAAAAAAAAAAAAAAAAAAAACTGCAAGAAAGCTCAAGAAAAAAAAAACCAACGAGAGAAATGCGAGAAAAGAGAAATGGCAATGGAATATAAGTGATCAGCACTAGCAGTGAAAAATTGCCGGGATTTTATTTTAAGATTCACATTTATTATGAAATCGCACAGCTTGTGCGGTAGACACGATTGGGTGCATAATTATTGATCTTGTAAATTGTGAACATTCGACTTGAACAATTCACATTGAATGTGATACGAAGACAGAGACAGATGCATATGAGCACAGCGCAATGGAACAACAACAACGAACCGAAAAAAAAAAAACAATATTTATACATGCAAGAATGAATGGAAAAGATCATGAAGAAGAAGAAGACGAAGAAGTAAATAAAAAAAAAAAAAAAAATATCGTTATCACACGATGCTCAGTTTGCACACCACACACTATATCTCTTTCAATTTCGTCTTTTTCAGTTTCGCCGTAATGCCATGTATATTCTTTTATCATTTTGTTTGATTTCAGTTTTAACCATCCGCATCGTAATACTTTCCATAATTTATACATTTAAAAAAATGAAAATGATGACACTCATCGCATTTTCATTTCAATCTTTTCATTGGTTTTTTGGTTTTTCATTTGCTGCAACTTTCGAATTATCGCCAATAATTCGATATGAATATTTCGATTCTTTTTCATCATTTGGTCAAGGAAGGAGAACCAAAAAAAAAAAAAAAACCACTACGCCAACGAACGTGATGTCTATCAATTCGAAATGAAGAATCTATTGGAATTGAATATGAGACACAAGACATTTAAAACATACAAAAAAACTTCAAAATCAATAGATTAATCTCGACAAAACAAAAGAATGAATGATTGAAGAAAGAAACGACAAGAAATGAGCAGAGAGAATGAAACAAAAAAAAAAAAAAAAAAAACAAAAGAAATAATTAAATGAAATACATCACCGAGAAGAATGAACGAATATGTAATACATTTATCTTGAAAGGAAATCATATTAAGTAAAACTTTGTTATTGATGAACGATAACAGGGCAACAAGAGCTCGGCCATTTAATTCAATCTACGAATTCAATCCCAAGAGAACAACCAAACCGAAAATGAGATAAAATGCATTCTCAAAGCGAATAAATTTATTAGTGGCTTTATTTCTTGTCGTAGTCGTCGTCGTCGTCGTCGTCATCGTCGTCATCGTCGTCTTCATCATCGTCGTATTCGTTGTTGTTGTTTTTAGTTTTGTACATTTTTTTCATTTTTATTCATTTCGCTCGTAGTGAATATATCCGTTACCATATTTTATTCATAAGTTCGTTGCAATCATAACTGTTCTCTGTCTCGTTCACGGTCTTTGGAGCGAAGGGAAATGGTTTTGGCCATTCGAGTTTAAGGCTGACAGAAATGGGAGACACATTTTGTGTAAAAGAGACATATAGAAACGGTAATCATGAGATGTGCTGCAAGAGAGAAAGAGAGAAAGAGAAAGAGAGAGAGAGAGAGTGAGAAATAGAAAATGAGAGAAAGCTTTGCCATTTGTTGTGTCAAGTTTTGGTTAAATTCTATTGGGAAAATGGTTTGATTCTGCATTTAATAAGGTGTTCCAGCCAAGTTAAAGTACAATTTTATGTCGTTTTGTTGTTAGTTAAATAAGTGGCTTTGTTTCAAATATGCAGACAGAAGTTTTACTGTGTAAAACGATCAACTCCCAAGTTTGCATTTCCATTTCCATTCATTTGCATTATTCTAAACTTATCAAAAAAAAAAAAAAAAAAAAAAAACAAAAAACGAACCAAAACAAAAAATTTCGTCGTCATGTGAACGAAATAAATGAAGAGCACGAGCAATAGCAAGAGAAAGAGAGAGCCCAAGAGCAAAGAAGTATTGCTATTGTATACATTGTGTATACGATCGCTTTGTTATTAATCTGAACTCTATCAAGATGCCGTTGCGAAAATGGCATGCACTTATGTGAGCCCCTCATTCTTTCTCCATCTCGCTCTCTCTCTCTCTCTCTCTTTCTTTCAAATTTCAATAATAAATATCAGTGCATCGTTATGAGTCGCACAAACTTTAATTCAAATCCGATAAATATATTTGCAGTTCAACTGTTTCCTTATTGACGTATGACCGTTGTTTTGCTTGCGTCCCATTTTCATAACAATAGTCTCCAACGGGCAGTTTGTGGTGAAAAAAAAAAAATATGAGTCATTGTTTTACCTCTCACTGATGGTTATAAAATGCGTGAATACCTTTAAACAAACAAATAATAATAAAAAAAAAAAAACAAAACAAACAAGCAGAAGGGAAAAAAAACCACTGGATGAATGTTCAATTTTTTCTTTTCTTCTTGCATTTGTCCCCGTAAAAATCATTATATTTCATCGATCAAGAATTGAATAAAAAGAAGAATTATTGCAATTTCGAGTGAAAAGAACATGTAGAAAATCAATGGTTATTCGTCAAAAAAGGAGCATTCACAACAGTTGCTTTCAATCAATTTTTTGTATGCACGTCTCTCTCTCTCTCTCTCTCTCTCTCTCTCTCTCTCTCTCTGTCTCCCTCTCTCTCTCTGTCTCCCTCTCTCTCTCTCTCTGTCTCCCTCTCTCTCTCTCTCTCTCTCTCTGTCTCCCTCTATTTTTTCGCCTTCTGTATCCATCTCATTTGCATTTTTTTTTCTCTTTTTCTCTCTATCGATTATAGTTTTGTTTGTTATTTTATTGAAAACAAATGTACATTTATAAAATGTATGAGAGATGTGTGTTCTTGAATTGTGGACACGATATAAAACAAGAAAGATAAAATGGACAGAAGGTTCATACAGAAAGAAAAAAACCACAGAACAAAAAAAAAGAATGTACAAATCAAGTAATTGAACCGGTGAAAGAAAGCCAACTGAACCAAAATATAATAAATACGTTAATGTTTTGTGTAGAATGCTTTGCGCCGAAATAAACAAAGAGAGCGAGCGAGAAAAAAAGAGAGAAAGAAAGAGAGAGAGAGAGAAAGAGAAAGAGAAAGAGAAAACCTTCAAGACCAAAGCGAGTTCAATCATTGAATTCTTATCCCAGAATTTGCTATAAATTGCATTTCTGAATATTTCTCTCGATGTAGTTTTTTCTTCCTTTTATTTTCGTGTGCTGTGCCGTTTTGTTGTTGTTGCTAAATGATGTGTGTGTGTGTGTGTTTTCTTTTTATTTGTCGTGTGTGTAGCGATATAAAAGTCTATGTGTCTTTCGCCTTTGCCATGTTCGATGCTGTATTCTGACCTCTATACAAACAGGAGGATACAAAGGAAAGCATGGTGGCTCATTTGTTGGCTTGTTGTTGTGTTATGTTTTCCACAGTTCGTCGTGTTCTGTTATTTTATTTTATTTTATTTATTTATTTATTTATATATAATTTTTTTTGTTCCTTTTGGTTGTGTACCATTGCAATCCACAATCATAATTCAAAGTGGTCGCTTTCATATATATTACCTATATATATAAATAAAAAACTTGTTTAATGATCGTATACCAACTTCATTTAATATTCAGCGTTTTGCTGAAATGTACAAATTTCCAGGCTAGGATATGTTTAAGCGTATAGTTTCAAAAGCATTTCTTTCTCTCTTTCTCTCTCTCTCTCTCTCTCTCTCTCTCTCTCTCTCGCTCTCTTTCTCTTTAAAGATCATCGATATATCGTCAATCAGAGCCAATTGTAACGTCAAAGATGCTATCAATCAACAAACCTAAAGTAGACAAAATTGAATGCATATATCGAGTGAGACGGATCGAATGCAAGGCATAAAACCTGATATCTTGCACTCATTTTATTCGTCACTCGATCAACATTGATGCAGTGTCACTAAATACTTATTTTCAACACAAGATCATATTACTTCATTCGATTACAAAATGTCCCGAAAGAAAGTACCACCGATTTTTATTTTGATATTTTTACTCATACTTATCTCTCTCCCTCTCTCTCTCTCTCTCGCACTCATAATCTTTCTCTTCACCTTTTCTGATTTGATTTGATTCGCTTCGAGTGAAATTCATTGAATTGAAACTTGTTTCCATTCGTCGATAAAACACATTCCGACAAAAACGACTGATGACCTGCTACTACACAATTTTTTTCTTCTGTGTTAAAAAGTAAGAAGAAAATAATATTGAAACAAGAAAAAAAAAGAACAAGACGAGAATAATTTAAAGAAATTCAAATCGAAAAAAGAATCGGTTTGGTTAAAAAGCAATCAGCTCATACACATGGGCCACTTAATTACTTTATATTTGTTCGATTAATTGTGTCTTACTGCGATCCATGTAAATAGTATGATGGTATGATATGCACGAGCTTCTAAATTAAACGATAGACACACATTTTAAACTATATTAAAATAAACATTGAGATTGAGACAGCGGGGGAAAGAGAGATGGACAAACGGAGAAAATGAAACAAAAATAGACAAAACGAGAGAGAGAGAGAGAGAGAGAGAGAGAGAGAGAGAGAGAGAGAGAGAGAGAGTGATAGGAAAAGAGAAAAAAAAGAATCTTCATTTAATTCTGCACTTTATACATTTAATTTATTTATTTTAATTTTTTTTTTTCTTCCCTCTCCGTTGTCTTGAATTGGATGGGTAGATCAGAAAAGAAAAATATGCTAGATTAATCACTTTTTCTTCATTTTTTTTTTCTTCTTTTACAACAAGAAATTCAACAAGAAAATGGATAAAAGAATAGCAACAGCATATCTTATTAAAAAAAAAAAAAAAAAAACAATCGGATAAAATAAGAAGAAAAATTAACGCCTAATGAGATTCGTTCATTATTATGTTTGTTTCTTCGTTTGTGCTTCGTGTCGATTTTTCGTTGATTTTTATTACACCACAATTTCTTGACAAGCGAATAAAAGATATTTTATGTTATTGGATACCACGTATTTTCAATATAAATGCATCGTTTCTCATGGTTTTTGTTTACAGGGTGGAAGGCATTCAATGAAACGACAATTTTAAAATTGAATTTCGCATGAAAATACCAAACTGAATGAACTGACTTTTAAAATTATATACAAAGAGAAATTATTGGCAAAAAGAAAAAAAAAAATGTTGTCGCCCTGTGATTACTGTCTATCATGTGTTTTTTCTTTTTTTTTTTTTTTGTTTGTTTGGGATGTTCTCGACACAGTTATGCACACGGATTCGGGCCTCTTGTTTGCGTACGTGCTGAAAACTGTCAGAACGCAGTGAGGAGTAAAAAAGAGATCAGAAATGACTTAAATACCAAATAAGAATAAAAATCAATGCCTGCGCTAAAAAGAGAAGAGGAAAAATAAATGAAAGAATAAAGAATGGCAACGGTGGCAGTTGATATTGAACGACATTTCAGATTTTTCTTAAAACATTATTTTGTGTGAGTGTTTTTTCAACCGAAAACAATTCACTTCAAAAAATGGTTGCCACTTACACATGACGAGTCAAAACTACGTGAACAGGTTCATGTTGCACTCAAAAATTAGCCTTACATTATCTATTTAATTGCTATATTATTTCCAGTCATCACATTTTGCCACTCAACTGCGCCTCTCAACTCAAAATACCGTCAAAGCATCGTTTTGCAATCACGATGTCTCCCCTCTCTATCTCTCTCTCTCAATCTCTCTCTGTGTGTCTCTTTGTTTTTGTTTTCGTCTCAATTGCTTTTTTTTATCGGTTTAGTTTCTTATGATCATGTTTTGTGTGTGTGTTTGTTTTTTGTTTTTTTTTTTTTTTTTTTTTTTTTTTATTTCGTTATTATTTTTTGTCGACCAAACAATTTATGACGATGAAAGACTTAATCGATTTCACAAGATTTTTCATACATATTCTTGTCCTTTCTCGCGTGATTTCTTATTGTTACGAGGGTTTTGTTTTTTGTTCTCGTGTCAGTTCACCTGGACAGGCGATTGTGCACCATCATAGCTTAAGTGTGGAGTGTACAACAATAATTGTGTACAACAAAATGTTTTTAAATACTTGTCTCTTTTTCTTTGAACGATGGCGCAAAAGAAGAAGAAAAAAAATTGACGCATCATGCCACACAATCAACTCATAACATCCCATTCGTACAATGTTGACAAAGTTATTTGCACGAAACGATAAAAGTGATGGATAAAGAAATAATCACGAGACAAAAAACAAAAATACACACACACACACACAAACGCACATGATTGTCGATTATGTTTCACAGTTGTCGGAGATTTATGACGGAAATTTCAACCAAGTGCATCTTTATTACGAAAATACATCGCATTTCATCAATTTTTCATATTCAGCAGAGAAAAAAAAAGATTTTTTTTTTTTTTTTTTTTTTTTGCTTTGCTTTTCCATTCGATAAACAGGAGGAAAAAAAAAGTCTTTTTATGCATCAAAGATGGCAACTGGATTCCAGATTCTGGAATTTGGAATTAAATGAAAAGCTAGCACATGAAATAAGCTTACGTAAGATGACTTTTGATAATTTCAAATTGAAAAAAGGAATAAAAAGCTATTTATGAAAATCACTTGAGAAAGTTTCTTACTTGGCTCTCTGATATAAAATGTAAAAAAAAAGAAAAGAAAAAAAAGCAATGAGAAACATTGTTGAGTTGGCGGCTCAACCGCGATTCTGTATCAGGTGTTTGTAAATTTACGATGTGGTCGAATATCTGATGAAAGCGATTATTACATATTTGGTTATTTGTTTTATACGAAAAGCCTAATACATGATGCATGACCAAATATAGCCAAGTGAAAAGATGTACAATGTCGTTTCATATGCAATGGCATGCATTATTCATTTTGTGTGTCATCACAGAGCAATAAATGAGGTAAAGGGAGATGTGTAGCTTAAAAGGAAGAAAGACAGAGAGGAAGAGAGAGATAGAGAGAGATAGAGAGAGAAATGAACATGATCTGTTCTGTATAATTTCTTAACATTCACAAATTAACCGGTTTCTAATGTATTTCCTTTGCGCTCTTATCGAATTGTTTTATTTTGTGTATGTGTGTATATATATATACAGTGCACGAATTAAGTTGGGGCCACTTACATTTTTAAAATAAACTTTATAAATTACAATAAATTTTTCGATTTTTTTTTTCCACTTTATTTATTAAATGAATTTCAATTGAAAAGCAAGAGAAAATAGCAACAACAAAATCTATATAAATGTATACACACTTTGCAAATGAAACACAATTAAATTGAAATCCATGAATATTTGCTCTGAAAATTTCTGAACTCCAAAAGATTCAATGATATTGGAATGTAGATCGATAAATGTGCTTGTATGCATATACACACATATTTAAAGCCAATTAATTTCAAAGCAAGACCAAAGCAAATAAGAAAAAAAGGAAACAACACAGAATTCAGAAGAATTGTTGAATATTTTGACCAATTTTGCAAAGATTTTTCGAAAATCATCGTTTCCGCATTTGAATGAAAATTGAACTTTAAGAACATGTATCGAAATCATTTTCGAGGTGAATGATTTTAAAATGCAAACATTTTTCGAATACTAACACGCAGCGTGTTTTTGTTCCCATTTTCATAATTGTCGCCAATAATCTTCTAGTAATATCGACCGGTGTAAGAATCTTATGCGGCAAAATCTCATAAACGGTACATTTTGCAAAAATTTGCACGATGTTTAATTTTGCATTGGTTTTGTTGTTGTTGTTTTTGCTTGTTGTTGCTTTTCTTTTAAACAATTCTTTCTTGCTTCTTCTTCTTCTTCTTTTTTTTTTCTTCTTTTTCCATTTTCATGCATTTCGGGTTGTCTTTGCTTGAGTTGTCGCTTTATATTTACTTGTTCGATGTAGATGAGTGCTTGTTTTTCCGTGTGCAAACATTCAGCTAACATACACATTCTGGTTCGTTAAGCCCTCATATTCAATTTCATAAGCGGTTTAACAAAAGACTTCATGTTCGCTACGCTTTAAATGAACATTGACTTTACGTACTGGTCGTCGTCAAAAATTAATGAAAAGGAACAACAACAACAACAAAAACAACAACAAAAAAGCCATGGGAATGCACATCGGTAAAATTGTACACATTGAAAACACTTGTCTATCGAATCGGGTTTTTTTTTTAAGTAGCAGCAACGCTGAATATTTAACTATGTAAATATTACGGTAAAAATGCTAATTTCTTTTCACTTCCATTTCGATCATTTTCACATTATTTCCTATGCGTTTGTCTCATTTTTACTGTCGGCCATATGAGATCTTTGAACTGAACTCAGTTCGATTTGAAAAGGAAGACAAACCATTGTTCACTAATAGTTCTCTCTGCTTCATCATCTATTTCTATTTTTTTTTTTTTTTTTTTTTTTTTCTCATTTCTTCATTTTCTGTTATGTCTTTTGGTCTTTTGTGATAAACATTCAAATACGAAGCAATCAGGTGACGAATTCAAATACATTTACTAATGCCGACAAATTAATCCGTCAAGTTGAGAGTGCAAAGCTGCCGGTAAGTGTTTGTTTCGTGCATTTTGTTGATATATTCGTTTGAAATGTGCTTATCAGTCACTCATTTAGATATGCTTTGAATTGAGTTATTTTGGTTTTGTTTTCTGTTTGATTGTTTCTCATTTGTTTTCCATTTTGTTCTTTGTCAATTTTCGTTATATTTGTTTTTGATTCGCTAAAAGGTGCGCAACTTAATATAAAATCTCTTAATGAAACGGATAAAATGATTCGTCTGTTTCTCTCATTACGACATCAATGTCAAAAATTCCACAATTTGATATGAATTTTCGAAAATAGAAACAACAACCGAAACAGGCATTCTGGATCCGCGCATTTAAAAATGCCAGCTCAATTTTGAAATATGCTTTCTTCTATCGGTAACCCATCTCTAACGAAACACATATTGAGCTATAAACGATTGTAATTACGAAAAACACTCTGCACGATTACTTTAAATTGAGTCGAAAACACTTTTCTGACGTTCGTTTTCGTCTTTTTTTCTTTTTTTTTTTTCTCTTGTTTCTTCTCTTCTTTAACGTGCCATTGGTTCGATTAATTTTCATTTGGGGTCAATTGGCCCGCCAATGATGGCTTATATATTATGCGTACATTTGAAAAATTGGCTGCCATCTATCGATATTAACATCATTTGAATTCAATGCCTGATTATTTTGCGATTTATAATCGAAATTGTTTGTGGCTTTTGTTTATGAAAAAAAGAAAAAGGAAAAAGAAAAAATTCTCCATTTTTATTACCGAAAAATTAACAACGATGAACCAATAGAAACAAAAACGAACCATAGAAGCCAAAATGAACAAGAAAATTGGATCCATATAATGAGAACTTTTGAGGCAATCCATAAAAATGCGTATTTAAATTTAAATACGGATGGTTTGGTTTATTAACTGCGTGCGTGCGTGTGTGTGTGTGCGTGTGTGAGTGGACGTGTGCGTTTTTTGCATTAATGAATAAATTCGAAACAAGTCAATAAAAACCAATTTCATAGCATTTGATAACGAACCATTGGGAAAAATGAACAGAGTGACTTTTCGTAATAATACGTAAAGCGTTAGTTATTTCCATGTATTTAATGCGTCAATAATCAAGATGATATTTTCGCCTCAATTCGATGATAAATCAACTCTCATTTTTTATTCACAGTGACACAGCCGGTTCTTTCATGTTTTATGCTATCAAATGATTGAATGTGCGTTGTTTGTGGTTTTTTAGATGCTCTTGTTGTTGTTGTTATTGTTGAAGCTTCAATCAAAACTCAACAAAGTGCCACAACGATAATCGTTAATATTGAGAAAAGAATGATGAAAACAAAAATGAAAACATACATGAAAAGAAAATGAGAGAGCGCGCCGGGTCAATAACAGTAGTCGTTAGTGCCAAAAATCATAGAGCAAAATGCTAATCAACTCATTTAAAATAACGTATATCAATGGTGCTTACTACTTTAGCATTTAAACATTTTGAAAAAGAGAATATAGAAAACAAAAATTATCAACGTTGTTGTCTATGCGCCTGTGTGCTGTAACAAAAACGTGGGACAAAATACACGATCAACCAATTTTTTTCTCTTTTTGTCGCATTTAACCTTTTTCACTGTTTCTATCTCTGTCTCTTTCTTTCTGTTTCTGTTTTCTCTCTCTCTCTCTCTCTCTCTATCTTTCTCTATCTCTCTCTATCTGTCTCTATCTCTTTCACCGTCTCAACCTAGATGTTATTAGATTTTCAAAAAGCAAACAGACACATCGAATGAGAAAGAAGGGCGAAAGAAGAAGAAAAAATCAAAATCAAATTAATGATCCATTAAAAAGCTGATGGTGAAAGAATATTATTCATGGAGCAATGCGTTGAAAATGAACGAAAAATTTGAAATGGCCGTGTCTATCGCATTAGAGCACTTTGTGATTTATTTCTTAATTATTCTGGCTTTTCTACTAGTCAAATTCATTTTTCACCTCTTTAAAACTAATAACAACGACGACTACTTCATAAATTTATCAAAAAGAAAAAAAAAAAAAAAAAAAAAAACAAGAAACTCGAATGGAATTATTAAGTGCGGGCTCTTAAATATTCTCATTTGAATGCTCCCTAATGAGTGATTGTGGTTCATTGTGGTTGCGTTCTACAATAATTTTTCAATTTTGCAGACATTAATTGAAGTAGAAATGAAAACAAATGTGTTTTGGTTTTTCTGTTTCTTCTTTTTTGATTGTACACATTTCGTCTGTATCAATTATTATTGATTAGACCCACTTGAGGTTAATTTACATTTGCAGATTAAAAGACTTTTAATTTTGAAAAGAAAAATATGAAAAATGAATAATGTGAAAAATTAAAACGATAAATGATACAATATCGATATGAAAAAAAAAAAAAAAAAAAAAAACAAATAAGCTGCACTCACCACTAATTGTACCATCAATACTAAAAACGTTTCGATCCTGTAATGCCCAAGTACATAAATCACATGTTGTTAATCCATCCTCTTTGACTGTGTCATCCCAAAATGGGGGCCTTGGCGGTGGTGGTACAAATCGACCATTCCATAAACCAGTTTCGCTAGCATCAAATGGTAACGACGAGTAAAATGAATCCTCTTCAATAGCATTCGACCACCATTCTATCGAAATGGAAAAAAAACACACACACATATATATTAACAAATCGATTAATACGCATTGATTTGAATTGAATTGAAAAGTTCAATTATGTGACAAAAAAAAAAAAAAATAAAAAAATAAAAAAAAAAATAAAAACACATTAGTGGTTTTATTCTATAAATTTTTTTAACGAATCGATAAGCTAAAATGGTTGTAAAATTTGTGAATGGGATGAAGATTTTATTTACCTGGATGATCATCGGTTGTAACAGCGGCATTTGTTGTCGCTGCTAATAAAGGTACATTTGGATCTGTGACTGTCGGTGTTAGATCTGAATTTGAGTTTATTGGCACTCTGGAGAACATGTTGCTTATTCCTAAAAAGAGACAAAATCAAGAAAGTGAACAAAAATAACCAAAAAAAATAAAAAAATAAAATAAAATAAAAAACGATACTAAGAAGAAATATTTTATTACTCTCTTTTTTTGTTCGACTAATCGGTACAATAAAAATTGAATAGAATCAAAAAGCATAAAATATAAATAAATGTGAGTGTATGCGCGAAATATTTCAGCGCATTATTTACGAGAGCGTATTAAAAAAAATACGGTGAAACAATAAAACATTATCTGATTAACTATTAAATTTGATGGAATAGAACAAAGGAAGTTAAAAGCACATGTGCTATTTTCCAGACATTTTAATTCGGATTCAAAAAAAAAAAAAATTTCGCAGCCCACATTCAATATGTGTTGATGGCGTTTTTAAAATGTAGAACAGGCATATAAACTGTCTTTGAAACATACACACACTTTTTGATTTTGGACAAAAACAGAATAAAAAAAACAGTAAAGCTTTGTTTTGCTTCTGTCTTGTTCTTGCTTTAATATTGCATTTCATTTATGGACATCAAACGGTATCTCAACGGGAGAAAAAAATGAAAAAAAAAAAAAAAATAGAAAAATTCAGGCACCATTTGGATATGTGAGAAAAAATATTCCATTTGCAAGCGTACACACAAAATCCAGCGGAAAATATTCAGATTTGATTTGTACAAAGGCGGACACAATATGCATTTGACCGAAATTGATCACCATGCATGTCGTTTTGCGCGAGCGTAAATATACTCAAAAAGCCAACCAGATAAATAAACAAACGAACAATTCGATAAAAGCAAAAAAAAAAAGAGAAAAAAAAAATTATCGTATTTGAGCTTATTAAGTTGCAGTTTTCGCATCGGAAAAAATCAAAGACTAACAATGAATTCTAAAACCGCAAAAATAAAACGACCATGTGAATTTTGCGTCAGCTATTTTATTCCTTATTTGAGAGAATGACTTGGGCAAATGCGAGATAGACACACACTCTCTCTCACTCACTCACTCACTCACTCACTCTTTTTCTCTCTCTCTCTCTCTCTCTCTCTCTCTCTCTCTCTCTCTCTCTCTCTCTCTCTCTCTCTCTCTCTCTATCTATCTATCTCTTCCTTTGTGTATGTTTGCATATGTGCAGATGGAAGTGAATAAGGAGGTAAAAAAGAGAAAACGATCGAGCGAGAGAGATTGAGAGAGAGAAAGAGAGTTAGAAACTGGCTGCAACAGTATCGGCTTTGATTTCAACCGAAAGATATGCGAAAAGTAAAATAAATAATTGACACAACAATTAATGGGCGATGGAATGGTACGTTAGCGCGCTTGAGCGCAAAATATCGGGGCGTATTTATATGTGAGTCAGTTCAGTTCATTGTCTTTTTGGTGATTGTTGTTGTTGTTGTTGTTGTTGTTATTGTTATTTGAATCGTGCAAATCGAGGTTTTTAAACACAAATTATGTTGTAACCGAACAATATCTGGCGGGCTCGCACACAGTGTGTGTGTGAGCATGTGTGCATGTATCTAAGCATAAGCTAATGTGCATGTGGTGGATATTTTTCAAAACCACGTGCTAATGTGGTATTTAAATTAGATTTTGCTATGCAATTATTTTGACAAATAGCTTCAAAATAAGTGGCAGTAATAGTACACTTATTTCGTTGTTTAGCGCGATAATCTCATCGGAATAAATGCGAATATTTTGCGCGTCCATTCAATTCAATTCAATTGAATCGCACGGGAGAAAATGGACGGGAAAAAAAAAATAATAAAACGCGACCATAATTCGCTGGCAAACTAAGTAAATTATTGGATGCTTCAAACTAAATGATTACTTTGGACATTGAAATGTTTGAATTGATTTCCGTTGAATAATATTGAGTTTTTTGTTTGGTCTCAAGTGCATTATCGCCGTAATCTCCCATAAGATTTTGTGAATGTTGAGCGAACGATGCAATTGAGCATTTTACACACAACAGTAATGCAATCGTCGTGTTCAGGATGGATACTTTTCCTTTGTTTTTTATCGATTCTTTTTCCATCTCATTGGTTGCTGTAAATGAGAAAAAAAGTCCACGTAACGGTGAATTTGCACACGACGCAAAACAAACGTTAAATTAAAGGGCCAATTGGTGTTTTATACCATTTTTATCTGGATATTTGAAGAGCTGTCATTTCTTGACCGCGCATGTATTTACCTTAATAATAATGAATTTCTACACACCACACTACACCACACCAAACTCCCAACTATCAATTTATTTTCGGAATCTCAAATGAATCAATCGAATGAAGTAAACAATTTAAAAGGGCAATCTGTTGCTCTCTTGCTCTCGTCACTGTTTTACTTGTTTTTGTTTTTCAATTGTGTTTTTTTATTTCTTTTTACCCTGGCTAATCTCTCAATGTTGGAATGCAGTGAGTAAGTGAGTTGTATTGTGGACTACGCATCATATACATTCAATTCGGCTCATCGCAAAAAAAAAAGCCACAATATACTGCCAGTATATGCAGATTATCAACAGACATATGGCCAGTGGGACCAATTATCAAAAATCTTAATGTCTCTATCGATCGACATAATAATATGGCACATATTAAACGTTGTACATACAACACAGAATGAATTTAATAACTCAATGCCAACTGGCGTTTCCAGGAATATACAAACCAAATCCTGAAGGAGCAAAATACATTTTTTTTCCGCAAAGCAAATGGTTTATACACAAAGACAAGATTGAGAATGAACAAGTGAGAGGGAATGAGAAGAAGAAAGTGAACAGAATAAGAGAGAAGCGAAAGAGAGAGAGAGAGAAAGAAGTAGAGACTGACAAAGAATATACGGAAAGCGATCTTCGTAATTGTGCTGTGTTAATGCATAGATTTGAGAAAGGAGGTCTGATCATGAGCACTAATCTGGTATCGGTCGATGGGTTTTTTGTACACAGAATTAGGGTTTTGAGCTGATTGAAAAATGGAAAAATGGAAAAATGCACAATGAAGATTGAACATGGTGCAGCGACGGTGTTGTGGTTTAATATAATCTATCTCTTTTATACACCACTGTTCTCTGTCTATTTCTCTCCCCCCACACTCTTTCACTCTCTCACTCTCTCTCTCTCTCTCTCTCTCTCTCTCTCATCCTCTTCCAATCATTTCTTCTTTCCATTCATTGCCGTTTGCCAAGCTGGTCAATCAAGGTAACATGCTCTATAACTGGCATAAAATGTGCAGAACATACGCATTTGAGCTGGCATTCCCTTTAGCCTATAATTAAAGTAATAAGCTAAAATTAACGAAACGGTGAAAATGTTACATCAAATTCATTTTCGATTTCGATTTTCAAAGAACCAAACTGTGGATGAAGTTTTTTTTTTCTCTTCTTCTCACCTATATGTATGTGTAAGAGGAAAAGGAAAAGACTCAATCTATGTTGGTATTTTGAGTTTTGTTCTTTGCCAGATGCCATGGTAAAACTTTAAAAAATACAATCGATTGAATATTGGCAACATGCTTTGCCCTTACCATTTCACAAACAAAAATTTTTTAGCTATCGTTGCATTTGGCTTCTGGCTTTGCTACAAATAAAAAAAAAAAAAATATTGCACTCGAAGCACAGATAAAAGAAAAGAAAAGAAGTTCAACAGAATGAACCGAATGGAAAAAAACAAGAAATAAAAGGCAGAAATGTTACAACATTTTTAATGTATATATTCGAAGTACACCTTTGAATTTTTTATGCTCCAAAGTTATTTTCTCTCCCTCAAACACACACACATCTTTCGTTTGACGGTACGAAAATGTTGTTTTGCATTTTTTGTTTTATAGTCCAATGTACATTTTGTACTTTTTAATGGATGGGCGACATGCGATACTTTTTGGCAAGTTCACATGTAATTTTATGGGTTGAGTGTCATTTTATTGGTATTGGCTTTGTTGTCTTTTATTTCATCACATCGTACTGTTACGCTCGTTTTCACGGATAGTTTAATGAATTTTCATGTACGGATCCCCCGGTCATACAATATATGCACACAGACACAGACACAAACACAAACACAGACACAGAAAGAGACAAACACACACACATAGAGAGAGAGAGAGAGAGAGAGAGAGAGAGAGGGTGCACACAACGCCGTGAAATTTAAGAGCAAACAAAGTGTTTGCAAGTGCGTTTAAGGCAATTGAATGCAACATTATGTTATAGTCTTATTGCGTTGTTTCTGTTTATTTCTTTTATTTTCATTTTTTTCTTCTCTGAAATTCAAAACGACTACAAACCGCCAAACCGTACCAAAAAAAACAACCTTTTCATTTGTTGATCCTGTACTGTATAGATATTTTGTGTCAGCCTTGTCGCATTTTGTTATGCATACATGACAAAATTCGCGGCTCATTGTTTCGGAAGAAACACAACAAGAACAAAAAAAAAACAACAACAATCAAATGGAGTTAATAAATATTGGCATATTTTGTGTGGAACGAATGTAGTGTGTGGCAGATTCAAAGTCACAGTCACAGCTAAAGTGAGTGTGCAAAAGATTCCAAGATGTTGAGATGGTGTTATTTGCCATATTTGTCTTGTGATTATTTCACCTTCTTCATCATTTTCTTTAACCATTTTATCGTTTGCATTTCATTGCATAAATCGTATCGATTTAATCCGTGTAGTCTGAGATGAGATAAAATACAATTGACTCGAAATCCGTTTTTATTCGCGATATGTAGACACACACCACATAAAGAGAAAGAGAGAAAAAGAGAGAGAGAGAGAGAGAGAGAGAGAGAGAGAGAGAGAAAAAGAGAGAGAGTGTATGTGTCTGTGTGAAAACAATAATAAAACAATAATCAAATGAATTAGATTATGATCGTAAATGTGAATCGGTCAGTGTCATTTGCATATCGAAATAAGTAAATCTAATAAAAATGTCAAGATTATGAAATGCATTCCAATTGATGAGGGAGTGAATGAATGAGAGAGTGTGTGTATGAAATAAAATGCTGATGTTTTCAAGTGTGAGCAGACTAAAGCTTTCACGCCCAATAATCTGTTCGTGGCTAAAACACGAATCCTTACAAAGGCGCAAAACATTTTATGAAACCATTCAAACTGTCTCGAAATGCATTTGAGATTTTTTATAGTCGGGCTTTGTTTATTCATTCACACACACACACTCATACTTACACACATACACAGACAGAGAGAGAGAGAGAGAAAGAGAGAGAGAAAGATAGAGAGAGAGTGAGAGAAAGAGAGAGAGAGAGAAAGATAGAGAGAGAGTGAGAGAGAGAGAGAGAGAGAGAGAGAGAGAATCAGTGACACAATCATGAACATTAGTTTTTGCTTGCCCCCGAGAATGCTTGCAGTCGTCTTTGTGCATTTGTTGTTTGTGTTGTTCTCCGGTTTGGAGCAATAACAACCAAGTTTCCGAAGAAAAGTCGAGCGACCAAAAGGTCGCATCCATAATATTCTCAACTAAAAATTGCTTTTCCGTTTTCTTCTTTCAGTCGTTCAGTTGACTCTTGTTATTTTTGTTGTTGTTGTTGTTACGTTTATTTCGTTTTCCACTAGTATTTTGGATTTATAACTCGTTTGTTGCATTGTCGTCACCGTAGCGATTTGCTATTTTTCACTTTGCCGTGTTCACATTAGCGTCACATACACACACGACCATTGTTGTGAATGCAATTTAATACATTCCATTCAAGTTTCAAATATCATTCTACCCATTTTTATATCACCAGAATGCCGTATCACTTCGTTAAACATGCAACGAAGAGAAAATGAACATAAATGCAAAATGCAGTGAGAAGAGGAAAATAGAGAAAGAGTGAGAGAGAGAGCGAGAGAGAGGAAAAGAGGAAAAAAGAGAGTAAGAGTGACAGAGAAAAGTAAAAAAAAAAAAAAATATATATTCAAAAATACATGCAACGAGTACAGAAACTTTGTTCTTAGTACGGTACTAACAGAGTGCATTTCGATGACAATGAGCCAAAGCCTAATCCGATATGAAGGAAACAATGCAGAAACAATAAACGAACAAACACCAAACCAAGTTACCCCAAAATGTATATAAATAGAAAAGGAAAGAAAGAGAAAGAGAAAGAGCAAGAGAGAGAGAGAACATGAAAAGGAGAAAGCATGAAAGAAAGAGTGCAGAGAGCATACTGCTACGTAATGAATGATAAAACGACGAATTGCTTAAATAATGTTCGAAAATGTAATATGGCGAATATCATTGTGCATAAAATTGCTTCTCTTTCTCTTGCATTTTCATTCTCTCTCACTCTCTTTTTTGATTTTTAGCACGCATTCTTTAGTTCGGCATCCATATTAATCTTTCCATAAATTGGCATTGGTAATAATACAAAAGGCTCTGCTTTTACGCTTCAAAAACTTCGACAGTCTGAAGCGCAATGACATTTAGCTTTTTCGTTTGTAGATGCAATTCGATGCAAACATTTCAGATTAATTCGTCTGTTGACAGATTCAAAAATTCATTTAATGAGAAATGGATGCAACTTTTCAACAGCCAAAAATCAAGAAAAGAGCGATGGGTGAGAACTCAAATCTACCAAAATTAAAAGTGAGAACAAAAGAGGCGGAAAGAGAGAGAGAGTGCGTGAGACTTAGAGATTGAGAGAGACAGATAGAGACAGATAGAGAGAGAGAAAGACAGAGCGAGAGAGAAAGAGAGAGAGAGAGAGAGAGAGAGAGAGAGAGAGAGAGAGAGAGAGAGAGAGAGAGAGAGAGAGAGAGTAAGATTTAAAGCGAGAAAAAATAGAAAGAGCTCTAAAAGAAGAGTGCCCGAGAGCGAGAAAAAAATGTTGTCAGATTTGCATGAATTTACATCAATTTCAAAGCCGAAACAAATTCCGCAATTATATTATCATCATTAAATCGAATGTCACATATTGTACAGGTAAGCGTAGCAAAGATATGTTTGAAGACGAGCAGTCCATTAAATAGCAGTATCTTATGTCGCCATCACTGTTAAACGTGAAATAAATTACCGTCATTCATTTCAAACCACAATAAATAAATGGGTGAAGTGCACACACAGAGCCAGATATCGATTTGATATGAAAGCTCGGTCTCTTTCTCACTTTCTCATCTATCTCGCTCGTTTGCTCTGTCGCTATCTGTCTTTGCCATTTGGACTGTACAAATGAAATGAAGAAAAAAAAAACAAAAAACCATCGCTAAAGAGTGATATATAAATAAACATTTGGTCGTTCGTATCTTTGGTGAATCACATCATCGCTCGTTTGCTGCGAAATGCAACAATTGTGTTACGATCCAAAAACCATTTACAAGAACATGCTCATTGCGGACAATGTTCACATTTGTGTGTGCATCGCAACTAAAGTCCGAAACTGCAACATCAATCAGCTCATCAGAATATTTGCATGGAAGATCAAGAGCAAAAGCATCATCGAATCATTCACAGTGAAGTAGAAAAAAAAATTTAACGAAAAAAAGAACTAAAACAAAAAGAAAGAGAGAACAAAAAAATGCACAAGCAAAGAAACAAACAAATACACAAAAATTAAGGTATAGAAGCAAAAACAACAACAACAACAACAACAACAACAAAAACACAACCGAACTGAAAATAAAAGAGAAAAATACGAACTGAATTTGTATTCTATTTTGAATCCCTCGGCAAGAATTTACATCCAAACAAAATGAAAAATTTAAAGAAAACGACAAAACAAACCAGAAGCAAACCAGAAGCAAATGAATCGTCATTCAGCAAAATTGAACTAAGCAATAAATACTTCATTCGTTTGCTTTTCCACAATTCAATCCCTTCGGTGGCAACTCCATTACCATTCATGGGCTTAAGGCAGGCAGGCAGCCAGTCAGTCAGTCAGTCAGCCAGCCAGCTAGCCAGCCAACCAAGCAGACCAGCGATACAGCAAACAAATGAAACCAAACGAATACTTAATGCTCCACAGCTATATTTTGTCCGTGTAAAGCGTCAAATTTGCGATATACATATATATGTATGTATATATATTTTGTCATTCTGTTCTGTTTCGTCTTCAACCCGACGATATAATGGATATAATGCCCGTGAATGCATGCATGCTAAGGCTTTGAAATGAAAAAAAAAAAAAAAAAAAAAATTAAACAAGCACGACGGGAGCAAAACGATGTGTGTTTCAGTTTTTTTCTCTACTCTCTTTCTTTCTCTCTCTCTCTCTGCTTTTCTCTCTCTTGCTTGCTCTGTTCTTGTTAAATACTCATACGTCCATACATTGTGCGATCAACATTTATTTATATTCGTTGCTTTTGTTTTAAGTCTATAAGCAATTACATGTACTGCAAAAAGTACATTAAAACAAATGGAGAAAAAAAAAAAATCGTTGGAACCGAATGATAAAAGGAAAAAAAAAAAAACAAACGAATGGAGACCAAGCTAGAGTGAGCAAGAGCGTATGAGAGAAGAAAAGTAAAAGAACTATAAGGGAAAATGAGCGTAAAATTGATGAAAACAAAACGAATGACAGAAAATGCTTTGGTGAACAACAACAACAAAAAGTTTTGTGTGCATATTACGTATATTTTAAGATTGTCTGAAGTGGCTTTGGACAAGGAACTGGACAACTTTTTTTTTTTCTTCATTGTATTCAAGTGTTGTTGCCATTCTCTCTAAACAATTTTTATATTTGATTCTATTGATGGATGGATGGATGGATGGATGGTATTATGCACATTTTACGCATACATGCTAGCACACGCATTTGCAAACGATCCACCCTTCTGATGAATTTCATTTTTTTTGCTCTTATTCTTTCTTTCTTTTAAGTTTTGTATATATATGTTTTTTTTTTCGGATTGTTTCATCACGTATCGCAAAACGGTTTTGCATTCATATTTTTGTGCCACGATGGAAAAACGAAATAACGAAAGAAAAAACCATAGAAAATGAGAACGAATGTAAGGGAGAGAGAACGAGAGAGAGAGAGAGAAAGAGAGAGAGAGGGAGATAGAGGGAGAGATAGAGGGAGAGATAGACATAGAGAGAGAGAGAGAAAAAGAGAAAGAGAGTGAGTGTGTGTATCCAAACAAAATGAACTCTTTGTAAACGAACATTTGAACTAAATGTCAAGCCCATCGAAAAATAATACGAAAAGCATACGCACATGTTAATCGTCATTTTGATTTGAAAGGGTATATCATAAATGCATCGAATGGAACGAAAAAAAGGCGATGCATATTGAAGTCAGACGATTTCGTTTTTTCTTCTTATTGTTTTAGCTATGCAATACCAAAATATCAAACGCAAAAACTTTGAAACGGTCGAAAGAGAGAGAGAGAGAGAGAGAGAGAGAGAGAGAGAGAGAGAGAGAGAGAGAGAGAGAGAGAGAGAGAGAGAGAGAGAGAGAGAGAGAGAGAGAGAGAGTGTGTGTGTGTGTATCGGAATTGAAATGATTTCGTCCTTTGTCTCATCAATGGAGATTTCAAGCGATAACAAATCAATCGGTGATTTGGAAAAAAAACTTTCATCTTCCAAATGCATTTTCCAATTTTCCAATAACAATTGAATTCACTCGACAAGCGTAACCAAATGAATTAGTTTTGCTATTCATTTTTCTTCTTCAATTTATATTGCAATCGTATAATCGAAACTGCGCTGCATTGCACTGCACTGCATTCTGTGCAATGTGTGTAAAACTTAAAAAACACTCAAAAGCATGTAAGCCCAATTATGATCGCTTATCTTGAGAAATCGATCTAAATTGTTTGTAACCAGACGCCTTTCAGCTGAACTCATAAAAAAATAAACTTTTCGACTTAAACGTAATTTCAGAACCGAAAGAATATTCAAACTCAATGCTAAACTACAAAGCAGAACAAGCAAGCAAGAAGAAATAAAAACCAAAATACTGAGAGAAAAAGAGAGGAAGAGAGAAAAAGAGAGAGAGAGAGAGAGAGAGAGAGAGATGGAAAGCAAGAGGAAAAGAGAAAAAGAGTTTGGTCGACACATTTGCATCAGACCATGTTATCCCGAACAATGACCACTACTGAAAGTTAATAAAATGTGTTTTAATGAGTTATGCAGTAAAAATTAGATTGTTATTAGAACTGAAAATGAATCAGTGGGTGGCATTGTGCACATGTTATAGTTATTTTCATTATATATATGTAGAATAATAAGTAATTTAAGTCAAGAAAAACGAAGCCATTTGTTCAAAATCATTTGAACGTGAACAAGTCGGCATTCTAATGGTTTTGCACCAGTTCGCTTTTTTTGTGTGCCAGAATAAGTGTGTGTATGTGTGTGTATGTTAAGATGACATCTAAGGCATAATAAAATAGCTAACGAGATTGATTGCTTATTGCACTCAAAGAATCCTTAAACATTACGCTGTTTTTAAACATTACGCAACTTTTCAATGACACAAAAATCCACATCAAATGATATTAAATTCTTGAATATTGCAAAATCGAGCAAAACCCAAGAGCAGTGGAGTAAAAGACGAAAAGAAAAAAAAAAAACAAAACCCGGTGCATAACAGAAGCTGCACAACATCACAGGCAATCTATTTCAATGAAAACGCCTCTATTATCTACGCTCTCAAATTGTGATACAATAATGAAATAGCGTTCATTTTCTTTTTTTCGTTTTTTTTTATTTTATTTTTTATTTTTTTTTTTGCTTTTCTTATTACAATATGCTGACGACAGAGGAAAAGAGATTAAAGCTGGTCTGTCGCATTAGATTTTTGTTGCTGTTGCCATTGCTATTGGTGTTGCTTTTTAATGTTCAAGCTTGTCTTGCCATTTATAAAACTCTTGTGCATATTCAATTTGCATCGTTGAAAGTGTTAATTTATCCGACTTTGTCTATTTTAATTTGTCGTAACATATTTCGTAAAAGCATGCCGCTGTTAATAATTTTTAATAATGGGCTTTAATATTCAATCAAGGAAAAGTTTAGTGTTCAAACCGATTATTACGTCAAATGGCCAGAGTTGCTACCACCATGGCTGCTATTGCCATCGTTTGTCGTTGTCGTACCTTGAATACATTTGGCCAATTCAAAATTACTGGCTTGCAATCTACTATCACAGACCTATGCACAAAAATGAATATTACAAAAATGGTAAGCTAAAATGACTATTCACATTTTGTGCACATTGAATCTATAAGTGCACAGTGTTGCTGTTGGCTTTGGTATTTTGTATATGCACAGGAAGAAATTCAACGTGAAAACTTCCATACATTTTGTCAAATAACACACAATAAAACAAAAATGCGGATAGAGAGAGAGAGAGAGAGAGAGAGAGAGAGAGAGAGAGAGAGAAAGAGAGAGAAAGAGAGAGAGAGAGAGAAATAACACCAAATGAATAATACGTAAAAAAATGAAGAGAAACCGGCAGTGAGAGAGACTCTTCTCGGCAGTGAGAGAGAGAGAGAGAGTGAGAGAAGAAAGAAAAAAAAAATCAGTGAATTATAAGAGACAAAGACAACGAAGAATTGAAGCACGTATCGTAAGATTATAAATAACAATTTTTGCTAATTTTCGCGTCTATGGCCAGAGAGTGAGAGAGTGATCTAAAACAGAAGTGTTGAACTGAAGCAGCCCAACCAGCCAACAGTTGCAATAAGCGAAAAGCAAACAAAAATATAAAAAGAAAAAAAAAAAAACAAAAAAAAAAAAAATAAAATAAAAAGAAAACAACACCGACAACCAAAGCCAAGCGACTCTCTACGTATATAATAGATATGTGCAACAACCGATAATAATGGAATAAAGGAATGGAAAATCGCACCGTTTGGTTTATTGTTGATTTCGTTCTAAATCAAGTCGAGTAGATAAAATCCGAAAGCGATTGTTTTCATTGCGAATGATGGATGTACAGTTCGCGCAAGCCAGAACTTACCGATAGACACACACACACACACACAGTGAGAGAGAGAAAGCAAGAGAGGGAGAGAGAGAGAGAGAGGCAAGAGGTGCAAATTATAGTGCATTTTTCTATTTAAAGAGATAGGCCAAAATGTGCACATTGGCCAACGCAAACCGAGACACACACTGAACAGTGTACACCAAACCATGTGCAAGAGAGATTCAATTATTCCAACAAAAGGTAATAAATTTTCAAGATTACATATCAACACATGTATAAATTGTGCATACCCTACTTACACTATTCGTTTGCTTCATAATGATTTTTTTTTTTCTGCTGGTGAGTATTTTTTCTTTTTTTGTGCTTTGTTGAGTTCGATGCAAGAGAATTCGAACTACATTTGCTGGGATTATATATTGGCATCGAGAGAGTAAAAAGAGCAGCCACAACCGAAATAAAAAAAGAAAAAAAAAATCACTCTCGGAAACCAAAAGAAGAGATAATAATTAACATAAGTAGTGTTGAGTTTGCCGTAGCCGTGACTTCCTATATTTCTTTTTTTTATTTTGTTTTTTTTTTTGTACTCTTGCTTCAGTATGAATTACTTTTGTTATTTTATTTTATTTTCGTTTATTTTTTTTTTTTTATTTTTTGCTTCAACTTGGTCTCGCACTAAATTTGCCTTTTTGTCACGATAATGATCCTGCAATGTGCACACAACAACAACGACACAAAACTGATACTGTATGAATTACGTGCGGAATGCAGAGAGATTATTGACACAATTGATGGCGGAAATCATGATTGTCTATTTATTTATTTTACGCAGTCTAAATGCGATCGTATAAGTGCAATGAAGTTGCGCCGCAACGCTTCCGATCAAAGACAATTTTACAAAACATTGGAAAATTATTGACATCGGTGAAAAATTCACATTTGATGTTCACACGTAAATTTAATGAACAATTTCCACAAACGAGACATTGGGTAAATAATGAAATTCATGTCCCGACTAAATAACTGCATCATTTTTTCTCAACTATTCGATTCGATTGCAGCTCTAGCTTGCTTGCGCACTCTTCTATGCACTTACACACAAATAAGCACACACACACACACACACACATATATATATATATTGCACTACTGTTCTTGTACCGACACAGAAACATGTATGCGGCAACATAGCACGCATAATTTCTGTTCCTTTGTTTATTTACATTTTATAATTGGCTTGATTGTAATGCGACAACTTCAAATGAACTGCACGTTATTGCAGACACACATTAACCAGACCAATGATCCAGGCAAAACAAAGCGCAATCGTTGTTGTTGTTTTTTTTTTCGAAATGCGTGAAAAAGAGAGAATAGAGTGAAGAGAATGAAGAATGGAGGCACACAAAGTGTCTATGAGAAAGAGAGAGGGAGTGCGAGAGAGAAAATTAGAGAATGAGAAAGACATAGAGGGAGTGAGAGAGATGGAAAGCGAGAAATGAAGAAAAACATTGTCAAGTATGCACGTTGCACATCAAAGCCCATTATCCAGTCTCGGTGCACATGTCCACTTATGCTTTGCTATTCTTTGTCCAATGCACATGTGACTATGTACAAATTTTTCTTATGGAATTCTCGCCATTTCGCCTCATACGCGCGCTATCATACGCAATTTGTTTCTTTTATATATATATATATATCTGTTTTTTTCTTTCCTAATCTTTGCAATTGTGACGGCACAACTACGCCTTCTTCAAAACATTTCTATCAAACGGTATGCTACTGCGCATTTTTCCAAAATAGAAAAATCAAGAAAGATAGAGCGAGAGCGAGAGCGAGCGCGAGAGAGAAAGAGAGAGAGAGAGAGAGAGAGAGAGAGCGAGCGCGAGAGAGAAAGAGAGAGAGAGAGAGAGAGTGAGAGAGAGAGAGAGCGAGCGCGAGAGAGAAAGAGAGAGAGAGAGAGAGTTAGAGGGAGAGCATCAACCAACAATTAGACTTGGCTAGTCGCTTTGGCATTCACGTCAGCGCTTTTTTATTCATTTTCTTCTTCTTCTTTGTCTTCGTTTCCATCGTCTATGAATCATAATCCTGAGAAAATGTGTTTTCAAGTTGAGCATAGATTAGCCTGAAGTATTTAGGAGGAGCATTCAATTATGTACCGATATGGGCCAATATGAGTGTTCATTTATAATTTACGATGTGAAAATGTACATTGCATTCAAATCAATGTGAATACGTCGAACATTTTTGATACGTTCGATATACAAAATTGATTGTCGTTCATTAGTGTGTGTTTGTGCGCAAGTGAGCACTTATCAAATAATAAAATGTTTCTCTGGCTTTGGCATACTTTGCAATAATTAGTAGTGTATGATAAATTTTGTCGTTAGCGGTTATTCATGTTTGACTATCGCATTAATGTATCAAAATGTACTTTATTTGGCATTTACATTGCACCATGAAAATATTGTGCGTTTTTTTTTTTCCTTCTCTTTTGAAAATTGCTTGAGGTATCCGTAGTCACGTGGAGAGTGTACGACTATAATTAAATGAAAAGCAAATGAAAAAAAAAAAAAAAAAACATGGTCAAAACAAACAAACAAAAACCAAAATTAAACGTTATCTTAATTCATTAGTTCGTATTGTGGTTAAAGTTGCAATGCAACTTTTGGGATCAATGATCTTAGGCATTTGGTCATGCGATTGCCTTTTTTCATTTCTTCTCTTTTCAATTCGATTTGGTTTGGTTCGGTTCAATTCAATGTAGTTGCTATTCTTTCGCATTCATTATCGAGATTGGCAAGTCAATTGAGGAACGTGAATGAATGGAATTCAAAATGCTGTGTGAATGCTGACTTAAAAAATGAGTATTGCACATGCACACACAAAATACAACAGAAAACCGATCATTTCACATTAATGTACAATTGAAATGAAGCGAGTGAGTGAGTGAGTGAGTGTGTGAGGGATTGACAGAAAGAAAGAGAGCGAAAGAGCATAAAAACATGAAGAAAAAACGAGAAAGAAAGAGGGCTAAAGCTAGAGAGTACATCGATCCAGTGCACCCAAAAGACACACAGCAATATAAATTGCAGTGCTCCAAGTTAGATAGATGCCACAGATTATTTTGTTAGATGGAATTAGAAAATAATTGTTCGATGGCACTTGGAATACGATGCCACACATTGCAATTTACTCGCTACGCCACGATCGCTTCAGGTTCCAAACAAACTTTGCTGCTAATAGCAAAACAGTAAATTTGAGAGTGCAAGCGAGGGAACGATAAAGATTTCAATTGAGATTTTTGCCATTTGTAAATAGTAGAAAGAGAGAAAAATGACGATTAAGAGGAGAAAAAGAAAATATGTACTGTTGGCAGTCGTGATCTGTACTTTGAAAATAGCACTTTGTTAAAAACTTATTCACACCGTTATAAAAATGCAAGTCACAGAATAGAAACAAAACGATAAAAATAACAACAATAACAACAACACCAACAACAACAACAACATTACAGAAATATACACCAGATTCGCTAAACGTAACATCAGTCCAGGAGGATCGCAAACAGAATCGGCGCCAACATATCACGTACAACAAGTCTTTTTGTCAATATGTAATTCTTTTGTTACTTGATCACTTTGTGATTCGATCGGAGGATCACATTTTTTTATAGAAAAAGAGTATTTATTATTATTTTATTTTTTTTTTTTTTTTTTTATTTAAGCATTTCTGTTATTGAAGAATATTTTATCAATTCGGTGGACTTTTTCCACAATAAAACGTTTTTAATTATTTTCAAATCGAAGATGAAATAATTAATTAATTGTAATTTTAATGTTGTTTTCAACTCCATCCTAAATGAACATAACATGGATTCATTTTGTAGTAAACATGGAAGAAGACCCATAGATTTAATGCATTAGATTGAAAGGAAAATAAATTGTTTCCTTACAATTCCTATGAAATTTCTAACAAGATGAGAAATTTCAAAAAAAAAAAAAAAAAGAATAAAAAAACCCCCAAATAAACGTTAAACGGTATGTGTTGTCCGATCAAAATATTGAACCAGTTCAATTTAAATTCATTTCATTTCGTTCATACTTTAAACTATGTTGATTTTGTCTCGACAATGAAGTATACGAAGGGAAGCAGTGAAAAATTACATTTATCCATCTAATTGTAGTTAAGTTTCATGTAAATTTTTTTTTTGTTTTGTTTTGAGATTCATTTGTATTGTAGAGAGATCGTAATTTAGAAGTATGTAAATAATGCAAGTAGAGAATCCATACTGGGCCAAGTAAAATGATTAATCGTTTAATCAGATACGCATCGCACAAGCATCAATATTCTTTAAAGAAAAATGTACATTCATTGTATACGGACATATTTAGTGGTAAGTTAGTTTGTGTCGAAAGTGAAAGAAGCCAAAAAAAAAAAAAAAAAAAAAAAAAGTAACACACAAGTACACATTAAACAATTTTAGACTGAAAAAATGGAAAAAGAAGAAGAAGAAGGAAGAGAAAAAAAAAAATGAATCTATTCAAATTGTTGGTAAGCGACCAACACTAAATATTGATTGATAAATGTGTGTTATTCAGTGGATAGTATTTTAGTTATAATGATTTATTAGGCTGATTTATATTTGGGCTTTTTTTTTCATGTTCGTTGTTGTTTTGTATGACGTTTTACGATGTGGTCATTTATTGCTTTCATTTTTCCATGCAGTCAATTGCCGTTCAATTAATTAAAGTTATGATGTTGTTTACTAGAGCCACCGTCATTTTAATGCCATGCCAATGTTTCACTGCACGAATAGAATGAGAGAAACAAAAAAAAAAAAAAAAAGAAAAAAGAAAAAAAAAATGAAGCACCAATACCGCAACAACAAATGGACCATTTCTTTCGTACGCTTCTTTTCGACATTTTTTGTGAGACAAATGAAAATCATTAGTTTGATGTTGAAGTGAGGTATTTAAAACAAAACCAAAACAGTCAGGAGAAGAAAAAAAAATTCCAACTTGGAATTGTATGCAATATTCAAATGAGTTTGCGTTCAATGTGCGATGTATTTTCACATCAAATGATGATGATGAATAAGCAATTTTAAGCGGTTTGGAAATAATGTTGAACTAGTTTAAATTGCAAGCTACCACCAATTGATGTGGTGATTGATTTTCAATCAAAATTTCAAACCATTTTATGCTAATTTTGGGACTTTGCGTTTTCAATCCAATGTTGAAATTCACCTGCTTGCTGTGCTGTGCTGTGCTGTGCTGTGCTGTGCTGTGCTTTAAATAGTATGCCAGTGTGGAATGGAGGGCATCAAATGGTAAAAACAGTTGCGGTTTTTCTGATGAATCGTTTCAATATTTCGTATTTTTATTTATTTTTTTTTTTCTTTTCTTTTTTTTTTATTCCACATTCAATTCTCTTGGTCGATGGAATTCGGTTATAAAATGTGTGGGGGCAAACATTCATGCATGAGTATCAAAATCGTTTCGTTTGCAATATTTAAATTTGGTGATTTTGTGTTCACGCTATAACTATATCCACATTTTTGACAGGTGAATGTATTTTCATGCTTCATTCATTATTTTACAATTGTTATTTTTCGTTTATTCATCGCTCAGAAATGGATACATAAACGGAGAGAGGTAAAGGGACAGAGAATGACAGATAGAAAAATAGAGACAAATACAGAGAGAAGGACAAAGAGACAGAGAAACTGAAGTAGATAATACAGAGAAAAGCGCATTTCAAATGCGATTGTTTGCTTTCTCTCCAAGTGCTATATTGCTTTTATTATATGATTAAACACCTTGGCATTTTATATGGATTTGTTTAAGAAAAATGTCCCAGCTTATACGAAACAAAAGCCCGGCAACATTGATGGTTTGAATTGTCAAATGAGCTTATTAAATACGGAAATATTTTTTTCAAATAAACCGTTCAATAAATGCGATGTCGTATTTTTTCCACTCTTTCTTCTTTTTATTTTCCGATTGGCTTCCGTGTTGGAAAACAAAAATTATTCAATTTTCAAATTCGACATATATCGTCGATGTGTGTTGCACTGCATCAAAAGAATGTCAAAGATCAACAAGAAAAGATTTTAATAATGATTTTCTTTCTTGATTTGATCATTTAGTAAATCCGATTATTCAAATGCATCCAAAGAAATCGGTGCATACATCAATCAATTATTAGTGTCCGGTTTTATTTTTTTTCTCTCTTCATATTAATATCGATGAATCGCGCAACATCGCCAATTGATTGAAAATGAGTGTTTCAGATGCACATATACAATTTTCTAGCAGTTCATTAAAATGAACTGGTGGCTAGGATGAAATGTGTTAAATTGTTGAAAATATTATAGCGATCAAATGCAATGGAAATGTGTGGTGAATGGTGTGGACATATTTGTGCAATGTGCGTAGAAATTATGCATAGATATAAGAGGCACTATCTCTAATAAAATTACAAGAGTCATCAATTTGCGTTAACTGATAACGCCATAAAATGGTTTGCGTATTTGCGTGTACTTCTCTCTCTCTCTCTCTCTCTCTCTCTCTTTGTGTGTGTATGTGTCTGCGTATTTGGATGTTGTTTATAGAGTTTCCTCTCTATCGCTGTTGTTATTTGTGGTGTCCGTACGCATGAAGGTGAGATGATTGCTTCGTATAACGCGTTTTACCTTTGTGAAATGCCACACCAACAATTAGTGTTTTCGATGCAATTCAAATTCTTGCATAACTAAAACGATTATGGCAATTATACGCAATATTATGCCATTGATATTTCATTGTGAACAAGATTGTGCTCTACAGTGCATACTCTATCAATTGTGGCATGCATGTATATGTGTGCATCTATGATGGGGGGACATTCAACAACAAAAACCAAAACAAAAAAAAAAAAAAAAAAAGAAAAAAGAGCGGTTGTATTGGCGACAACATCAAGCCATGCATCAACTATGCACACAATCCATTGCTTGATAAAAGCTAATAATGAATGGCAGGCATATGCACGCGAATAGAAGATTGCACATCATTCGTATTCAATGTACAGGCCAGGTATACCATTGGTATCATAGTCTGTATACATTGCATCGATGCGAAGCGTCATCATAAATATATGCGAGCATCTCTATTTGTATTTCAGAATAATTTATCATTTTTGATTTTATGTCTGCCTTGTATTCACCATGCTCTCTATGCTACACAATTTCGTATGCATTGTCCTTTGTCGTAGATAGAAAATAGAATCTTCAATAGTGGCCATGTTATTGCGATGATGTATTATAACCTTGAATGCAAAAAAAAAAAAAAAAAAAAAAAAAAATGAAAGAAAAAAAGAAAAGATTTCAAAATGCGCGTTGCCATTAACAGATCATAATCAACCGCAAAAATGCTTTGAATTCATTGAAAACATTCATGCCAGTTGATTTATTATTGATTTAAATTAAAACCAGAGAAATATCAAACCAACCGAATAAAGTAACCGACACAAAGATATTCGAACAATCGCAATTTGAAGGTGACGATTCGTCATTTCATTTGAAGTTGTAAAATGACTCACTTTATACGCAGAAATTATCCATTGTGAATATCAATAAATAGAAATCTTACTATTATTTTGCTCAATAAATTCATAAGAAAATCGCTCTCACCATTTGAAATAACCAACATGAAATTTAGTATAATATTACGAAGGGAAAATCAAATGCACAAATAATAACAACAACATAATTGGGCTTGTCACACCAATACTGAGATATCTAACGGCACATTGAAAACAAACAGACTCATTGATTGCGAATTTCATTTTACATTATACATTAAATTGAACAACCACTGTATTAGCAGCAGCAGCAGCAGCAATAGCAGCACCAACTAAAGAACGAAATATAAAATTATGTTTCCATTCTTATTTATTACACTTCATAATGAGGCAATCGAAACTCATTCATTGTATATTCACTTGAATTCTCTGTGCAACGCGCAAAAATGATGATACCGCTGGAAATGATTGTGTGCCCGCGTGCCAATGTTGTAATATGCACACAAGCACATACCATTTAACACAGCAAAATCGTATCGAAATCCTGTTATATTGCTTTGAAATAGAGAAAGAGGAAGATAAAGTGGAAGAGAGTGAGTGAAATAGGTGAATCCATAGAAATACGGTGAGAGTGTGATAGAGAGAAAGAGCGAGAGAGATCCATAGAGAGGAAAAAATAAAGAGAGGCACAGAGAGAAATAGAAAGAGAAGAGAGAGAGAGAGAGAGAGAGAGAGAGAGAGAGAGAGAGAGAGAGAGAGAGAGAGAAAGAAAGAGAGAAAGAGAGCAAAAACAAAACAAAAATTGATGTCGATTATTATAGCTCCATAGGAGTAAGCGATTTAAGCAGCATCCAGCAAATTATTATGGATCGACGGAAAATTGTAAATGTATATTTGGAATATACAGTTTGATTGTGGACATTATTTTTGCAACGAATTTGCCTTTTCTAGTTAGACCCGTTCATTTCAAAAGGTTTATTAAGAAACAGTTGCATTTGTCGCGCGAACGTGTGTGTTTCGATGTCATTTATGAATCTCTTTTACTATTGAACATGCTTTGCTTAAGTCATTTTCATAGATTCTATTTAATGTTCTGGCTTTCTGTCTGAAATCTTCATTGCAAATATGTTGTCCGCCCTTATTTTTCATTTGCACATTTTTGCAAAGGCAACACTTGGCATTATTTATTATTGAATAAATTGGAAAGTGTTTGTTGTATACAAGGTAAACAGCATGAACGGTTAGTCACAATTGATGCACACAGATTATCTATGAATACAGACCAAATGTGGCAAATCGCCAATGAAAAATTATAGAAAACTATGGCAAAAAATAAATAAAAAAAAAAAATGTTTTCTTGCAATGGAATGGAAAATAATTTGGTGTTCAATTTATTTTTGTGTTTCATCTTTATGTTTGATTCGGTGAAAATTGTTTAAAATTTATTTTTCTCTTGTGTTTGTTCGATGTGGATTTGCAATTTCTATATGCTCACGATGTAAGCTCGTGATATTATTTGTACTTGGGATTATTTTCTGAGAATTGTAATGAAATCGCAACGGATTAGTATTTTGTCAGGCAGAGTCATCGCTCTTCTCTTTCTCCTTTTCCCTCTCTCGCTCTTTCACGCTCTCTTTCTCTCTCTATGTCTCTCTCTCCATTTCTCTGTTTTTATTTTTCTCTATCTCTTGCTTTCTAACATTTCCATTTCCAATTCATATTCATTCAGTTTATTTGTTTTAAGGAATCATATTCAATATGCTGCTGTTTATTTACATAATTCAAATGCAAATGCCTAAATGCAAATGACACAAAACCGGGATCTAATTTTAAATTGTTGAAATGTGAATTGGGCAACTAGAACACGATTTCTAGAATTATAAGTAATTCCATATACAGAATACTTGAGTTATTTATAATCAAAACTTCATAACGAAGCATTTGAGAAGCAATAGCAGCAAGAGCGAGAGAGAAAGAGAAAATAGCGCCAAGTCAATGCACCAACAACATTGGTCGCTGTGTAAGTTTATGTCGGAAAGTTATCTCGCTTGTATGTTAACGTGCATGTTATAAGCGGTGTAAGCGATGGCACGAAATGGACTATGTTTTGAATATATCAAATAAATTTTCGATCGAATTTTCCTTCGATTTCATAGCAAAATTACAACTTTACCATGCATTTCAAATGCATTGAGTTACATTTGGTTAGCTTGCAGTTGGCAGTAGTTTGGCTAAAAATTCCAATTGACTTTAACTTGACTTGACTTGTCGATTCAGAATGGAATTGTATTAGATGTACGAGTGGCAAGATGAAAGTTCATTCGATGTACGTACGATGGCATGTTAGTTCGAGGCGTTGCTTTGATTGAAACTTCGTGGCTTCTTCTCTTTCGCATCAAGCGATTCATAGCCAATGTACCTGTGTACTGTACACAAGTGTGCGTGGAAGATTCAATTGATGGTCGCATTCAAAGAGAAAATTAGAGCACATTGCCAATCGATCATTAATATATCTGCTTCAATTTACCTCTGATGGCATTTTGTATCGTCAATTTTTTTTTCTTTTCTCTCGCTTTATCTCTCTCTCTCTCTCTCTCTCACTTAAAATCACCGTTATCTAAATCGATGTTCAATTACAACTTTCATATTTGCAATAAACCCAATATTGGAAATAGAACAATAAGTCTTTATGTTGCTGCACTTGCATTTATGCCAATTGAAAATTGGATTTCAATCATTTCCAATTTGAAATCCAATTGGATTTTATCTTGCACACATGCCATTTCATGCAAAAACAAATGATGAAAAAAAAAAAAAAAATAAAACAAACGCGAACAATCAAACATGGCAAATGAATGGCGCATCAAAATCGGACTTTCTCGATTTCACCGTAATTTCAAGAGAAACAATGGCATTTTCACTTTAAGATTCCGTTTAAGGCGAAATTCTTTAAATGCAATCACATTCTTTCAACTGCAATTCAAACAAGTGCGACTACAAAATGCATTTAATTGTGATTTGTTTTTTTTTTTTCTTTCTTTCTTTCTCTTTGGGTTTTTTTTTTCACTTTTGAAGAGAGTGAGCAACATTGAAATGCGTGAATTCTTTGTATCTTTTTGAACGAAGACGGCATTCCTTTGTTGATTTGGTTATGGTTATTTTGTATGCGCGCAAAACTCAATTGACCGTAGTCATCGTTCGACTACTCGAAATCACTTGCGGCTGAACAACCAAACACAATTCGTTCCTGTACTGACAGATATTGTATTCAAAAAGGCTCTCTTCTCACACATATGCTTCAATTTCTCGCTACATCAACATCTATATTCGACATCATATTAGTTATTTCTTTTAACGTTAATAGTGTTATTATGCGTATGCCCTGAAATATTCGGTTCTTGTTTTATTCTTCGATATTCAAATTAATTCGATCTTCATTCTCTCTTTCGCCCTATCTCTCTCTCTCTCTCTTTCGTCCCCTCTCTCTTTCTCCCTATCTCTCTTTCTCCCTATCTCTCTCTCTCTCTCTCTCTCTCTCTCTCTCTCTCTCTCTCTCTCTCTCTCTCTCTCTCTCTCTCTCTGTCGTTGTCGTTTATCTTCTTCGTAGCTGTTCCTTCTTTCTTTCATCCAAATATCTCCTGCTATTGATATTCATTCTTGTCTTTAGTTCTCAAATAAAATATGATAATTTATTGAATAATTTATATACGAAACAAAAAAAAACACAAGAAGAAATGCCGAGTATATTCATAAAAAGATCTGAATGCTATAAAATTAGTGGAAAAGAAACGAATTAAAAAAAAACGAAAAAACAAATTTATGAATTTATAAAAAAGCGACGATCAAAAACAAGAAGAACACAAACAACAAGAAACCCATAGACATTTTAATTAAATCCTCTATTTTCATTTCATTATAACACGCAGGTAATTATGACCGGAGACTGAATTCCAAAACACAAATTTCATGTAGAAACACACTTATGGTGTTGTCGTAAGTTTATACTCTTTTTTTTTTTTTTTTTTCTTTTTTTTTTTTGTGGTGTTCTACTCTTGTCGAAAGCGCACTGAAATATATTTGAAACAAGAAGAAGATAGAGGGGTGAAGAATAACTGCAAAACAACATTAGTGTGAACGAGAAAAAGAAAATTTGTTTGAACTACAATTTTGTTGTTAACCACTCCATCTTCGATTTTTGTGACCGTATATGCCATGTGTGTATGTGTATGTGTTGAGGGCCCATTTTTTCCGGTCAATTTTTTTAAATTTTTTTTTTTTACTTTGTTTTACTGTTGTTAGTGGCACACCAACTCGATACACTTCGAAAATGAAACCAATTCTACTGGACGAATCGAAACACAAACGAGAATGTTTATAGCCAAAATATCAAGGGAAACAATTTAGAGAGCGAGAGAGAGAGAGAGAGAGAGCGAAAGAGCGATAGAGAGATTATGAAGAAGAAAGAAAGAGGAGAAGATGAAAAACGAAAAAAGAGAAACAAAAAATGATTGAATCCAAAACAGTGGATGACATGTAAAGCATTACGAACTCGCATAAAGAAGACAAAACGAGTTCTAATTGAGTGATTTCCTATGTATTTTATATCCAACAAACTGTTTCTTTTCATTCTTTAACATTCATTTTGTTCTTTAGATACAATCATTAAAACTATTATTTGAATTCATTGTATCGTAAATACACAGAGTGACAGAGAAACGAAAAGAGAGAAGAAAGATGGAAAGATAGCCGACACGAAAAATCAATGTAAATTTTTTGATAGTTTGGGTGCGTGTGCGTGTGCGTGCGCGTATGCGTATGTGAGTAGTGTTGCTCTTGATAGATAGAGTATGGATGCATGGGCGCATTGTCGGTTGTGATCACACATTGAACGCCCCAAAACGGACCTTTTTTTTATGCATACCACCGACACTAATTTATCTTAAGCAGCATATGATGATACCTACGAAATAATTACGTACGACTGATATTCGAGTCGTCACACATTCACACATCCGTTTCGATTGATACAACGGCACACCGAAAAAGTAAAAAAAAAAAAAAAAATTCAAACCACCGCCACAAAACACGAACATGAGACATGAGCCGGTGAATACGTAATCATGTATTGAAAATTATCTGTTTGCCCCGTGCACCGTAAATTCATTCGATGCGCAACATTTTGTGGGCAACTTAATATTTTTGACATCTTAACATATCCGCATGTGCATTCAAATGAAACACCAAAATGTAAAAAAAAGAAGAGAGAGAAAAAAAAAAACAGCGAAAAATCCACACTGTCAAACTTTTTCAGAAGAAACGAACACTAAAATATGGTTTCTTGATTCTTCTCTTTATCAGCCACGATCGAGAATCATTCTCTTGAACAGTTTGAATTTGAAACGAAAAAAAAAAAAAAAAAAAACAAAAACGAATAGCTTTTATTGTGTGTTTGGGCTGCGGTTACAGCAGCACCGATACAACTTAATAGATCCACTATATTTATGCTATTAGGACGGTGTTTTTTGACGGTTAACACAATCGTTTAAATTGTTAGTCGATCGTTTGTTACATTCAATACGATCAACATCCATTGTGCATTCTCTCCGTTTCATTTCAGCTCTCTCTACCTGTTTTCCCTTTTCATTCTCGATATCACATGTGTGATGATGGCTTAATAGTTAAATAATAATACACCTCTCTTTATATATATATATCTCTGTCTCTACATTTTCTCTATCTTTTTCACTCTTTATCTTTCTCTTACTCTCTCTCTCTCTCTCTCTCTCTCTCTCTCTCTCTCTCTTCTCACACTCTTGCTCTTTCGCTTATTTGTCTCTTTCACACGTTCGCACTCTTTTCCTATCTTTTTCTTTTCTCTTCATCATCATTTTCTATAATAATTTTTTTTCCGTTGTCATTGAATTTTGTGCTCATCTACTGTTCTTGTGGTCAATTAGGTGACTGAATATGCCGAGTATTGTTTTACCGGAGGACATTACTGGATTATCGTTTTTCGGTGTTTCAAGTGATAAATTTTCGGTTGTTGTTGCTGTTGCTGTTGCCGTTGTTGTTGTTGTTAATTTTTAATGCCGTTGTCATTATTATTTCGAATATGTTTTTGTCATTGATGGGAATGCATGTTGTTGTTTTTGTTTTTGTTAGTTTCATCTTATTTTTGATTTTATTTCATTTTATTCGTGTTTTTGATATGGGACCTAGTGTAAAATGTAGGCCTATATTAACGATGCAACACTATTGTTTTATCTTATCTCAATGATTTCGACTCTTATTTTTTTCTTTATTTCAACCGATGTCTTAACACCGTAGGAAGCATTTTAATGAACGACCAATAGTTAGAAAAAAAAAAAAAAAAAAAAAAAATCAGAAGAGACACTCAAACAGAAGAAATAAGTAAAAAAACAGAAAGACGATCCATCGAATCATCTGAATTTAATGATACTGGAGCAGGCAACAAATGAGAGTCTGTAGATAAATGCATTCGAAATGGTGCGACAAGAAAACGACATCAACAGCAAATAATTCCTTAGTCGTTCGGTCTGATTGTGTCATTGTTTTCTCAAGCTAATAAAATACACAACATACTTGTTTTCGTTTTTTTTGTCTCTTTCTCCCTCTCTCTCTCTCTCTGCTCCCTATCCTATTTTCTCAAACATCCACAAGAATATAATGACTAGCTAATGTTTGCAATGGAATTGAATTCAATGATTGCTTTTGGTATGTGCATTACTTGTTGTTTTAAACTCCAATAAGAATTGAGCAATTTTTATTTTGCTAAGAAATCCAACACTAAAATGACCCAACACTTTTTTAAACAAATAATTCTATTTAAAAAAAAAAAAAAAAAAGAAACATTTTCATCAATGCTTTGAATATTTCAAAAAAGTTTGGGTAACATCGTTCAATTGAATTAAATCAGCGAAAATTTAACCTAACAGCTAGTACATAATTTACGAAAAAAAAAAAAAATAAAAATTGAAGAAAATTAAATGATCACATATGCCCATTTAACTGAACAACACCAATGAGTAAGCATACCAATCGAAAATATTATAAAGACGTTACCTTAAGCTAAAAGCATCAAATTTAATTTTATATTTGATCACATCGTTATGGAAATTTATTGCTAACAATCAATGAATTAATGCAAAACTTCAATAGAAAAAGGCGAACGGTAGAGAGAAATTTGATATAAAATTAAGTGAGAAAATGTGCTGATGCATATTAATATTTTTGTTCTTTTCTCTCTCTCTCTCTCTCTCTCTCTCTCACTGCTTCTCTTGGTCATTCGATTGCCGGGCGCGCAATTTGATATTTTTGAATTGGAAATATTAATGCGGCATTTTATGCCCAACACATATACAATACATTATAATTTTGTTTCGATTTATTCATTTTTTTTTCTCTCTCCACTTTTGTTGTTGGTTGGACGGTTTTTTTCCTCGCTCGTGCTCAATTATATGATGATGATGTGAGAATGGAAGGCTCCGGCCGAAATAAATATATATTTACAATAACAAAAAAAAAAAAAAAAAAAAAAAGAATATGACACTATCATTTATTGAATCATTTAAATTCCGTTTGATATCATTTGTTTAAAAATATATCCAATGTGGCAACAGCCATATCGGTCCTGATTAAAACACTGCGGTTTATTTTTGTGTCGCTACTTAAAAAATAAATATTCTAACTTTTAGCGCCAAAACTGAATAAATTTCAGACAAGGATAGGAGATTATAATAAATTTATGCTCAGCTTTTCATCCATATAACACTTTATGCCCATATAACATTTAAGTGAGGCATGAACTTTCATCCATTTGAATTCAGCTATTTCGATTGTGTTATGTTAATAACAAAATTCTTTTACTTTTTTTTTTTTTATTTTATTTATTTTTTTTTTTCTTTTTTTTTTCAAAAAACGGAAGTCTTTTGATCAACACCTTTCAGGCAAAAATGCAATGCGAAACCCTCTCTTATTATGTCGCGTTGTGATTTTTCGTTTTCGTTCATTTTATTTAAATTTGTTGTTGATTTTTCTGTGTAGTTTTTCGTGTCGCAATGAAAGAGCAATGAATTGTCACACGATGCATTTACAAGTTTTCAACATACACATTAAAAACCACATCCGATTGGGCTCATAAAACATGCAATCAGAATGACTAAATGTAATGGTGTTGACATTAATGCAAACGATTGTACGGAGTTTTGCATTGACAAAAATGTATAGAAACGTAAAGAATCTACCTCTCTTGATTTTCATCATTTTTTAACACGATTTTTTTTTTGCACTTTTTTTTCGTTTTTTGCTTTCTTTCGTTGTCAACCAGACCATAAACAGTCGCTTTAGTAGACAGTTTATTTAGAGTGGAGAGTTCAGTGATTTCGCGAATGTTTTTCTCTCATTTTTCATCGTCCCATCATCTTGTCATCCTGTATTTCGTTTTGATTCATATAATTTGTATTTGTATGTTATTTTCCTCTCATCACTATTTCTCTCCTTTTTCTTTTATCTCACTCCTTCTCTCTCTCTCTCTCTTTTCCTCTTTTCCTCTCTTCCTCTCTCCCCTTTTAATTTCATCGAACATTCAACACAATTTTCTCTGTTCATTTCGGTTTGGCAAATTGGTTTCGTTAATTAAGTCAACAAATAAAACTGCATCTGCGTGGGACGAAATTTTGGTGAAATAACAATATTTCACCAAGTCAAAGTTACGTTGCTTCACACACATACATACATATCCACATACACACACATAAACACACACACACACACACACACACACCACCATACCAGGTCACATTTAATTTATCGCTTTAACACTGAACAACGTGTGATTTTTCTCTTATTCATATAAAATCGCACTCGAGCATCGAGCACTCTTTGTTGCATATTTTTTTTTTTTTCGATTTATTTTTTGATGGCCAGCAATTTTTTTTTTTTTTTTTTTGTTTTTTGTTTTTGTGGGATATTTTTTTGTGCCCTTACTCTTTGTCTTTCTTTATGTTCAATACACAAAATTACCGCAACAAATTGCGTTATTCGTATGCGGCCACAAAGGACAGTGATGATTAAAAATGGCTCGCACGTTGTGAACTAAAATGAAAAAAAAAAAAAAAAAAAAAACGCCAAAAAACATAAACAAACGAACATAAGCGACTGTGGCAAATGGCCGAAAAAAAAAGTTATTTCTCTTCATTTTTTTGTGTATTTATCGAGTTTTCATCGACTTCCATATCTCTGCTACCTGCTGATTTTTTAGTTGGAAAAACGAAACCCCATTCACTTACGCAGATGCAATTTTCAAATCCATGCAAATGCACACGACACAGACAAATCAAGCGATAATTTGCCAAAAAAAAAAAAAAAAAAAAAAGACGAAAAATGTGTCTTTTGGACAAAAAATATTTTTTCAACAACAACAACAACAAAAACGAACGAAAACTATCAAAAGCCGATAATAATACCCATTGCACAGTTTTTGTATACGAAAATTTTCTGCTTGAAATTTTATTCGCAGAAATTCGCGGTAAATTTTCGTTTTTGCATTTCAATATGCAATTTTGTATAGAACGAAAAACAAGCATGAAAAATAATAAGATAAATTGCAATGAATTAAAACCAAAGTATTGAATGTGCACAGTGTATAGTCGGCGAAATGAGATAATTCCAAAAGAGCGTCACGATTTCTTTAGAATTGCCAAAAAAAAAAAAAAAAAAAAAATCAAAGAATCAAAGAATTTGCGTATTTTCGCATACCTCCAGCATTCTTCATGCGCAACTTTTTTTTTTTTCCTCTTTTATCCGCGTTTTTATTTTTCGTTTTCATTTCTTTCATGTTATCGGTCTCATTTTTTATTCTTACTTGGCTTTTTACCATTCAGGACAAAACATTGACATCATTTCGACCTATATCAATGTTCACATAAATTGATTCTATTGATGCCTACCAATTTATGCATTTTAGTTGCAATGGTTTTCATCAAATGGTTTTGTGCGATGAGAACAAGAAGAAAATGTAAAAGAAAACAAACAAAAAGCAAAACTAAAACAGAAAAAGTGTAGATATTCGACGCCAAAACCACAAGACGTCAGAAAATCAGACGAATAACTTAAATGCAAATGTTGGAATATTGAAGGAAAAGAGACGTCAATAAAAATATTTTAAAGAAAAACAAATGAAATCGTCGAAAGAGAAGGTAAAAAAGAAAAAAAAAAAAAAATAACAAAAAACAGAAAAGTAGAAAAAATATTGTGCAAAGTTTTACCTTATGTCAAATATGGTAGTTCTGCGTTGCGGATGCAATTTTTCAGCTAAATAGAATATCCGTTAATGATGTTGTCGTTGAACAATAAAACGACATTATCCAATTTAAGTGAATGCATAAATATTCATGTTCGATATAAATATTGTATTTCTATTTGAGTCGTTGTCGATGTTTTTTTTTTTTTTTTTTTTTTTTATTCTTCGATCGAAATATATATTTATTTTTACATATATTTGTTTTTATTCCGCCCGTAGTTTTTCGTTTTTTTTTTTTCTCTTTCTTTTTCGTTTTTTCTTTAATTCAACGACGCACTCTTGTTTAGCCTAGGTTTGCTTTGTTCGCGTCGAGTGGCCGTTGTGTTGGTGGCTACTGCTTCCCGAAATGGATTTACGATAAAATAATTGACAAATACCGCACGATAATACCAGATTATAAATATAAAAATACATCCATATATTCTTTTCTGTTCAGTTGTTGCGAGATGTTGTGTTTCTTTAATATTATTATTATTATTTTTTTTTTTTTTCTTTTTCGTTTCAATTGATTTGCCCGTTGATTCGTTGGATTGGTCGCACGGATACGTTTGGTTGCACAGCAATGTATTTTCCTTGTCAATGCAGTAAGACGATAATGAAAAAAAAAAAATTTAAAGAAAAAAAAAAAATTGAGAAGTGCCGATAGCTTCTCGTTTTGTAAAATGTTTAATTAAGTTTTGATATGGTGTGTTTACTTTGGAGTAATTCGTATCCTCTCATCACTGAATCACAACGAATCATCATCATCATCATCACATACCTTGCTGCATAACAAAGACATAAATTCGATACGATTCATATTAAATGAATTGAGTATGTGTTGGATTATGACTCATTCAATACGATTATAAGTTCATTATTTGTCACTGTGTAAATTACACTTTGTTGATTTTATTCGGGATTTTTTTTTTTCTTTTAATATTTTCCTCCTTTTTTTTATCTCTCTTTCTCCTTCCTCCTTAACTATCAACAACAGAAAAAATACGATTCGCTAATTTTTATTTACATTCCTTTATACTTTGTGTGGTCAATCGAATATTATGTGAGTTGAACTTGATAAAAATGTGACAAAAAGTAAATTTCGTTGAATTTATTTCACTTTGAATATGCGAGAGCGAGAATGATGACAAAAACAGCATCCACAAATGTTTCATTTCTTTTTTGGCTTATTTCTTTTGAAGAAGACAATTTCATCAGATTATCTAAACATCGATTGGCAATTATTTTTCACACACAATTGTAACACATATTTGAAAGAAAAAAAAAAAATAAAATACAAATTATTTGCCGGATCGAAACGAAAAAAAAAAAATGATTGGAAAATCGTTAATGTTCACCGATTTTGTATATTCATATAGTCAAATGTATGTGCAAAAACGTAAATGAATATGATATTGAATTTTAAATCAGCTTCATAAAATGTTAATCACAGCAAAATTTTTATTGTGACATTAAATGCACTATTAAATCGATATATGCTAGACAAATCGGCGGGCAAATAAAAAAAAAAAAAAACAATGAAATTGAAAACAACACAATTGAGAATAAAAAGAAAAAAAAAAAGTTGGAATAAATCTGAGTCCCACAGAACAAGACAAACAATTCACATTCGTCATTCACATTTGTTGGCGCCTACAATCCAATTTTAAATTATATCGATGCGACCACGAGTAAAAAGATATAACACGGGTTCCATTTAATCCTTATTAATATATATTTATATTGTGACGATAATAAAACAGAATGGTTAATGGTTTTTTTTTTTTTTTTTTTTTTTTTTTTTTATAAACGCACAACAACAAATTCGAATTTCTTGTTTGTCGCCGGTTTGAATACAATTTTAATTTTTATAAATGTAGTTTTGATTGGCACTTGGTGCGAGAGCACTTTTAATTATTTGATAAGATTAATTTCACATTGTGTGAGCGTTGAACGTTGAGCATGGTGGATATGTGCAATTTTTTTTCACATTTTCGTTGTGTTGCACATAAAACAGTCGACAGTCGGTTAATGCATTCATTTATTACAATGTGTGTGCTGCTTCCCATCTGGTTTGCAATATTATTATTACTTTTTTTTTTTAGTTCGGCTCTCTCGATAAATCTGAAAAACGAAACAAAAACCGTTAGTTAATTTATATTGGCATATACACATTATGTTGAATATTCTATTGATTGCATTTCTCTTGTTTTGGCTTTTTCTCAATCACTGCTTTTCTTAAATATTACTATATCGTTTACTCTATATCTTCCATTCTCACTCTGTCGTTTTTCCTCCCCTCTTTCTATCTCTCTCCTACTATCTTGTTCTTTCTTTCTCTATCTCTCTCTCACTCTCTCTCTCTCTCTCTCTCTCTCTCTCTCTCTCTCTCTCTCTCTCTCTCTCTCTCGCTCTCTTTCTCTGCCTCTCTCTCGTTTTCTTCCTCAATTTTATTCAGGTCAATTGATATCCACGAAATTATAAATGAAAAATGTTTGCATCATATTTTCATATAGTAAAATCTATGTAAAATTGTACATACGTTTATTTTTATATTTGTGGATCGGACAAATTAAACAAATTTAGCACAACATATTATTGATGAATGAGAAGTTCATCGATTTGATTCGAATCGTTATTGTTGTTGTTGTTGTTGCTGGTCGTTGGTCGTTGATGATGATTATTTTTTTTCTTTCGTTTTGAATTTATCGTGTAATTTTAATTCCGTTTTAGACAATTTATTTCATGAAAATATCCATAAATTGAACCTGATCGACACGAGACAAGATTGACCTGTATTCCATATAAATTCAATGCGATCAATGAGCATTTTGAACATGTATAAATGGCTAGCTTCTTGTTAAAAATTCAACGAAACCAATTTGATCGATTTCATCTGCTGCTATCTTTCACTTTAGCTTATTTCATATCAACAGTTAATGTAAAGAAATGAAAAAAAGATAAAAATAGACACAAATTTCTCCATGAAAATTACCTTAACGGCGTGCGTATAATTTCAAATGGAAATTTAATAGTGGGTAAAAGTTGATTTGGATAATTTGTGTGTCCAGTTCATAGCATTTGGGAATTTCGACTAAGTAACCAAGAATCATTTTAAAGCATTTGACGTCACGTTTAACGTTTATATCACTTTGAATTTGGACAATATTAAACGACACACACACACACACACACAGAGAGAGAGAGAGAGAGAGAGAGAGAGAGAGAGAGAGTGAGAGCGTGAGCGAAAGAGAGAGAAAATGCACAATAGTAGTTTAGTGTCCACAACTGTTTAAATCTGATTTGATGAAGGCTTTCTTCATTGCTTGCCTGAATCGTCGTTTGATGGTTTTCAAAGCACCTTATCATATCAATCAATTATGTTATTAAATAAACATTAACGTTGATTTTATTGACAGCTGCTTAACGAATGCGTTTAAACTTTAAATTTTTGGACGATGTTGAAGTAGTCACTATGGCACGGTTTAATGTTTATGCATATTCTCTCACCATAGTTAAAGAAGATTGGCATTGACGATGAGTCCATATTGTGTGGTATGATGTGATGTGGTGTGGTATGCTTTAGTTTTCATTAATTGTTATCTTGTTTCTGAGATCACTATTTAGACACCACTAAATCTCGATTGCCATGTACTTTATACCAATTCGTTTGAATTATTCTACTTTTTTTTTTTTCGTCATAGTCGCCGTCTTCGTCAGATTTGTAATGGTCTGTTCTCGTCTTTTGCATCGTTGTTCGATAAAAAAAACATACGAATTCTTCGAATCGAAATCTTCAATTGATCAAAATCCGATTACAAAGTCCAATGAGATACATCAGAGCACACGATAAAACTATTCAGTGTAATATCTGATCTTTTACGATTTTAATTAACCAGAATACATTAGTCATATTTTACAAAAAGGCAGAAGAAATGATCAGCAGCAGCCACTACCTCACACACACGACATCAGCCTCACATCATGATGACGATGATGATGATGATGATGATGATGATGATGAGAACAATGTGAAATGAAATCAGTCTCAATGACTTATTTGGCTGGTCATCCCAGTTATGTCAAATATTTAATGATGCCTGAATCGAATTGACTAGATAAAAATTCGTAACATCAATTTTAACGATGTTTCGATTTGAAACAAAACGAAACAAAGAAGGAAAAGATCTAAAGCAACACAAACACACACACACTAAATCAACGAATGAGTTGTTGTTTTTTTTTCTTCTTTTATAAATTCTGTGAGTTGTAATGGTGTATCTCCTTTGGTTTTGTGGCCCTTTTCTTTTGATTGTGTGTGATATGCCAACAGTAAACAAGTACGCGCCTTCATTACCTTGTAATCTATATCGTTTATTATGCGTATTGATTTTATGACCATTTTGTGTTGTGCAACTCATATAAGATACATCACATGATTTAAAAACCTAGATAAAAATCATTTAATCGATCGCATTTAAATTGATGGATCGTTCGATTTATCTTTTTGGATTATTACCATTTTTACACAGAGATCCAGATTCTTGTGACGGCATATTTAGGATAATATCTGCTGGTTGTTTGTAGAGAAAAAAATCAACAGTTTATATTTTCCCATGTTTTCGTGTGTATTCGTTTTTGGAAAAAAAAAAAAAAAAAAAAAATATGCGATTGTTTTATTCCAATTATTCTGTTTGGAATGTGACGTTTGTCAGTGTTTCACTTGTTCGAGGCCCGGAAGCATTCATCGTGTTGACATTGAAATGGCGCAAAAAAGAAAAAAAAAAACATCTCCAAGAAATGAAAACAACAACGTTGCACGCAATTGTTGTCATTTAACCATGGAATATGATGGATACGCGAGAAGAGAAATGACAGTAACAGAAGAGAAATAAAAAAAATATAACGCACACAGATAAAGACAAAATATCAAAGGCATTTTGAGATTTAACAGAGTCACAAGAATATGTCCAATAAAATATACAATAGATTATTCTGAGATTAGAAAAGGTTGAATCGTTTTTGTTGTTGTTTTATTTTTGTTTTTTTTCTTTTCGTAGAAAATCCAATGTGCCTGAGATAAAAATAGTCAAAATGATGCGATTGTTGAGACTTCAAAAGATAGGGTTCCACTTGTATCAGACATGTAAATGAAACGTCGATTCACTTGACGGCTGCTGTAGGGCGACACAATAGAAAATACGATGCGTTGAGAGTCAATTTGAAACACATCATAAAAGATGGTGTTATAAAAAAAACGATGAAAACAACAAAAAAAAAAAAAAAAAAAAAAATTATATATGAAAAAAACAATAACAATAACAGAGATGGGCATAAAAGTATATAAATCAGTGAAATGATGATGATGAGATGACGATGATGCACCGATTTTTCATAATCTCTTTTTTTTCTTCTCTCTCTCTCTCTCTCTCTCTCTCTCTCTCTCTTTCGTTTGGAATTATTTTCTCCTTTTTTCAAAATACGGAATGTTTGTGTATTTAACATTTGAAGTAATCGCAAATGAAAGAGGTATAGAGATGACTACTTAAAGAAACAAAAAGAGATGATGATGAAGAAGAAGAAGAGGAAGAAAAATATGTGTAAAATATTGACAATGAAAAATTACTCGTCAGTATTTCGAGCGAATTAAAGACGAGTGCGGCCAAATAGTGATGCGGCCACGTTAAAATATGAGCCACACACAAATAGCTCATTTCAATTGCTTCATACACAAAAGCCGATCAAATGACCAACGACTTGCATTTTGATGATTGAATAAAAGAACACAAAAAGACAGCGATGGAAAAAAAAAGAAACAACAGTCATAACATTCAATGTAAAGTGTTACCGATAAAATGCGAAGAGGATTACCTGAGATATGACTATGAATTACAATATAAAAAAAAAAAAAAAAAAAAATATTTCGATGAAATTCAAAGGAAAATCGTTTGCAGTCTTCAATAAAAATGAAATCCATTGAAAACATAAGATTCTCTGATTCATAATAAATTTTCATCTCTATTGCTCTCTTATCTTACTTTTTTTAGTTTGTCTTTCTCGTTTCGTGTTGTTTTTCATTCTTACCATATTCTTTGCATTCAATACAATCTCGCTTATTTACCTTTTGTCCATTTATTTCTATTATAATATACAAAAGGTATCTAGCAAAACGCTGCTATTTCTCTCTCTCTCTCTCTCTCTCTCTCTTTCTCTTTCTTTCTCTCTCTTCCTTTCTCTCTCTCTCTCTCTCTCTCTCTCTCTCTCTCTCTCTCTCTCTTTCTCTTTCTTTCTCTCTCTTCCTTTCTCCCTCTCTCTCGCTCTCTCTCTCGCTCTCTCTGTCTATACATCAAAATGCATATGAATCTAAATATATAAGCCGAACAAGAGAAACACCGACAAATATGAAACGATAAGCATGAAAAGTCAAGTGTATTACAGGCCAATGAGATGAAATAAAAATTAAATCCGCCACGATAGAGAATAGTGGTAATCAAAAGAAAGAAAAAAAAATCAAATAAAATTGAGAATAAATTAGATCAGCGAACAAAAACATATTAACTAAATTGTCAGATTAGAGTTTGTTCTTGGCATACGCTGTTGTTGTTAGTTTTATTTTTTATTTTTTTTTTTTTTTTGAATTCTTCTTATTCATTTTTTTGATTAGGCCACGTAAGTTGTTACGTTTCACATTTTGACCAATACACATGCTCTTCAAATGATGATTATGTCATGATTCACTAAAATTTCGCCGCCATTTACAATTCAAATGTGTACTTCATGTGGCATGTGGATAATTTAAGTGAATTTGTTCAATTTTTTGTAAACGACGACATTTACCAATGTTTGATTCATCGCAATTTAATCAAAACATTTGATTATCTAGGTTTTTTTTTCCCAAACTTGGAAACGAATTACATTCTATTCTCAAATTTTAGAGACGAAATGCTCTAATACTTAAGAATTATTTTTTTTCTTTAATTGAGATCAACAGAGATCATTATTATCAAGGTAGCTGGAGGCAAAATTCAAATTATATTTAAACTATTCTCATTTTAAATTGCTTCAATCAGCCAATAAACATTTAACTTACAATTTTGGCCATGATTTTACATAAAATACATTGTGAATCACAACAATTTGACGATATAAAAAAATTTTCAATAATCTATTTAATAGTTTCCATTGTAGATAAAATTGCAATCGAGAATGAAATTATATGTTAATTGTCTTCTACATTGGCAATTGTCTGAGTAAATGTGAGACGTTTTTCTTTTTGACTATCGATTTAATTAAGTTTTGCCACAATGTTAATAAAGTGCCACATATTACGATTATATATTATTAAACATGGTGACACCATCTGTAAGGGTGTGAGGGATAGAGCTAGAAAGAGAGAGAGAGATAGAGGGAGAGAGATAGATGGATAGATAGAGAAGAAGAGAGATAGAGACAAAAAAAAAGAGAAAAAGGAGATTGAGAAAAGTATAGAGAAAAAAAAAAATCAACGAGCGTCAAGTGTTCGTTCTGAGTGCGTTCATAAATATGCATGGTTAAGTGCAATTTTATTGGCATTTTGCAATGATGTACGATCGAAAGCATGTAAACACTTCGATCGGTATTTATGCATACAATTAAACAATTTATTTCTTATGTTTTGCGAAATTCCATGCGAATGAATTTTCGATAGGTCTGCGCCGTGCTGCCGATTAAATCGAATTAATAACGCAAAATGTCTTTCTCTGTGTGTCTCAGTGCGTTTGGTCAATGGTTTTGATTTGAACAACGAAAAAAAAAAAAAAAAAAAATGAAACAACAACAAAAAACAACGGAAAAGAAAAACATCTCGTTGCATACGATTTGCATATTTGTTTGTTCCATGCCTAGCGATACACGGCTAGTGAAATCAAGAAGTGAGAAGTAAAGAATGTATTATTGCATAAAGCAGCCGATAATGAAGTCATTTATGTTACTAATAACATACCGCTTAACATTTCTTTGCGCAAGTGCTGATAGGTATGGTTCTCTCTTTTTTCTTTCTTTCTTTCTTTCTCTCTCTCTCTCTCTCTCTGCTCTTTTCGTTCGCGATAAGGAAATTGATTATCTTAGTTTTAGTTATATGCGGTTGTTATTGTTGCTATTATTTGTCTCATTCGCTCTCATTTCATTTGAAACAACATTTATCTCATTCGTTGCGTTATTGATTGTGGTTCTTTCCTCTTGCACTTTACACACTACTTTATTATGCTATACTGCATTTTAATTTATTTATTTAACTTGATTTCCATCGTTTGCATGCGATGCTCCCGATCGCATTCAAACGTATTGCATCAACTGTTGTTTAAATCTGTTCATACACATTTGCGTATGTAAAGGAGCCGCTTAACCAACAGAAATGAGAAAAAGAGAGAGATAGAGAGAGAGAGAGAGAGAGAGAGAGAGAGAGAGAGAGAGGGGAGAAAACAACAACACAATAACCACAACAACAACAAGTAACAAACATTACACAAACAATAAAACGCAACACTTTCTTACACTTTTTTGCCACGGTCGATCGATTTTAATCGATTGAATGCCAATACAAAAAAAAAAAAAATACACACACACACACCAGGAAAAAAAGATTAAGAGAAAGAAAAGAAAAAAAAAAGGAAAACAGCACGCACATAATCCCCGATGAATCTAACACAACGGTCAGGCAAAATGTTGCCTGAAAATGTAAGAAATCCGAAGAAAATACAAAAAAAAAAAAAATTACACACGAAAATATTGCTATCGAAATTCCAGCAGATATGCAAAAATTCAGGGATCCTCTTTGGCCGAGGCGATTGTTTTGTTCAAAAATGTTCTTTATTCGTTGATGGTTATTGGTTGTCAGTTGTGTTTTGGTTGCACATGTGCTGAAATATGCAAGTTTTCTGTTTGAAACTTTTAAATTTGAAGATTGATCGCACCAGAACAAAGGTGTATTTTGCATACAGTCAGTTCTTACCGATCTTACGAATCTTGACTTACGATCAATCAACAAATGAAAAATGAACTGATCCCTTTTTCTCTCTATCTCTCTCTATATCTATATATATATCTGGCTTTTCCTCTGTTACTGTCGAAATTGAGTTAACTCATCACTGGTTTTTTCTTTTTTCTTCGACAAAATGCGACCCCGACCAAAAATCAACGAAACATGTTCAACAAATGGCGCGCACTACTCAGTGTGTGTATCGAAACAACACCGACACAATACATTCTCGTTCTTACCATTCTCTCCATCTCTTTTGCTCACTTCTTTTTTCTTTTTGACTTTGGTTAGCGAAACCCATCTCATTTGCATCAAACAACAAATTTGCGTATGTTATGCAAGACAGAGAAGAAAAAAAAAAAGAAAAAAAAAATTAAGTTATCATTCGATTTTTGCATATGCGTCGTGTTTTTGGTGCGTGTGCGAAACGTTCTTTGTTTTGACTGCCACATACATATTTCTATGACTCAATCTGTAGCGGTTTCCTTTTGTTGCGAATCTTATTTTCCATGTATTTTCTCAATCATTTCTCCTTCTTTTTCTTTTTATCCCTTCTTTCTCGCTTTTTTCTTTCCTTTTCTTCCTCTTCCTCTCTCTCTCTCTCTCTCTCTCTCTCTCTCTCTCTCTCTCTCTCTCTCTCTCTCGCTCTCTCTCCGTGTGTGTGTATCCGGGTGTTAATAAAATGCCAAAATATTGTTCAGGCATGATTTTAGTTTTTTGCGAAAATTTCATTTGATTCTCGACACGCAGAATGCAGTCAAACTGAGCAATTAAACGCATCTAAAATGCATTCAAGACAAGTGTTCATATACTCCTCTTTTGATGCATTACCGAGAATTCTGTCTTTAGCTGTGCAATCAATATTGAGAATCCAATTCAGATGCGTGTTAAATTTACTTCATAATCACAATTACGCAGTGCTTATTAGGTTCTTGTCGTTTTTCACATTTTTTTTTTTTTCCCCGAGTTCATCTTGCCGGTCTGAGCAATATTTTATGTTTTGCGAATGCACTGTAATTCCGGCAGCAGGAAAAACATGTGTAATTCATTCCGAGCCAGACAAAAATGCTATGAATTGCATTCAGTTTAGAGGACAAAAATGTAATGAGCTTGTTTCGTTCCACTTTTTTTTTTTTTTTTGTCTTTAACTTTTTTGCTTTTATATTTGCGTCGTTAGAACTTCAGCACTTTTATCACTTGCGCCGCTTGCATATTTTTTTTCTCTCTTCTGTGTTCATGTGTATGAAATGGTTCTTTTAATTTAATGTTCATGTCTGCGGAATGGTTTCCTTTGAATCACAAAAATAGGCTTAATTATCGTTGATTTTATCTGACATCTTCGAGAAAATATGAAACAATTTTGGAGCGGTTGTTGTTGGTTTTTTCTCTCCAATTTTCTTCAATGTGAATATATTCATTTTGCACTCGGTCATTCATTCGGTTTGTCTTTGTCGGTCTTGGTATACAATCTGGTCGATTTTGGATGCGCCAGTTTGAAGATTCAAGTTGAATGAAAGTTTTGTTACAAATTGTACGATTTTGTATTCACACAACATCAAACGCGAATAGTTATAATAGTTAAAAGAATGCAATGCTTGAGCCGCATACGCAAGCATTTGTCTCTTTCTTTTGATTGCACTGTGATATGATATTACATGTTAAGATGCAAATTGGTTGGCATCGCCAGAATGAAGAGATACGAGAGAATGAGAGAAAAAAAAAGAAACGAACAGCAAACCGCACAAATAAAGTTTTGTTTTTCTCTGTATCGTTCAAACAATATTGTTCGCTGAACAGATATGTGTGATTTTTTCATCTCCTCTTCTTCTTTGCTATTTTCTTATTATTATTCTTCTTGTTTTCAATAAGTCTCAGTAAAAATTTTTGCAATCGGGCGAAAATGCCGACATCCAGATGAAATGTTTGTAAACAAACTATTACGTATCGATAACTAGAAGAGTTAAACAAAAGACTAATAAGCGAAAATAGAGAAAACAACGGCGAATATATATATATCTCAAACAAGACTCAACAAAACGACTGAATTCCAATGAAGAAAACTTAAAGATAGGGAAGGAAGAGCCAAAAATAAACGGTAAAAAACGGTTCACAAAAGTAACCCGCATTCAATAGATATTTTATACAAAATAAAAAGCGAAAAAAATGAACGAGAAAAAAAAAAACTGAAAATACAAATATGTACGAGTAAAGCATAACATAGAGTTTGTTATGTTCATTATGCGAGCATCCATTCGGTTGATACCAAACCAAGAGATCTTTTCGTGTGCTCTTCACTCGTTTACATCGTTTCTTTTTCGCACACTCTATCTCATTCACACTGTCACTATCTACTGCTCATCTATCACCGTGTTCTCTTCTCTTTCTCTCCTTTTCTCAGTCAATCTCTCTCTCTCTCTTACTCTCTCTATCACCCATTCACTCACTCACTCACTCACACACTCTCTCAATCCCGCGCAAAAATCCAGAATGCAACCGCGGTTATATTGTTTTCGCTGTAATACTACTCACATTTTTCGCTCACATCTATTACTCACATTTTTCGCTCTAAGAATATTATGTGTTATGTTTGATTGTTTGCCCGTTTTGTAGCTTTATTTCATTTATTTTTATTTCACCTTTTTTTTCTTCCTCTTCTTTTTCAATTTTATGTTTTTTCCCACTTTGTAGCGATAGTTTTGCTGTTGACATTGTGTTTGCAATTCTATTTCTCTTTGTCTCGCTCTCTTTCTCTTTGTGTTTTTTTCTGCAATAAAATGCTTATCATATTTTTTCCGTTTTGCTGACTCGGCCAGAGATGCTTCTATACTTTTTTTTGCTTTCTCTCACTCTCTCTCTCTCTCTCTCTCTCTCTCTCTCTCTCTATCTGTCTAGCAGTTTTATTTATTCATTCCCTTTTGAGCAGCTGATTTTATTTTATCGCAAGATTCCAGCGAACAATTCACTCAACAAATCTAACTCAATTCCAAGTCATACTAATAGGCAAATATGTGTAAATTAAAATTCGGCATTCGGCAAAACATTCCCATTCTCATTCTCATATGAATTTTTTGTTTTGTTTTATTTCTTTTTTTTTTTTTCTTTTTCGAAATTTATTTGAAAATTTTTTTTGCTTTCGAAATGTTCAGAACGGTGCTAAAAACGGTTCTATGTTTCCAGTTTGAAACTATCAAATGATAGAGATGAACATGATGCCAAAAGATAATATTGAATTAAAATGAACGCACGAGAATCGCTATTGATTTGTAATTGAAATGCGTCGGCATGCCGCTCAATTTGCCATTTGAAAAATGAAAATAAAAAAAGAAAAAAAAAAAACAAACGAAAGAAAAAATGCATAAAATTTCTGCAAACATCACATGCACACACACGCACTCTTTTATTGACTCGAGGCTTGCACATAATTTTTATTTCTCTTCTCTGTTAATTTCCCTGAACGGATAGTTTCAGAGAACGCGCGTGTTTATTTTTTACAAAAAAAAAAAAAAAAAAAAAACAGAACCATTCTAAAGTTGAAAATGGATTTGGTTTTGAAACCGGAAAACCACAGATTGCATTGAAACACCTACCTAAACGCAAATGAATGCAGTTGATGTTTGTAAACAAAAAGTCATTTAACCAAATCAAAATAGTTTATGTTTGCAAGTTTATTGTCGTAAAATTGTGTCGCTCACTTCTTCATCTTCTAATTACACTGAAACTTTTTTAATTTTTTTCCCTCTTTTTTTTTCAAAAACACACTTAATAGAAAACACTTCGGTTACAATTATTTCTTCATTCTATTCTGCTTTGCATTTATTTGTTTTTTCTCTTCAGGATTTTCATTTCAGAAAATTTTCCTATTCACACATATAGATTATGGTATTTTTTGTTGTTGTTATCGTATCATTTCACGTCTACGATGTACAAATTGTTTGTGGTTGAGCTTTGCGAGAAAAAAAAAAATTATTCCGCAATTTGTATATGCAATAATAACAATAACGAAAATGAAACAAAAATTATTCACAAAGTGTGTGGTCGTATGTGACAATTGTTAATTTGTTCATTAAATCAGCTATTTCATTCATGCACAAAAACACCGAACCGATAACATACCAATGGTCGAATTGGTTTTGTTCGTTTTATTATTTTTATTTTTAATTTTATTTTTTATTTTTTTTTTTTTTCTTCTGTTGCGGCAAAACTGTTTGAAATTAAAATGTTATTAAAAATAAATTTTGAAATGAATTTAAAATGAAATTTTTGCAATCGAACAAAGTTTTCTTCCGTTCGTTAGTTCGTATTTTTTCTCACTTTTTGATGCGATGAAGAGGAAAAAAAAAAGTTATTCTGTATGCACATATAAACAAAAACAAAAACGAAAGAAAAAAAATTATATCGCGATTTGTGTGTACGTATTCTCTCTCGTAAGCGAATGAGAACGTTAAATGCACAGCGAAACGGAAAATAAAAACGATACAGAAATACCGAAGCGATCCTCTCCAATGAAGATCGCAAACTAAAGTTTGAAACAAGCTCGTATGACTATGATACCCAAATGAGAAGAGAAGGAAACAACAACAACAACAACAACAACAACAAAAAGCATAACAGAAACGACACAACATAACATAATATCACACACAACAACATTGCGACCGAGAGCAATATAGCAGCAACGTCAGCAACAGCAACAGCAGCAGCAGCAGCAGCAGCAGCACCAGCACCAGATGGATTAAAAGGCAAAACAGGCTAAGCAAACCAAAGAAACAGACAACAAGCGTAAACTGGTCGCGCGGCTCGTTCTAGCTTTTACTCTTCGTTCATGCCATCACATGTCTTTCTCGTGTTTCCACGAAACCAATGCTCTCACAAATGCTCACAAAATAATATAAAATACACGGTGAATAGTCAGGTCTGCATACAAACCACCGCAACGGTGATATGGATAGCGAAATAGAGAGAGAATGAGAGAGAGAGAGAGAGAGAGTGAGAGAGAGAGGAGAAAGTGAGGAGAGAGAGAGTGAGAAAGAGAGTGAGAGAGAGAGCGCTCGAAAGAGCATTGAATATGCTATATGTATTGGTTGTCGTAGTCATTGTCGTCGTCGCCGTTGCCATTGCCGATGCACTCGGTAAAGAGCGGCAATCCCATTCGGCATTGCTATACATGTTAATGTTGTGTGTTGGTGCATCGTGTGTTATGGAGAGACTTACACATTCGGAGTCAATGGAATTGGAAGAAAAAGCTAGTTAGTGGCGGCAGAGATGGCGAAGGTAATAGCTCGAACGATTCACTGTAGACCAGCTTGCTTCTCCTTTCAGTTGGTTATTTTATTTTTCCCTATATTTTTCACTTCAATATATTTCGTTCACTCTTTTGGTATATTCTGTTGTTAAAATTTTGTATCGTGCTGCACCCATACTATACTCGACTCTTTGACTTTGGCCATACGAATATCATATGGTTTTGTATTGAATTGCCAACGAAAGCGGCGACTGTACGATTTAATGCAAACGCGCAATGTTCTACTACAATTCATATACAAAGTGAAATGAAATGCACCTATGCATTGACATTTTGGTGTTTTGCGCTTCTTTCCTTTTAACATTTTTCTATCTCTCTATCTATACACCCATGCAAAAGAAGAGGAGAAAAAAAACATCCATTTTTCCATTGCCGTTGTTGTTGTTGTTGTTGTTGTTGTTGTTTCTTCGTTGTCGTCTTTTGACTCTTAGCACACGGTAAACGATATTGAGTATGGCAAAAATTCTAGGCGGCATAATTATAGATATACATATTATAATTGTACATTGTCGATGTTAGAGCAGTTTCTTGTTGTTGTCTTTTTCTATTGAGCTCTACATTTGGTATGGCGTGTCCCGTACTTCTGTTGTTTGTTAACGGTAACACCTAATTGAAAGGAATTGCTATCGACTCTGTCTGAAAAGATACATTATACCGTCGCTTTTCAACAGAAACTGAAAGAGCAAACGAAAGACGGGAAGATGAACAAAAAGACAAGAGAGAAAGAAAGTGAGGCAGAGAGATGAAATGAGAAAGAAATTGAAAGAGTGACATTGATGGAAAAACATGAAGAGATAAAGAGGGATAGAATGAAATAAAACAAAATGAAGTGAGAACGAAAAAGAAAAATGGGCGAAAAAGAAATGCGAAATCACTGAATGGAGGACACTTTTAATCGAAACTAAGATTAATCAATTAATTCGGTCTAATCGGCTTCTGATTAACAAAACGTTCGATAATTTTGCAAAAGAGAGAACATTTTCCACGAAGGACAATAAATGCTATCAGATTTGCGCACTCATCAATAAATCTACTTGATAATAGTAACGATGTTAACAGCAAATGGAATGGTTTTTTTTTTTCTTTTCCTTTTATTTTATAAATTTGGGTAAATAAGAATCTCTTGTGTCATGACATTGATTATTTCGCATTCACATTTTACATCATTAAAGTCTTGGTCAACGAACGCATTAACAATTTGACTTTGTTAAAGAAGAGAATAGAGGATAAAATGACGACCGTTATGTTCAATAAGAAAATGCCTTAGTCAAGAAATCAGTTCGGTGATAATAAATGAGATGATAAGACTTCAATGGCAAAAGTATATCAATCCTACGCCCTCCTCTCTCTCTCTCTATCTCTCTCTTTCTCTCTCTCTCTAACTCTTTCTCTTTCTCACTCTCTCCCTATATCTCTTGTTCGCTCCCCTTTTGCACCCGATGATATGAGTAAAGTTGATTTGTGTTTGCAGTGCACGTTGGCATAATTTATTTTGACTGTAAATAGAGTGTTGTAATATGGCTAAGTGTACGGCATACCACAATGTTGATGCTTAACAAACAATTTTGTGTAAATCGTGCAAATAACGCAACGAATTGCATAGGTGACAGTAGAACGACGAATAATATGTTCTTTCGATTTCTTCGATGCATTTCATCTCTCTACCGATTTCTTATGATTATTTTGAGTGAGCAACAACAATACATTGAGCATTTGAAAACAACGGAATCCTTTTTTTTGGGCGATTGTATTCGTGGGTTTTGTTCGCTCTCTTTCTCTTCCTTTCTCTTAATCGCTCTCTCTCTCTCTCTCTCTCTCTCTGTGTCTCTCTCTCTCAGTCTCTCTCAGTCTCTCTTTCTTTCTTTCTATTGTTTGCCACTTGGATATTTTTTCTCGCTTCGCATTTTGTGTGCATCCATTTTAGACAGTTTTCTGCGGGTAAACATGTATGTAATGTACACTTTCGCCAGCCATAGTAAAACTTATTGAAATGGTGATGGTTTTGTGTCGAAGAGTTTCCTTCCCATCTGTATTCAACTGTTATTTTCACAATGGCACATCGTCCACAACGACAATGGATACCGATGACTATGCTCTTTAAAAATTCACTCCTTCGAGCGTGTTACACATAAGCTGGTTGCAACAAACTGAAAACAAAAGCCAAATGCTAAGGATTACAATAAAATAAATGGGAAAATATTGAATAAAATGTTATAAAATATAAAAACGATATAAAAAAGCAACAGCAGCAGCAGCAGCAGAAAAATAAGAAGAAAAAGAAGCACAAACGAATCAAATGTACATGAAAACGAAGTTTGGTTGAAAGATTTTCATCGGTTGTACAAATATGATGCAGCGGCAAAATACAGGTTGAGCTTCATGCAGTTTTCAGTTCTTGTTCACTTTGTCTTTTGGCTTTCTTTCTTTGCAAACTTCTTTTCGCTCTTCCATTTGGTGTGTGCTTCCATTCGTGTGTGTTTTGATGAAACAACATTGTGTTGTTGTTTTCATTCTTTTTCCACTTTTTTTTTTTCTCTTCATAGCGATATAAGTGCACTTTAGCACGAGCAATGACGAGCAACGACTTGATTTAACGCAAAACGTATGAATGTTTCAAACCAAATCACCATAAAGATTCTATGAGATTTTTTTTGTGTGTGTGTGTGTGGCTTGTATGTTTGCGCGCACGTATACATCGCAGCATTCCAGTACACTGTGGACGGATGTTTTGTATAAAATGGGCTCAAACATTGTACATTTGTGCGAATTTTTATTCATTCTCCTGTGATTCATTTAAATTCGCTTTTTTCACTCTTCTCTAACTCTTCGTTTTTCTCTTTTTTTCTCTCTCTCTCTCTCTCTTGTTCTCTCTCTATCTCTCTCTCTTTCAATCATTCTTAATCGAACTCTCTCTCTCTCTCTCTCTCTCTCTCTCTCCTCCGTGGTAAATGCATTGGTTTTATTTCATAATTCCTCATTACTGTGTACAATACAACAATTCGATTCCTTTAAAAGCATCTTTCAACAATTTAATACTTTCAACGTTACACTTTCCACTTACCAGATCGAAATAAGATCATTCCAAATATCACAATTCTGATCACAACATTAAAAACAACAAAAACGAATACAAAATTCCAAATTCTGCATACATTTCTCTTCGTTTCGACGATAAATTTGTGCTATCTCTCATTCTCCCTTATCTTTCTCTTTTTCTCATTATCCTTCTCTCTCTCCCATTCCCTCTTCCCCCCTCTCTGTCTCTGTGTATCTTCCTCTTTTTATTCTATTTCTCTTTTCTTTTCTTTTCTCTCTTTCTCTCTTTTCTCTCTCCTCTCCTTCTCTCTCCTCTCCTTCTCTCTCTCTCTCTCTCTCTCTCTCTTCTCCTCCCATTCCTTTCATCTTTTCTCTCCTGTTTTCTTCCTTCGAATCATCTTTGTTTTTTGTCAACCAAATTTTTTATTCTTACAAATTCCTGATATAGTATGTGTGGTCACTGGTCACACATAAAATTAATATTTATACAATATGCATCATGCCGAACATTTAGTACGAATTGTATTAGTGTACAACACTAATGCAAAAGCAAAATCATAAGAAATCAGTTGCTGCATAAAATACAAAGCAAAAAAGAAAGAAAAAAAAACAAAACAAAATTCGAATGCATTACAATGAGCAAGTTACATCGCATAGAACAACAACAAGAGTAACAACAACACAAACAACAAAAAAAAACGATCGATTATGGAAAAGCAATGAAATGCTTCTGAACATTGGACGTTCACTCGATTCGTTCACAGAATATAAAGTCCTTGACAATCAAATGAAATGCTTACTAAATTACGTTCTCTGTGCACTTTGCAACAGACAATAATGTTTGTTATGATCTCTTTCGCTCTTTTTGCTTCCATCGTTGTCATCATCATCATCATCATCGATGTTGTTCTTATGTCTTTTTTTTTCTTTCTCTTTCATTTACTTGCTCTGTGTGATTTTTTTTCTCTTGTGTTTTTGCAAAAAACTCAAATGAATATATTCACCACGTAAATGTTTCGATGGGAACTGCATGCAATTCGGCCAAATATGTACTAATACCACTGTCATACTGCACCAACGCCAAGTGCCAATGTTGTAATGTTTTTATATGTTAGTTACTAATTTGAGAAGCAGTTGAAAAGCCGAAACACCAAACAATATAAAGGAAATAATCTAAAAGAAAGTAAAAAAAGAATGCTATAAAACGAAAAGTATCACTGAAAAAAATAAAAAAAACCAATCCAAACTTCATTGCTTCGAAATGAAATTCGTAAATTAAGGAAGAAACCAACAGAGAAAAAAAATCGTATCAAACATAAAATAAAATTTGCAAAGACACACCAAGTGGGAAAGAAAGAGGGGAAAATGAGAGAGAGATAGAGAGAGAGAGAGAGAGTGAGAGAGAGAGAGGAGGAGAAGAAGAGCATTTGCAATAGTTGCCACAAAAGTGAAAAAGACAGAGAGAAAATGATGAAAAAACTCCAAGTATGTGTACTTGATTTAATGTAGTTAATTTTTAATGCATTAGATCTGAATTATAAACAGAGCAAACAGCAAAAGAAAGACAGAGAGACAGCGAGAGAGAGAGAGAGACGTATTAAGTGAGTGAGAGAATAAAAAACGGCACAGCGACTGAGTGAAGCACTAAAAATTACGTATGTTGGTGCATAATTTTATGAGTGCACATGTTTTAATTTTTTTCTTTTATTATGGCAATAGCTGCACATGAGCCTGTCTCTCTTATTTGGCTATGGATCGCATTCCTGTCGTTTGCCACTATTTCGTTGGGCTGATTTGTTTTATGTTCTTTTCGTTGATTTTCTCTCCTTGTTCTTTTATAATTTTTGTTTTTGTTTTTGTTTTTGTGTGTGTTTTTCTTTGCGTCACTTCTCCACTTATTTCTTTGCTGTTATTTCATTTCTTTTCTTCGTTTTTTTTTCTTTTTTTTTTTTTTAATTCTTATTCTCTCTGTTACTCTGCATGGCGATCTCGGTGTGTTATATTCGATGTTCATCAGCTTAAGTTGATTTGGTACGTTGGTTTGACTGGTAGCGGTGTGAATCGTGGCAACAGTGAAAATGAAAATACAAACTCCTTTGGTCAGTACAATATTTATATACACGATGAGCCACCTCATTTTAATTTACGCTTCACCGCGCCTGATTACAACAACACACTTCCACCACGAATAAAACGTAATAATTGTTTGCCTCATTTTTCGTTTTGTTTACTGCATGCAGATATTGTGTGTGCTATTTTTCATTTGTTCAGGCTGCACAGGCAATTGCAATACTAGACGAACGATGGAATTCACAAAATAGGCGTTTTATGCATTCGACTCTATCTCTTTCGTTTTTTTCGCTCATTTTTCCTTTCTAGTTTGGTTTTTTTTTTTCTGCCACTCGATAGTTTCATTTCTCTTTTACTCCCTATCTATTCTCATGTCCCTGTTTCGTTTTCTCCTTCTCTTTCCTTCTCTCTCTCCCTCACTCTCACTCTCTCTCCCTCACTCTCACTCTCTCTCTCTCTCCCTCACTCTCACTCTCTCTCTCTCTCTCCCTCTCTCATTCGCTCTTTCAACTTTTTTATTTGCCATTACCTTAAGCGTTCGCATCATTTCCTTCGCAATAAGAGAGTGTTCACGAATGAATCAGCAGTTAACATTAAGCTCATATGGATGATCGTAGGAACTTTGCCAATTTTATCATTGTTAAGTTACATTCATCTTCATAGTTAATATTAAAGCCGAAGGGCGCCCACATAAATTGCATATTTCGCCCTATTTGAAACACTTCTCCATACCATTTCTCAGAATTGTATTTCCATATTCTAGCGCTCATAATAATTACTTAAAAAATATTTAATATCTTTGAAATGTATCAATCGAATTTGATGGGAATTTTTTTTTTTTTTTTTTTCAGAAAAATTGTCAAAAACATATTAAGTCACTTTCGATGAAGCACCCCTCATACCCCACATATTCTTATCGTTTACCATTTATAAATTCTAATTCGAAAATTATCTTGATCCATCTGCGGTAATTTTTATTTTTTCAGCGTTTATTCTTCTTCATTTATTTTCGGTTCATTATATATGCTTAGCATGAGATGCATTTTGTCTTCATGCACAATCCGGCCAAGCATAGACTTTATGTATTTTGATCGCTTTTGTGCAAATTTAACGATGCTAACTATAAACTTACTTACTCCTATCGATCTAAATCCAATCATTTTCAATCACTTTAATTAAATGCAATTCACAACGAATGAATCGTAACTGCTAGTCTTTTTTTTTTCTTTTTTTTTTTGTTCCTTGCACTTTTCTTGTCTTTCGGTGTGTGTGTGTGTGTTTTTTTTCACTTCATTATGGATGCCTTAAATCACGTAATATCCCGACACTGAGTCAATAAAAATCAATAATTATAATTTAATTTTCTCGGGCGATTTTTTTTTTTGTTGCTCATTTCGTTGCAGTTGTTGTTATATCCTTTATTCGTCTGTTTCACACACAAACACATGCACACACACACACAATCCAATGGATTTAGATCAGGCGATAAATTAATTCTGTATAATTTCCATTCGATTAATTTGCTTTAAATTCTTTGCGCAAATAGATTTTCGTATCCATTTTAGATCATTCGATCATTATCATTTTTATATTTCTTTGCTTGGGTTTTTATGCGATATTTTCCAAAGGATCGTTTCTCTCTCTCTCTTTCTCTATTTTTATTTGTTTCCCTTAGTTGTTGGTATTATTGCAATCGATTTCTCGATTTCAAAAAGAGATGTTGTTATGATGTATTAATTACAAGTCGTGACTTGTAAACTTATATATCCTATGATTGGATTCCTATCATTGTTGATGTAGTTGCTGAAAACGTCGTTGTTATTGCGGTTTGGATTTTTTTTCATTTTCTTTTATTATATATACATATTTTTACGGTCGATAACAGATCGAGCCTTTAACACTAGCCGGTGATTTTGATTCCTTTTTAATGGTAAAATTTTACGGACATGATCGGGCACATAGTAAAAAGGTGGGAAAAAAATTAAAATAAAATATTACGTTTAAAAGCCCCCACATTATGGTTCGTACAAAATCTCAAATGATCATCATTTGTAATTATTGAATTACATAATCAGCATTAACTATTTCGTTGATTTATCGTTTGAAATAACGTAAATTAGACATTTTCTAGAAAATCGGATGCACCATTTAAAATGCAAAAATATATATACATGCGTTTCTTTTTTCTATTTAAAAATGCGCACAGATCATTAAGCGCGTCTGCAAATTGTTCATCTTAAGCGAAATGTTCATAACATTCAAATGAAATATCTAGTTGGGATTCGGTCAATATGCTTTGGTTTTATGCACTGTCATTTTCAAAGGCAATTTTTATTTAACATCAAAGTTTATGTGAATATCTCGATATCGACAGCGTTGTCATGTTGCTTTTTTTACAGTCAAACTATAGCAATTGGTAATCCAATGTAATATTAAAATGAAGAGTCAAAGGCAACGAATGCAACATAAATAGATAAAAGAGTTAATGTTTGGTTAAATAATGGGGAAGAGAAAAAAAGAATGAAAGAGAGCGAAAATACGTTACGAGAAAATGAAAACGAAAACGAAAAAAAAAAAGGAAAAAATGCATTGAAAACTACAAAATCAAGTTGAAATGAGAAAAAAAAGGTACGAAGCCATTTGACACAAATGGGACTATTAAAGCTGAACTTCAAATAATGCATACGCAATACCATTTGCATTCGCAATTCACATTCACATATAATTTGCAGTATGTGCACATGGCGCACTAGTCCAACATGCATGCTTCGCTCGCTCTCTCGCTCTCTCTCTCTCTCTCTTCGCTCTGTCTCTCTTCCTCTCCCTCTTTCTCACTTTTACAATGTAAATTTCAAAATTGGCATACGTCTTAAAATTGGTCATTATATAGATTTGTTATAGACAGATAGATGTGCAACAGAGTGCAGCCCGGATGCACGATAATAATGTCAAGACTATGCTCTATGCTAGGATTCTCATCCGGACAAAGTGACAGAGACAGATAGAGAGACCATTGGATATATGCCATTGAACATACGTAATATATGTAATATGCTGTTTCAAATTGACAAAATGAATGAAAAAAAAAAAAAAAAACGAAAACAACAGCCACACGGCAAATTTGTCGATGACAGTAAAATCACTTGTAAAACGTTGTAAACGATTTTCAACAACAACCAATATCGTTGTCATTTTGTCTGTTTCTGTCCATTTTTTCTCTCTCTCTCTCCCTCCCTCCCTCTCTCTCTCTCTCTCTCTCTCTCTCTCTCTCTCTCTCTCTCTCTCTCTCTCTTTCACTCTCTCAATCTCTCACTCTTTCCCTCTTTCGTTCAATTTAATGTGTTGTGTTTACATTCATCAGCGGTGTGTCTCGTTTAGCATCATTTGGTCGCGAAATGACACTATCTGTCTGCTTCTTTATTTGCCTTGACTTTGTTGGTCATTCTCTCATTTGTTATTAAAGTTCTTTGCAAGATCGCCCGTTCGGCAATGTGCATATATAAACAAGTGACGGGTATTTTATGAACCGGTCGAAGCACGTAAATTTTCAAATGAATACACTTTTTTTCTTCTTCTTCTTCTTTTTTTTTCTTATACGTTTCTTTTCCACTTTTCTTGATGTAGTTTTTTTGTCTACTCGATTTTCCGTTGTCATTATCGTAACAAATTTGAATGCTAAGTATCGTGCAATGTTGAAATAAATCACAATTACATGAATACTCGCATACCACCGAAATATGGCGTTGAACTGGATTAATGAAGACATATTAAAAATTTGCATTCCAATCGCCATCGTGCGAACCATGCAATTTACTCATTCATCGCCTGCGGATAATGATGTTCGGGGGTTTTTTTTTTTTTTTGGATCACACATTTTCCACCCGTAGTCGAAATGAAATGAGGAAAAAAAAAAATCGCGAGAAAAAATTATCATAATTAACAAGCTTGGCATTTTGTAATATTTTAGTAGTTTTGAGCGAATTGATTGCGGACCAAAATTAGCCAGGATTAAAATGCATAATTCCAGCAAAAAGTTATCATGTGACCAAATGATATGTGCATTTTGCTATTCGCTCATCCATTGTATATAATATTTGATGAAATATTTTGCATTTAAAAATGACAAAAAAAAAAAAAAAAAAAAAAAAAAAAAACTTGCTAAAAACGAGTGAATAAGAAAATACTTATTTGATCATAGCATCGAATATGAACGAATACGAATTGAACATGTTGATAATTAGGCAAAAGCGAAAAAACAAGCGAAAAAACAAACGAAAACAAAATTCTTCAATGAATAAAAAAAAACCAAAGAAAAAAGAGAGAAAAAAATGCGAAAAAAATTACACTGACAGAGATGAAAACAGAACTAAAAACAAAAACCAAACAATATAAACTGAACTTCTCTCATCCAATTATCGTATCCGTTTCACGGTTTTCTGATACAATTGAATCACGGTATGTACACTAACTTTCGGTTTATACTTTGTCTCCACAATTTCTTGTGCACCACTGAATCCGAACGCATTGAAATGTCACATGACATTTGATTCGCTATTTATCGCATCAACATCATCCATGTATGTATCGTATTGTGTATTGTGAATTGAAAAATTGTAAATTGTATAGTGTTGATTTCAATGATTCAACTAGTCATTTTCAACTGATTTTTTCGTATGATATAAGAACATGATGCGTATCAAAAGTGTCAAAATATCGCCAGAATATTCTCAGTGGCAATTTAAACTACTTTCGCGTCGCTCGCATTTTCCACGACTTGAATTTTCTTCACAATATTGGTTTGTCTTCATGTTTTTTGTTTTTCACTTCTTCTTATTCTTCTTCTTCTTCTACTTTTATTATTTTAATTTTAAATTCATTTGTTTGCCGTTACTTTTGTCGTCAGTTCTTTTGAGTGTATTGCAAGTGTGTGTGTGTGTGCGTGTGTGGGTTCATGTTTATGTGTTGAAAATCTGTTTGAAATGCGCATGTTTACATTTTAGCAATAATGTACACAAATCAGAATCGAAAAGCACACAAACTTCAATGATGTGTTTGCCATTTGGTTTATTCTTGAATCGAATGCGCTCCGTACTTTTACATTTCAACATCATCAAATTGAAGAACAAAATATGTACTGGTGCACAAAACTTGAATACCGCACCGAATCAACTAAACGAAGACGACCGATCAAAAAATAAAGAAAACTTATCAATACGGTGGAATACTGGCGATGGCTAATAGCATCGAACGATATATATGTATGCGCTGAAGTTAAAGTCATTGCACGTTTGTGTCTCTTCTAGCCTTAAGTATACACCTTCGACAGAATTCTGTTGTTTTTCGAACATTTTGTCTCTCTCTCTCTCACTCTGCAATCGTACAAAAGTGTTTGTTACTCTTCATCATTATACGAAATTCTTGATTCGCTTGATTAAACTGAAAGAAAAAAAATGTGTTTCCTTTTTGTTCCTTTTCAAAATAAACAATTTTACCAACCAAATCTATACTGGATACAAAACCTTAAGCCTGGAAAAATGCCCGAATACAAATCCACAACAGTTAATGCTCATAAAATGTTTGTTAGTTTCATGTCACACAGTAACTATCATCTCTCTCTCTCTCTCTCTCTCTCTCTCTCTCTCTCTCTCTCTCTCTCTCCCTCTCTCTCGCTCTCATTCGGTTCTCGTTGAGCATAACAAATACCAATCGAATTGGATTTGTTTTCGAATTGGCAAAACAAGTAACGGCAAATGAATTTTAACGATTTCATACAAAACAATTTCCAATTTCGAAAGCAATCGAATTCGTTCAATAAATAAACGGATATGTATGAAAAGAGAATTTGTGATGCTAAGAGAATAAGAAACAATGAACCATCAAATGTATATATATATATATATGCATTTGGTAAGAAAGTGAATTGAAAATTAGGACAAGTTTGCAATTGAAACCGAATTGAATTTCAATCAGATTCAGTTCAATGCAATAACAGAAACAGAAACAGCAAGAGCATCAACAAGAGCATATAGCGAAATTGATCGATTTTCTCTTTTTCCGTGCAGAGTGGATCCAATTAATGGCTTTATTTTAAATGATTGAGAAAGGGATGGAAAGTCAAGTCGAGTTATATTATGAGAATTTCATGAGAATTTAAATCAACAAATCAGTATTTACAATTGTTGCACATCCAATCAATAGCCGGTTTCAATTGAAATTTGTTCCGTTCTTTTTTTTTCACATTGAAATTTTAACTAATCAAATAAATGGCTAAAAATTAAAATTCAATTGCTAAGTAGATTTAAGGAAGGTAAAAAAATGAAATGAAGTTCAACAAAGTTCAAGAATTGTATTACTCATCTTGCATTGAACGCATTCTCATTGTTTTTATTTTCATTTAGCATCGAATGCACATTCAATCATCATCAGCATCTTCGACACTTAAATCTACACTGAAAGTTTTCCATAATAAATTGAGCCAATTGAATTTTTCAACGTTCACACCTCACCTTTTGTCGATGCAATACCGTGTGGATTTTTCTTTATATCGCTGCGTCTTTCTTTTTCCATTTCGCTTTAACTTTTGAAAAATGTAGACGATCGTGTCATTTGTTTAGGCGTTTATAAAAGCTACTATTGAGAAAATATTTCTTCCTTGCGAATGAAGTATCATTTGTTTTAAAGAAGAAAAAAAAAAGCCAAAAAGAAAAAATTGCGCCTCTGCAAGCAATTAAAATTCTTGTTGGATTGTTCATACCGTTTAGTTGAGTATTTCTCTCTCTCTCTCTCTCTCTCTCTCTCTCTCTCTCTCTCTGTCTCTCTCTCTCTCTGTGTGTGTCTGTAAGTGTGTACATTATTGTGTATGACGTAGAAAGCGAAGATAAAAAGAAACTCTCCACAATTGGAAAATGTAGAAAGGCAGACAAATGAAAATTATTAAAATAATTAGTCACAAAGAAGTTTTAAAACGGCAATCTCCGGAGATTGAAATACGATGGACGCGCGCCGTTCATTTTCACACACACACACACACACACACAATATATATATATATATATATATAGACAGACACTCATACTCACAGTCACATTCATACTCACACTCAAATTCACAGGAATCTGACGTAAGAAGAATTGAACATCAAAAAAAAAAAAAAAAAATGTCAATTGTTTTATGATGCACTTCAACAAAAAGAAAGCGCACAATTCAGTATGTAAAAATACGTATTTACACAGGCTTGTTATATTGTCTACTTGATTGAGGAAGTATTTGCGAATCAAACGAATAAAAAGAAAAGTTAATTTTGTGAAATGAAATGAAATAAAACAAAAATTTTGGTTAAAATGTTCGATATATAGTCAGAAAATGCATGGATTAATTTGAATCGAAAATGAAAGAAGAGAGACTGTCAAAATACGCCTTTTTCCATGCAAGTAATTATTTTGTCTTTGATGAAGAGATAATTAACGAATTGACATTTTTTTTTCTCCTCTGTTTCTTCGGATTTTCGGTGTATTTTGGATATTTGTGGGCCCCTCTCTCTCTCTCTCTCTTTTCTCTCTGTTTGTTGCAGAGATTTAACGATCGTCAAAGAGGAAATCTTCCGTCGCTGAATTCATTTACAAAATCACGTCTTATGCGGCGACGGCCATAATTCAAATGTGAATTTAGCGTGTAACACTTATGAAACGAATGAAATAAAAAAAAAAAAAAATAATAATAATAATAACAACAACTTCGACTCATTCGACCGAAGTAAATAAAAATGGAAATGGCTTAGGTATTCTGTCAAATTAATTTTAACGAATGGCTTTGCACCATGACTATCGCCAATCTTGTATAGCGGCAAATAAGCTAACAAGCCTCGTGTCTATATTAACTATTGTATTTAAAAGGCGATTCCCCACACTTAATTCTACGAATTAGCACACATTAACGTGAAAAATCAACACACAAAATAATAAAAAAGAAAGAAAAAAAAAACCCGAGCAAAACAAAAAGAAATTCATGTCGGTTGTGTGTTGTTGTCCTTTTTCGAAACCATGCGTGTTTTTTTTTTTGTTTTGGTCAAAAAATTTTTTAGTCTGAGATATTTCGTCTGCTTTGCACCACAAGATTAATTAAGATATAATCGAAGACGCGATGTGAAAAAATATAAGAAGATGAAAAAAAATTATCGTGAATTTTATTTCAGGTAAAAAAAAACAAATACCTTGATGAGTGATTCTGTGATGCATCTATGCAAAATTGAGATCATTCATCATGTTAAATAGGTTAAACAGTTATCCATTTTGGCATGCGCTGTTTCTTTTTTTTTTTTCGAACAACTTCAGGATGGATCAGATTACACCAAGGGCATTTTACCTTAATGATCTAACACAGAAAATACCACAACAACCGAAATGATCGTAAACAAATTGATCGATTTGGTCGATTTATATGAAAAAGAATACCCAACATCCGAAATTTTAAACGAAAAAAAATGCATATTTACCTCAAATTTACCGGCGTTACAATCCACAACATCTGCTTATTAGATTAGATGGAATATTCATCGAGCACTAAACGATGGTGAAATATAAATGAATAATGATATTTAATCGAGAGTCGCGCAACCCATCGACAACTTACGAACGATGCATGGCGAATAGAAATGTTCACGCCTGTTTACTGCAAAACATAATTTAACAAATTGGATTCAGACGAAATGGCTTTGAACGAAAGAAGAAGAAAAAAAACCCCCCCATTCATTTTCGTGTAGCATATTAAGCATTTTAGCCGGTTTTATTCGCATCGAAAATTGCTCATAGATATAAGCAAGCGAATAAAATGTCGCAGTCAGATGCTCAAATCGAATGTCTTCATTGAAACTCTCATATTTTTGTTATTTTATTAATGTTCCTAATTAACCATCATTCGTTTGTTCTCCATCTCTCCCCTTCCCCCTCACCTCACTCATCGCTTTTTTTTTTATATATTAACCTCAGTAGTAATGTGCACAGATAACTTTGAAAATGTTGCACATTTATTTTATCATGTCATTTGATTTGTCATCTCTTTTGTATCAAGCAGCTCCCCATTGTTTCGCCAGAAATTCATATCATTTCTCTAATTTTTTTTTTTTTTGTTTTTTTTTTCTTTTTTCTTCTCATTTAATAACTTAATTATGACCAGAGAAATGTATATATGAATTGGTGAGCCGGTTACCGGATTGGCATGTGTTTGTTTGCTCATAGCAATGCAATCGTGGCCACGATCATACCAAACGGCGTGCCTGTGCATGTTTATTCCACTTTGTTGTTGTTGTTGTTGTGGTTGTTGTTGCTTGTGTTGCGGTTTTTGTCTTTCATTCTCCTTTCGTCTTCCTTGATTCGTCTCCTTTGTTTATCTATTCATTCGTTTCTTCCTTTGGTTTTAGTTATAATTTTGATTCGCGTGCGCTGTGAGGTCTCTTAAAAATGAGAAAAAGCAAACTAAACCAAAAAGAAAAAAAAAAAAAAAAACAGAAAATAAAAAAAAAATGCAGTTTGAGTTTTATCTCTATTGTTCGTTCCCTGAAACAAAATGAAATATGCAGTCCAAATGCAAATACGCATAGCGCAATATTTTATTTTTCCATTATTTATTAAGTGGTCATCGTCATTAGATTCGTTGGCGAATGAAAACAAACAATTTTTTTCTTTTTTTTTTTTTGAATTTGCCATCTCTTTTCATTTTCCATGTTTCGTCATTGTTTTGAAACAAATTTTTCGTATTGTTTGGTCGAATCGAACAACAAATGTGGTTTTTTTTTTTCTTCTCTCTTTTCGGTAATTTTCTAAGAGGTCAACAGCAGTCATTTTTATTCGCCTTATTTTTTTTCCCTTTGGACTTTTCATAGTTTTTCTGTTTATGCAAATCTTCGGCTTCCCTTTATTTCATTCCATTTCTATCCAATCAACGTGGACTTGTGTCCAGATGCCTATAGTTCATACTTCATATAAGAAGAGGACCAAACAAAAGCGTAAATAATTTATTCCATGCGATGAATAATGTAAAAGAATTTTGAGAATGTTATTGTTATTAATTAAAAACTTATAAGCTAAAGACAAGTAAAAAAAAAACAACAACACACGTTGATTTTAGCTCGTTTGTTTGTTTTTTTTTTTTATTTACGATTTCCCTTCGGTATTCACGGTGTGAATTCAATGAAATCGCATAAATTTTACCAACTAAATATTCCACCCAAAAATGGTCAAAACAAACATGTACTCTTTCATCTCTCGCTTTAGTTAGCGACATATTTTTATTTTACGCGACATTGTTTATTGGTTTGGCTCTCCCATTCTATAAAAGAAGCTGAATAAGATTCAAATTACGATAATCACGATTTTTATTGCTCATTTTTTTGTTTTGTTACTTTTGCACCATCGCTCACTACTTTGCACTCTCACACTCTCTGTCGCTCCGGTACTCTCTCATTCTCTCTCCTTCTCTCTCCTTCTCTCTCCTTCTCTCTCCTTCTCTCTCCTTCTCTCTCCTTCTCTCTCCTTCTCTCTCCTTATCTCTCCTTCTCTCTCTCACTCTCTTTCACTCTCTCTCTCACTCTCTCTCTCTCTCACTCTCTCTCTCTCTCTCTCTCTCTCTCTCTCTCTCTCTCTCGTGTGTGTGTGTGTGTGTGTCTCTTTCGATCGATCTTTCTCTCTGTTTCTATCTCCTGTTCACAGTGACGACAGTAGAAAAAAAAAAAAAAAAAAATACCGCGCGATCGCGCAATTGTGTGTGTAAATCAATTTGAAGTCATTTGCTTGCCAGTTGTTTCGGTCCACTACGAGGAAGAAAATAACAAGAAAACCGCCAATTGTGATGGCCAAAGAGTGAGAGCGGTAAATTTTCAGAGCTCATGATTGTAACTACACTCGGTGAAATGTAATAAAACATGTTTATGTGGATATTTCGTGTAAATTTGAATCGAAAATGATGAAAAAAACAAACCTAAAACAAAAGTGAATAAACAAACGAAAGGAGAAAAAAAATAAAACAACTAACATAGAAAATATGTATAAATTTTGTATTTTTCGTTATTTTGGTGTATTTTCTGCAATTGTTTTGTCATCCTAAGTATGTTTTGCTTTTGTTGCATGAGCATGTGCATTGAAAATGAATCACATGATTCAGATATTTTTTTGCATTTATATATATATATATATAGATCTGGTGATGGTGAATGAGGTTGCATATGCACATGCGCTCGCACCCACTCAACCGTGGCCACTGCCAAATGGAACAGCATTTGTAACACTCATTTTGATGCATATGTGAACAGACAAATATTGCAGAAGAATTTGAAGATGAAGAGAAAGAATGAAGAAAAAAAAAAACGAAAGAATCAAACAAGATGAGAAAAAAAAAAAACATTGGTTGAACAGCGAAGTAACCAAACGGAAAAAACTGTACAGAAATGAAAAATGAAGAAGAAAAAAAAAAACAATGACAACAAAGTTATGAGTGAACGAAATATTGTTGACGACGATGATAAAAAATCATTAAAAATAAATAACGAAATATCATCACACAGTTTTACAGCTGTGTTCTTCAACGGTGGATCGCATTCTATGAACGAACGAAAGATAAAACGAAACTAAAAAGCGAATTTGCTTGGCACATATTTTTTTTCTTCCTTTCTTTCGTTCACGTTTGTTGCTTCAATAAAAAAAAAAAAAAAAAACATCCACGAGTCGAGAAAAGTTTAGTGAAAAAAAAACCAAAAACCAACGACAAAATATTGTATGGGAGTTTGTGAGTGCATCCGCTGCGGTGAACAGAAATGAAGAAGGTAACGAGAGAGAAAGAGAAGAAGAAGAAGAAGAAAAAAAAATTGTACATGTCAAATCAGCAATATCACCATCGTCGAAACAGCAAGATGTTGGATCGTGTATTTGTTTTGTAATAATCACAAGCTTTACAAGATATTACTTACTAGGTGGACCTTCTCTTTTCGTCTTGTCATTTTGCTGGGTGCTGTTGTGTTTTGGCATGCAAAATTAAAGAAAAAATAAAAATTTCTCTCTCACATCAATATATTTACGGGCGAAACTAAGCATACAACCAAGACTGCATAAAGATTTATACCAAAGATCAAATCTGAGTCATTTCATTTCCATGTGCAGCATAGATTTTTGTCGGTTTCTTCTCGTTGGCTATATATTTACCACACGTTTAACTACCAGCCATCTCTCATGGATGCTTTGTGGGTCGTGTGTATTTGATTTTCAATTGATCTTTTCGCAACGATTATTCTAACATTTTCAAGACTTTGACCCAATTCGTTAATCGGTGACGGATTTGCGATTTTAAAATTATTGATTAATTGAGAATAATTTGAATGTGCAATTTTATTTTTATTTATGTCAATTGGCGGCACTTTTTTTCTTCATTGTTGTCGTTAATATTTACTTTGTTTTAGGTTCTCAAAACTTGCTTCCTGGTTCATTGTTTTTATCAAGATTTTGTCTTGTTTCGTTTTCATGGTAACTTTTTTTTTTTTTTTTCTTTTTTTAAATGGTACAAATGTGAAAATTCGATCAATTAATGCATTTTATTCGGTTAAAATAGTGACTTTGAATTCGGAAGTTGATGAATGAAAATTAAGCGATTTTCGAACAGATAATAATGGTAAATGAGTAAATAACATGGTAACCCAAATGAATTTTATCATATTAGTAAACATATTTTGTTCTCATTATTCTCTCTCTCTCTCTCTCTCTCTCTCTCTCTCTCTCTCTCTCTCTCTCTCTCTCTCTCTCTTTCAATCGGCGTCTTTCTCTCTGATGATCTTTGTTATTCTTCTTCTTTTTACCATTAGCTTCTCTTTCGGTTTGTTTGCCCTCTCCATCTCTGTCTTTCATTATTACCTATGTAATGTTTTTGTTTGTTGTTATTTGATGATCAAGCGCCATGCGCCCATCACGTTCCAAAAGCCTTGATAGCTTAGACGTTTAATATTTAATGTGTTTTCTTTTGTTTGTTCTTTTCATTAAGCGAATTGAAGTGATGTTAAAAAAAACAAGAAGTAGAGAAGAAAAAAAAAAAGAAAAAAAAAAACCAACTCATCGTCCGAAAAAAAATCCATTATTTAGTGTGGCTAGCAATTAATCAAAAAGAGAGAAAAAGACCAAACAAAAACGAACAACTTCTTCATTTTTATTCATTTTTCTGTGTTTCTTATTAATTTATTAATTAATTGTTAGATCATAATATGCGATGTGTGTGTACTGAACGAACAAACATGCATACATTAGCTCGGCACTAATGACCAAAATTATATACAATTGATGAGAGCGCAAATATTTATTCAGTGGGAAGAGAGTTTCACTGTTTAAATACATTTTGAGTACGATTTGTGGTGCTTCTGTTGCTTGTTTTTTTTTTTTTTTCTCCTTTTTGTCTGGCCTTTCCATTTTCCATTGTATGTGTGTGTATTTTTGCATTGAATTGATGCAAAAAATTGATAAAAAAAAAACAATAATATGTTTCACTTGTTTGGCCGCATTTGAATTTGAAAAACGAGTGAAAAGAAGAAAAAAAAAAAAAATAAAAATTTCAATCTGATAAATTGAAAGAGCTGTCGTTGACCACCCAAGTATGTCGTATTTTTTCTTCTTCTTCTTTTTCTTCTTCTTTTTCTGCTTATTATCGGCGCTTATCTATTGTCTAAGTATCCGCAAGGTGCTGATCAGAAGTGTTCTGTTTCAGATATATAAATTCATTTTGAATGGAATGAATTCGTTCCGATTAGGCTCATCAAACACAACGAAATGCGAACACACGAGGACAAAAACCCAAAAATAATCATCGAACGTGCGCGAGCAAGGGGCAAAACCGTAACAACCACCTGGAACCATATTTTATGGATTATATTTATTCGAATGATTATACAATTTGGAACATTTTGTATATTAACATCGATTCGATGGTTTCTTTTCGGCTTTATTCAAAAATAATATGCCTAATTCTAATGATCATCTCATATGATCTAAACAAAATGTGTGTGTGTGTGTGTGTGTGTGTGTGTGTGTGTGTGTGTGTGTGTGTGTGTTTGCGTCAAATGTTTACTTCGATAAAATGATGTGCATATGCTGATGCGGTTTGGGCATCAATGACAAATGCAATCAAAATGATTCAATAAGAATTTTCATTGATGATAGTCGATCGATTGATCGAATTGAACATTGGCCTTTTGAACTGAATGCACATAAAATTCGCATTTCATCTTGAAGCGGAATTGATATTTTTGAAAAGTAAGAATTTACTAAGAATCGTTCAACCCATCCAATTTGATTCATTCATATAGTTGATGATTGCATGCAAGACATTAACATGACTTAACACATTTGATTCAAATCATTTGAATATATTCATTTATCTTTGATAATAAAACGATATTCATCCCAGAAATGTAGTATATTGACAAATGAAGAAAATGTGTAACACATGTCATCACAAGAATGTTTTATCCAATTTGAAGAGCAAAAAAAAAGCAATTCTCGTGACAAGAGTGAAGAAAAAAAACTGGTATGTTTTCATGACATCATCATAGTTGTTGACAAGAATGTAAAGATCTATCTGGTCTCGGAACAAAAAAACAAACTTGGTACATTTTTGTTCCATAAAAACCCATTATTTTTTTTTTGCACATGTGGCAAACATAAAATTTCCTTTCGTCACTCGTCCACACACAGCCAAAACTATTTGCTCGACTAAATTGAGCCTTGCATTCATTGCAAATATGACCTACAGAATAATTTACGTAAATATCACGCTTCTGGCAATGCTCTACCGCAGTTAAATAGTGCCTTCATGCGCATATGCATGTATTATATTGTTTAATTGCTCAGCTGCAGACACCCAGTGCAGTGTCAACTCATGTCAATTTAACTCTCTTTTTTTTTCTGGTTCTGTCATTGCATTCATTTTACGGGAACTTAATCTCAGCGCTTTTTTAGAAAGGTTAAATCACCTTCGATTTTTATAAAAAAAAAAAACGAAAGAGAAAAATAGGAAAAAAGGGTCTAAAATAAACAATTTTACACGACTGTTGCAGATTCACACAACGTTTCATTTAACCAAAATACATTTAACATGAAAATGTGACCATTTGATCGTTTATGTACTTTTCATGTTCATTCGAATATATCAGATCAATTTGGTTTACATTTACATGGAAAATATCAATAGCCAATTTAATGAAACGGCATTTGCAGAAAATAAGATGCTTGCAGCATTTTGTCAGTATTTCTATGGTTTTTGCATACTCATCACGTGTTTGATGATTTTACTTCTTCTTCTTCTTCTTCTACTTCTTTGTTTTTCTTTTTTTTTTTCAACTTTTTATGTGTTTTTTTCTGTTCATTTTCTTTTGCTCATAAAATTTCAAAGAGTTTTCATACTCACTGTTTACGATTTTATTGAGTCTTCAATTTAACAACATTTTCTAAATTGTGATATTTCACATGTATTTAAACATTTAAATTGCAAAACAAGTTTTAATTCAATTGCATGTAAAATAGATTAAAGCGTTTAGTATTTAATGAAATTATCAAATTTGATTAGATCAAATAGCTATCGGTGACTTTCAAATGCATGCACTTTGGAATTGGCGAGTTTGGTAAATTGATTTTGAAATAGAAAAAGAAAGAAAAAAGAAAGAGAGAGAGAGAGAGAGAGAGAGAGGGAAAAGGGGGGGAGAAATAAATGCTTTCAATTGGCGAAACTGAAATGGTCTATTCATTTGATTCTCGGACATAAATTATTTTTATTTTATTTTTATTCTTCTTCGCGAGGAAGAGAGATGAAGGGGTAAACGTGAGTAGAAGGAAGGGAGAGAAAGAGAGAGCGAGAAAGAGAGAGAGAGAGAGCCGAAGGGAGAAAGAGAAAGAGAAAGAGCCAGAGCTAGAGAAAATAGGGGGAGTCAGAGTAAGAAAGAAAAAGAGAGAGAGAGAGAGCAATTCAAAGAGAGAAAGAGTCAGAGAGTGAGAGACCGATCGACACAGAGGGAATACCGAAGAAACAAAATATTATATATATTAACTGCAAACTCCATTGGGAACATTGATTATCAGAATCAGCATTTTTCTCACTCTCTGTCAAGCGATTGGCCGTTCAATGAATAGGTGCAAACTTAAAGAAATAAACACATAAATGATCTCATCAATTAAATATACGCTGCATGCTAATATTAACTATTTTGTGGCCATCTAAATCGAATGAACGTGGGCTCGGTCAGATCGCATCTTAAAGGTATTAATATATTACAATGAATATTCGATACCATCGACTGAATAAATTCAATTACCATGGAAGGACTGTGGACGACAATGTCGTTATTCATCGCACTTTAGTTGTGCTCCATAAAACATGAAATGAAGAGAAAAGAAAAAAAAAAAAAAAAAACTTCATCAACAACAGCAACAGCAACAAATGAAGACAATCATCTCATTTTGAGCAGAACAAAAACAGAGATTGTAGGCAACACTATGCCAAACGACATCAACACAACGACGAGAATGAGAACGAGAACTTAATAATCATAGTTAAAGTGCGATAAAATCTCTTGCTCATTTATTTGCTTTCTTTCCGATTGTGGATATGGATTTGGGTATGGTTTTGAAAATGAAGAGAAAAAAAAAAAAAAAAAAAAAAAAAAATCTTTAATCCCAATCTGCTGAATATCATTTCATTATTCAATGCCGTAAATGAAATCATTTTGAAAACGTGGCAAATGATCTAATCTCTATCATTTTTGAACACAAACAAGAGAGAACATTTTAATAATTATTTGAAATACATCATAATTGAATAAATGAAATGCGTTGCACATTTTGCAGTAGAAATGATCATGACACGGTATAATTTTTTTTTTTTATAAAAAGAAAAAGTTTTAATTTTCATGCATTTCATCATAAATTTTTTGTTTCGTTTCAATGCAATCGCGCCACCATTTCATTCAGAAATTTTACGGTTTTTTTTTTTGTTCGTATGAGATCGAAACATTTTTATTTGAATCTTTTAAACAGGTGTTAAATTGTGAATCTCCAGAAGGTCCACACACACACATGTAAAGAAGAATCAAAGCGAGGATGAGACAGAGATTGACAAAGAAAAACATAATGATTGGCGATGTTCAGTGAATGTGCATAGTTTTCGAATTTTCAGCATCCATTTTTCTATGTTAGCCAGCTAATTTATTTTCCATTATAGAATTATCTACTTTTTACAAATGCTACTGCCTCAACAATGATGATGACTTGTCTAAAACAAAAAGCAGTGAATGAAAAAAAAAACGACGTTGTAATTTGACGATGTTGCTTCACAATCATCATCGCCAAAGAAAATAACACGTCTCATTATGTGCACGATGGAAAAAAAAAAAACAACACAGAGAAACATTTCGATTCATGAAATGGCATTCTAATGAAAACGAACGATGTAAGAAAAAAAAGCTCACATTTTTTTTTTTTTTCAAAATTGACCAAAAATACACAAAAAGCAATGTTGTAGTCATTACCATTATTCGAATTATACGGAAATGAACATACTTTACCGACATTTACACAATTCAATCTAATTCAACAATTTTCGGTTTTCGGTGAACGAAAACAGCGACCGAACCATGCCTATTGTACTTGGTAATGGTTTTTTATGTGATGTATTTTCAAAATAGCGGCTTCTATTCGACATGACAATCAAGATGTTACGAAGATGGAAAAAAAAAAATTTATGTAAAGAGAAAGAGAAAAAAAAAAACATAGTTGTCATTTACTTCAATACTATGTGTTACAATAACACTTAATTCGAGTATTCCCGTATGTTTTTGACAAAAATGAATGTAATTCGTTGAAATGTTTGATGTCTGTGAGTGGATATATTCGATGTTTCGACGGACAAATGGAATCATTATGAATCCATTCGCAACAATATAAACACTTTCATTTCAAACATGAAAATGTGCTCGTCGGCCAGACAAAATAATGGTTGTTCTTAATTTTATGTTTGTCAAAATTTTCAATTTACAAACAATAATGTAACATGGCAAATCGGAATGATTCATAGAGATAGAGATAGAGAGAGAGAGAGAGAGAGAGAGAGAGAGAGAGAGAGCGAGAGAGAGAGAGAGCGAGAGAGAGAGAGAGAGAGCGAGAGAGAGCGAGAGAGAGAGAGAGAGCGAGAGAGAGAGAGAGAGAGAGCGAGATCAATAGAGATCGAAAGACAGAAAGAGAGAAAGAAAGTTGGAGAGAGAGAAAGCGACAGAGAAGAGACCTGATAATGTTAGTGAAATTCAATTCTGTCAATGGTCATTTCCATTGTGAATTATTTGACCACAAGAATTTCCTTTATACGATATTCCGACATGAACAATATACGATTCTTGTTATTTATTTATTCTTTTCGGCTAATGGGTTGGTGTAACAGTCACGTTTAAGTAGGAGTGAATTTTCAGGTTAAATATATTGTTTGATGTAGAATGTCTCAATTATGAGAAAAATTATTTACCTGCATCGAATCAATTTAAGGCTGTTGATTTCATTAGCGTAAGCGTCGCCGATGGTGATCTATGTCAAAAAGGCCCATTTACTACTCTTTTTTTTTCTTCTTTGTTGTGATCTGTTTCTTTTTCTCTCTCTCTTTCTCATACTCTGGTCGTATATATGTATATACTCTTTGTATCTCATACTTTTACAAGTGGAGCAATAAAAAAACCCAGAGGAAACATTAAAACGGTGCGATGATTTTATTTGCTTATGTTCTGATTTCTTTCTTGTTGCCACCGTCGTTGTCGTTGCGAGTAATGATACAACAGAAAATCTACATGAAGCCCACTGTATTTACACAACTCTTTACCACATCATGGAAAATCCACATGTGATCATTTGTGATCAAAATTATAAACAACATGTTTATTCAAGTCAAATGCCATCTCGTTCTCAAATCGAAAAAAAAAAAAAATCAAACATAATCACCAAACACTTATAGTCATAGAGTATGAAATGCGTTTTGCATACATTTTGATTAATGATTTGATGGATTCGTGAGACAGTTTCATTTAACTAAATAACATATAAATTCAAATACATCTCATTTACATAGAAATACAAAAATTTGGTGCGAAAAAAAATTAGTACGAATAAAAGTTAAACAGATGAAACACACACTAAAAATTATTCCACAAAGATGTGTAACACTCTATAAAAATAAAAGTACAAAAAGCAACGAAAAACCGGATCAGAATGTTGATTTTATTGAATTGCTGAGATCGTCAAAAGAGCCAAAAATACGCTATAAAATTGGTTTTTTTTTTTTTTCTTCTTCTTCTTCTTCTTTTTCTTCTTCTCAGATTTACTGTTTGCGTTTAAAAACGAAACATTTGTTTTTTTTTCTCCTTAAAAACGTATTCATTATTACAAACGGTAGCCTAAGCCATTTTTATTATAGTGTTGCTGTTAACATTTTTATACGAATTATTGTTTGCATTTTTGGCTGGAATCATGCACTCATGATGAATTAACTTATGCAAACACCGGAAAATTGACGCAAAATTAACCACATAACACGCTAAACAATTTTGCCGCTTTTTTCCTCGTTCTTCTTTTCTTGTTTATATACATATATAGCAAAAACTGTAAGAAATTAAGTATGCAGTTCAGATCGTCTTTGTTTAATTAAAAATCAGTTATGAATTTTTAAAACACAATAAGAAAATTTGCCTAATTGCTCTTAATTACCATCGTGCATCCTAATTGCCAAAAATCAAGATAGCGATTATAAGACAAACTGCAAATTGCACATGTTTCAGTTTGCATTTCATTTTTTTTTCTTTGAATAAATGGCACGTTTATTCATTTTTTTTTTCTCTTCATTTCTTTTTCACATACTTTTTTGGGAATTATAAGAGTTATATACTCTTTTGACTAATGACTGTTTTAAGCAATAGGCCGAAATGCAAACCCATTGAAAAGAAAAAAAAAACAAAAAAAAACGAGACGACGATAAAAACTCATGTATGGGCTTTCCCCTATTATTCGCACACGAAATTGTCTCCTTATTTTCTTCACTCTTGAATTGAACGAGTTCAAAGGCAGTCGACACATTCAGAACAATACGAATATAAATGAAAAAGGGACCGAAGTCGCTATCACAATAACAATTCAAATAATGTTTTGCATGGAAGTACATTTTGGCATATATTCCACAGCAATGGCATGACGAAAAGAAGAAGAAGAAGAAGAAGAAAAAAAAAAAACAAATCACAACGATGATGGAAAACGTGTACGAAAACAAATAAGCGAAACAATTATCTGTGCTATGCGGTGAGATGATGTGTGATTCGATCAGTGTGTGCAGAAAAAGACGGAAAAAAATAAAGAAATAAATAAAATACAACGGCGATGTGTTATTCGATTTGGTTTTTCGGAGTTGAAGTTGGAGTGTGTTTGCGTGTGACAGTTGACAGTGTTATATTTCACTGCTGTGAAAACAATGGATGGAAAATTCTTCGGTAATGAAACTAAACCGAATACCACATATTTCATTTTATATTTTTTTAATCGAGATTTATCAAGAGATCAGGTAACACGTTCATATTCTCTCCAATGTCATTCGCTTGATCGTTGTCGTTTGTTTGTTTTTATTGTGTCGTTGAATGTTTTTTTTTCTGTTTTTTTTTTCTCTCCTTTATTTCCATGCACTAAAATTTCATTGGACACACCAATTCAATTCTTCAACAAAATTCGAATGTGATTGGAAATTGTTTAGAGAAAAAAAAAAAACAAACAAATGAGAACAAGATGATTTCTCACAAAAATTAAGACATTTTGGAATTAGATTAAAACGATATACCGATTTGATGGCTTGCAATATGATCAAATTGAAAATGACAAAAAGAGATGAATCAAGAGATTGAGAGATAGAAATAAAGCAAGCAAGCAAGCAAACGAAAGAGCGAATATATTTGAATCGCCTAAACTATTTACGATCTACGATGAACTGCTTAATTTGCTTAGATAAAAACGGTTATCCGTATTTGTCGATAAATGTTGAAATTCGCACATAAGGCGATCGCTTATTGACAAAAGATAATTATGCAAATTTGACATCTGAATTCCATTCGATTTTGTGTATTTACAGCCGCGCGCGCACACACACACACACACACACACATGCATAAACACGCACGCTATTGGCTATTGAATTTACTCATATTAATTCATTTGAAAAGAATTTCGTTGTGTTTAGGCGCGCTAAACTCGTTTTCTGCTATTTGCCACGGAGAAAATTGAAAGAAATTTCTTTTTTTTTTTATTTTTTTCACAAAGAATGCAGAATATAAAAAACCAAAGCAAAGAGATAGGCATAGATAGACAGAATGGCAAAAAGAGAGGAAAAAAATGTCAAAAGTTTATCGAATCATCTTGGCGTTTCACTTTATCGCTGTTGTCACGATTTCAAAACTGAAAAACTCCTTTTAATACAGAACGGAAAATTAATTGTTGCATTTTACAAACGATACGATATATATATACACAACACAAAAGCATCAAAAACCGAACTGAAATCAAATAATAAAATGATTAAAGGCATAAATGTTTTACATCTTTATAATTGTGCAATTCAAAGTCGTTTGTTAATAAATATACCGAGAATGCGCTTCATTGTCTTTTAGTTTTGTATCTCATTCTCACTGTGTATGTGTGTTTATGTGAATAAAATGCAAGCACATCGCGATGTGGCTGCCATAACCCATTCGTATTATGTTGGATTTATTTCATTTATTACTGAATCGGAGGATATCATAACGTTAATTTACTCGCTTTGTTGTATTTCACTTTTACTTCGGCATCGATAATGCTTGAAAGCGGAATGCATTGAAGTCATGTTATGAATGTCGTGCATATCGAAATAACGAAGTGAATTAAGTTTTTTAGACCAAATAGTTCAGTGTTTCAATCGAAAAGATAAAATAAAGAAGTAGAAGTAGAAGAAGAAGAAGAGAGAGAGAAAAAAAAAATTGGCATAGCCACCGAGCCATTTGGTCTTTAATATTCTGTTACAGTCGCCTGATGTGTTGTGTGGCTATGCCCTAGGAGCTAAGCAAATGTTTTTTTTTTTTCTTCTCATTTTCGTTGTGTTTTTATTATATTTTATGGAAAATCATTGTAAAGTAAATCCCATTCACTTTATGCTAATTGCGCAAGCAATACACTAAACAATAAACTCTCTCGTTAGTTGTTAAACTTATGAAATCCCAAATTCAGATGATATTTGACTGTAACAGCACGTGAAAAAAAAAAGGAAAAAAAAAAATAAATATTATGTGAGCAAATCGCAAACACATAAAAATGAACCACATAATTCGAGCACCAAAAAACATTTATTCTTTTTTCTTTACAATTTTCATAGCGACAAAGTCATTTGAATGAGAAAACAAAATTAGAATAGATGTGCATTTTGTATTTTTTTTTTTTTTTTTTTTTTTTTTGCAAATTTTAAATCAAACCATTCTTGACGCCTTTTTTGGAAGATGTGCATAAATAATTTGTGAATATTTTCCTAATTTGGTTCAGAAAACCGGGTGAATAAATCAAGAAATTTTAATTGGCACAAAAAAACGTCATTATTTTCAACCATCCAATTCAAATGCACATAGAAAGTGAAGCTACAATTGAAAATGTTAAAGGTTTTTACATTTTTTTTGTTTGTTTATTTTGTAATTTTCTATTTTAAGTTTTTAACGAAAGTTTTGCCCGAAGGAATGTTTCAAATGTCAAATATATTGCTATGTTTTAAAACAAATTGTAATCCCGACCGATTATGATTTATAAATGAGACAATTATGATTTTATGTCTTACTCGATTTATGGCTAATCATAAAGAAAAGAAAAAAATACACAAAAACAATTCAGCTTGATCGCAGTTATGCTGTGTGGCAACAAAAGACATTTTAGATACCGAGAATGAAATGAGAGAGGAAAAAAATGCGCACGTGAGTGAGTGAGATGGATTAATTTGAAATGAGCGTAATGATAATGATAGAAACGGCGTCAGTTTGTGATTGTGCTGACGAGCATGGTCTTCTCCATACTCAATACGTATTCAGACAGCTTTTAATGTTTTCCTTTCATAATTTTAAATGTCTGAGAAGTCTGTCGTGAGCACATGTATTTTTCTATTGATTTTCTTTTTCAGTTTTTCGACTTAAACACACAAGACCGGAAAACTGAATTGCACTACTCTGGTACACAATTACCAGCATACCCTCTTTCCACCTTCGTTTCCATCAACCAACAATCTTTTTTTTTTTTTTTTTATATCATATACGCCATAGTGTTTTGAAGATATATACACGCACTAAGCAAGCAAAGAACCAACAAACCAACGAACCAGTCAGCCAACCAGCCAAACGACTGCAAAATGCAAAAAGGAGAGAGAGAGAGAGAGAGAGAGAGAGATAAAGAGCAAGAGATAGAGAGATAAAGAGCGAGAGATAGAGAGAAAAGAGAGAGAAATAGAGACAAACGTTACAGAAAACACACGGGCCTCCATTGTCATTGTAACTTATTGCATTTCTGTGCTCTTCATGCGTCGTCAACCCGTGACAGACACAATAATTTTATGCCAGATTTAAAAGATTCAAAGGAACATTTTATAATTATTCGAAAACTAGGCATGAGCCTGCATCCTTCAATGGAGCGAAACGCGCAATGATTTCCATATGCAATCTGTATGCATCGTATCAAGTTTGATGCGGTGGCGGCAACCACAGCACACCACCGGTATTTCTTTTTGTTTTCTTTTTTCGTTTTTTTTTGTTTTGTTTTTTTTTGTTTTTGTTACGTTTCGGTGTGCGTTTTTATTTTCCTTTCTCTTTCTCTCTTTATTTAAAATATACAAATGGTCTGTCGCATGATAATGTTTTAAGTTGTGAAACAAGGAACAAATGGAATGGAATAAAATATTTAATTCTTTTTGTGTTTGACAGTTAACTGATTATTGAAAATAAATGCACATAAAGAGCAAACAAGATGCAACATTCATGGGAGAACAGAACCAAACTGAAATGAAAAAAAAAAAAAATAAAATAAAAAAAATAAAACAACGAACGTAAAAAAAAAAATCAGAATTGGTATGACTTCAATCAACCATTCATTGGATCAACATCAACATTCAAAACGGCTTTTAATAATGCGGACCATTTTCAATAATTACAAATTGAAAGTCAGAAGACATGTATGCAATTGGCTTACAAATTGGATTAGGTTTTTATGGTAATGTATTTGCATTTTTAAATATGATGCATTTGGCATCATCGTTTTGTGTGCCTCGACAACGAAAACCGAAAAAAAAAAGTCTAAAATGTACTTATTAAAACAATATAAAAATGGAATGTGTGTTTTTTTTTTGTCTTTTTTCTTCTTCTACTCAATCCATTTTCCATGCAGATTGCAACTAAAATAACAACAAAAACTATGCAAAACTATGTATATAAGATTGCAATATCGTATCGTAAACATGCTGCCTGCTGCTGCTGCTGCTGCTGCTGCTGCTGCTGCTGCTGCTACATGGCATTCAAATCAACGACATCGCCGATGTAATCGGGAACCCAAGACAGAAACTCTACGACTGTTCTATTCACAGTTCTCTCGTTTGACTTGTCATTATGAGTTTGTGCAACAAACACACACACACACATCACCACAAATTACACGAAAGAAAATCCCATTGAACCTTTGGATTTAGCTGCATACTGAATTCTGTTAATTTGCTAGGAATCATTTATTTCTCTCTTGTTTTTGCTCTCTCGCTCGCACTTTCTCACTCTCTTGCACTCCTTCCTCATCTATCTCGATTTCATTCTCTCTCGTTTTTTCGCTCTCTTCTTGAAATACAAATGATCCCAACACCAAAAAAAGTATTCGAGGAGATGGACGCCCTGCCAGAAATTTTAATTTTTTTTTGTTTTGTTTTTTTCTTTTCTTTTTTTTTTCATTCAATGTGTCTTTCTGTCAAATGCAGCTTAATGCATAGAAAAATGCAAATGATATATCATACAGAATAATTAAAACTCATTCGCGAAACATTTGATTATTTTTACATTTCAACTGCTTTCATTCACTAATACTGCATACAATTTTAATGTTTTTTTTTTTTCTTCTCTTTTAAGAGAAAAATCATTTTCTATTAGTTTTTATTTTTTTTTTTCCCAAAAACATTGATATTTTCCATAACAATTTATTTTATCAAAAATATTAAATCATATTCTGATATTTCAGAGTTTTGTGCAACATTTTTATTTGTTTGCAGTTCATTTATTTTTGAAATGTCAAAATAAGTTTCGGACGATTTTCGAGAATGGTTCATGTTTATCGAAGTATATGTGGTAAATGACCGCATAGAAAATGATGCTTGTTATCTAATTACGAAATGATGATGGGAATAGCTCTGTATGCAAATGAATCCAAAGTCATGCCCACGCATGATGTTAAAACAAATGCCTTTATGGTGGCTGTCATAGTTTAACATATTTTACTTAAATACCAAGCGACAAAGAGCAAATTACATTCTTGAAATTTCAATGAATTCTATTTTCACACTGACAATGGAGTACCCATCTGGTAGATGTTCTATTAAAATATTTCAATGAAATTATGTTAGGCATTTAACGCATGTGATAACAAAAATGCATGAATAATTTGGCTTAAAATATGAAAAATGTGCTTGCAAAAATTTATATTTAGAGAAAAAAGAAAGAGAAAGAGAGAGAGAGAGAGAGTGAGAGGGACAGAGAGGAAGAAATAGAGAGAGAGAGAGCTACAAAGTGAGATTCCCTTTGTGAGAAACTAGAGACATGAGAAAGAAAGAGAGAGAGAGAGAGGAAAGAAAGACCCCAAAAATGTGCAGAAGAATGTTATCGATTGGTTTTCCACAGTGTGTTGAATGATGTTGATTTTAATTAAAATTTGAACTGGGCTGCCTGGTACGGGAAGAAAAAATGTTTTATAAAAAAAAAAAAAAAAAAAAAATCATCAACAAGATATCGTACGCTCGCTTCTAAAATCACACGAAAAATAAAATGCATGCACAAAAGATAAGTAGTTCAGCGGAAACTAAGCAAAAATCTACCATCCCGTAGAATGTGATGCGGTGTACATGGTGCACATAAACATCCTTGAAAGAAGTCTTGAGAATGGTAGAAAATGTTTGCGTTGCACGGCAAATATGAATATACCATGGCAATGTTTTAAGATTGGATCTTAGTTTGAGAGCATCTGTAACTATTGAATCTAGTCTAACGCACATCATGTGGCATTTGAAATCACGAAAGAAAAAGAAATAGGCGAAGAAAAAAGAGAAAAAAAAAGATGACTTTGGTGATGATGTCGTCGAACGACCGCTGTTGTCATGATCAATTTTATTTGCCAGTATTTGCAAACGTGATTCATAAATGCGCTTGGAAAAGGTGACTGGGCAAAATCACCAGCATAGTCGTTTTTCACCATGTTTTATTATAAAACATTGGAGAAAACACATAATAGTACAAATTATAGTATTTAGTTGATTTTTGCTTTCACAGTTTTTTGTTTTTGTTGTTTTTGTTGTTTGTAACTCTGGCAAACTTTTGAACGATGGGTTCTCGAGTGAATAAAAAATTTGAATTTCAAACATAACTCTAGCATACACACACGCATAAACGCATATTCATACCCAAAGCAAGAAGGAAGCAACCGAAATGAATCAGATCCAAAAAAAACCCCTTGTGTGTGTGTGTGTGTGTGTGTGTGTCGGATCGTGGAAATTTGTTGTTGCATTTGGCACGGTGTGTGCCTACTTTGCTCTTCGTTGTCGCCTTTTTATACAATTATAACGTAAGCACTTCATATGGAATGCATGTACAAAAACACAAACGAGAGCACAAAAAAAGCACTGAATGAATAAGGAACACGAGCAGCGAGAAAAAAAAAACAACAACAACACGAAATACACACATAAACAGAGTTCTAAAAGGGGAAAAAAAATACGCAAAAATTTTTAACGAAACAACGAATAACATATGAATACAATATACAATAGATGATGGCGTATAAATACAAGCACCACCCTTTTTTCTCACTTGAAACCTTCAGAATCTGAAAGCACAACAACTCCAAAAGCCGTGCAAAAAATGCACATGCTTCATTGACATAGTATACCATAGTGTATGCTCTGTTCAAGTATATTGACATTAAAACCAACAAAAACCTCAACTGCAATCTTTGCATGTATGTGTATTTGTTGTTGATGATGAATTTCTTTTTTTTTTATCGCCTCTCCCATGTTGGTATTGCACTTATTTTTCTCTTCCAAATATGTGCATATGATCACCGTTCGAGAACTGAATCTTGTACTTAGCCGGCGTATAATGCCGTTGCTGTTCCGAAAACAACACACACACACACACACACACACACACACACACACACACACACACACACACACATGTTTTGCGTCCGTTACAACCGAAAAACAATGGCATTCACAAAACCCTATCAGTTCCTTGAGGACTAGCACACAGCGAATGGCTCATTGTTTTCGCTTGGCCAAACGTTTTTCGCACAATACAACGTCTGCATATAATTATTCATTGAATGATATCAAGCACTTACACATATTGTTGATTGAGAATGTTTTTTTTTTTTTTTTCTGTTGTCGTCATCGTCGTCGTCGTCTTCTTATTCTGTCGTTCACTTTCAAAAATTGACTGGTTTGAGATAATTTTCTTTTTATGCTCGTGACTGAAATTTTGTTTTAAATCAATCAAATATTGAAATATTGAATAATTTGATACATTATCAAAAAAGTGATAAAATAATTTTTCATTTTTCATTTATAAGCAAATAAAATATGTTTAGCAAATTTTCCAACGAATTTTAATATCACACGATTATTATTCTCGTAAATGTTTCGAAATTTAACTCACACACACACACAGAGAGAGAGACAGAGAGAGAGAGAGAGAGAGAGAGAGAAACACACACACACATACACACTCACCATCATGTTCACAAAATAAAAACGACTTGAAAATTTCAACAGAATAAGAGAAGAGAATAAAAAAAATAGCATACGGCGCATTTCAAACTACGTGTCAGATTGATGGTGTGATTTATGTAGCATCGACAATACAAAAAATCATCAGACGAATTTCGTGATAAAAGGCAACAGCACATACTTGGGGGATGGTATGGTGTGATATGATGATGATGAAGTGATTCAGACTTTATTCATTGTTAATCATAATATTATACACTGTGCGTATTATTAAGCCACTAACACTTATCGTCACCACGTCGCGTCGTCGCTTCTTTATTCGTGGTGCATTGTTAAATTTGAAAAGGAATCCAACACATATAGAAACACACATCCATCGCTTAATACTCTTGTAATCTCATATTGTGCATATAGATCAGCTCTATGCGAATGTGTGAGCGAGTTAGCGAACACAAATAAGTGAAAAAGGGAAAAATCAGTTTGTAAGTGTGAATGAGAAAGAGATTAAATGAATAAGTGAAAAAGAGAGAGAGAGAGAGAGAGAGAGAGAGAGAGGAAGACAGAGATTGAAAGAGAAAGAGAGTGTTGCGTAAAAATGAGCTCGATGACAAGCCGACGATGATGAGGAGAAAAAGAAGAAATTAAATGATGTAAAGCGAACACGAATGAAACGTGCATTCAAACACATTTTACATAACATATGTGCATACAAAGTGAATTTGCCGGTGTTTTTTTTTTCTAACATTTTGAGCCGGATCGTTCCGAATACGATTGAAATCGATGAAAAATCTTCTTTTTTTTTCTTCTTCTTTTCGTTTCTTTCCAGAATTTTACAAGAAAAAGAACTTTCCAGACTTTAAAAAAAAAAAAAATTGTGACTTTTTTTCCTTCTCGTTTGTTTCCAAGAAATTTAGAATGTTTTCAAGACTGAAAAAAAATCACAAAATTGGCAAAAAAACATGTTAAGCTCAATTGATGTAACTGAACACTTTAAAATGTCTTTTAACAAGTCAGAAATTCGTTGAAAATGTTAAAACTTAATTGCAAAATGACAGCTCAATTTCCCATATAACATGGCATGTCGAAATGCATGCCAAAAGCAAAATTTACCTAAAACGATATTTTTGCATTTTTCCCAAATAAAGTTTAATCATGCCTGCGGTTTACCATTCGATAATGATTTAATGATCATTTTCGGAATTGGTCGGCTCCAACGGGCAATGCGGCAAACTTAATTAAATACTAAAAGCAAAAAAAAAAAAAAAAAAAAAAAAAATGAAAAGATGAAAAAAAACCATACACAAACTGCATGGAAGCGCACAGTGCATATGCATTATTTAGATTATTGTTTAGCACATTTCAGGCAAACAGAAATCCGTTTCGTTCATTCGTTTAACACTTCGCATGTTCCATATATCCCTCTCGATACATATTACAAATGCGTACATATAACATCATCGTTCATTATCACACTTTTTTAATCTTCGCTCATTAGGAATTTAAAACTAATGATTTTCCAACTCCATCCATCCCCCGATCCCTTGTATCGCGCAATTTCTCACCCATTTTCCTTTTTACATCATTTCTTCTTCTTTTTTTTTTTCAAATGTACTCGTGTGTGTGTGTGTATAAGTGCATATGCGAATGCCATAAATTTGATTGAAAAACGGATTGGCGTCAATATTTTTTTTTTTTTTTATTTTTGTTTTATTCTCTCACTCAAGTTGTCTGATTTATGCACATATTAATAATTATCAATAATGAAATTGAAATGAGCTCTTACATTCGTAGCAATATGAGAATCTATAATTGACTTTCATTGGATTTAACAAAGCAGAAGAATTGATTTTTTTTACTTCATAATTAAATTAAATCCATTTGTACAAAATGAAAATGAAAAAGAAAAAAAACAATTTAAACATAGAAAATCGACCGTACTAATGATATTTTTACTATTTGTTGAACATATTTGAATTTGTGTTAATGCTTACGGAAGACAAAATGCTTATATGATAAAATGCCCCCTGATCAGACTGATGTCAAATCCCGTACAAATGCACAAAAACCGTTCAAAAGGTGAAAAAGGTGAAAATTGAAAACAAAAAGATTTGAAATGAGAAAATCCTATTTTGGAAAATGCCGCTATGAAATGGACGCCAATTCCATTGATATGAATCAGATAGTTTTTCTTTTGTCGATTTCTTCTTTTATCCATTCAATTCGTGCGGTCGAATGTTTTCGAAAAAAAAAATAAATAAGAAGATAGAGATGTATGGAGAGAGAGAGAGAGAGAGAGAGTAGAGAAAGAGAGAAAGAGAGAGAGAGAAAGAGAGAGAGAGCAAAATAGTTGGAACGTTTTGCATCACATTATATCATACAAAAGTAGTTGAAAAATGTCCTTGAGCTGATGCGATATATTTGATGTGAAAAATGTATAACAACTGAAGTGGATGCTTTATCGCTGGTAAAGATTGAAACGATTTTCCTTATTTTGCATTTGTAGTTATTCCATTTCAATGCTGAAGTGTGCTAGTTTTGTCATAGTTTTAAGATAACAGCCGGATAATCGTGGCAAATGACTAATGCGAATCAGCTAAGAGAGATATTGGCAGAGGGAATAAAAGAGAAAGAGCGAGAGAGAGAGAGTGTTAGTGAAATAGTCAGAGAGATAAAGAGTGTGAGAGAGAGAGAGAGAGATAGAGAAAGAAACAGAGAAACATCGAGAGAAAGAGGGGGAGTTAGTAAGTAACCATTCGCTAGACAGAGAAGGACAGAGAAGTACACTAGGTCAACGAAGCTCGGAAATCGTATATCATCACATCATCGTATGATATGATTCGTATCGTATGCAATGAAAAGGATAATAGCTGCAAACAAATCGGAACAATATTTATAATGAACATTGCAACGTTATTTTTTCTTTTTCTTTTTTTTTCTTTTCTTCTTCATCACGAAATCATAATAATAATAATAATGAAAAAAGGAAAGAAATTGCCATTTCATTCTAGAAATTGAATTCAAGTTGCATTCTAGAAAAGAAATTGAAGTGGATTTTTATTCTAAATTCTGCTAGAAATTGAAGTGCTATTTCATTCATCCATCGTTGAAATTGAAAAGGACAAAAAAAAAAAAAAATGAAAATGTGAGAAAAGGAAAAACTCGAGCGAGATACTGATGAATGCTATAAACGATAAATGGAAGCGGAAATGAATTAAAATTGCTATCAATTCATTGGAGCTATAGTACAAGGTGTTTTAAATCACAGCATTAGAACTCCATTTGCTCAGTTCTTTTCTTGTTATTGCTACATTTCTTCTTCTTCTTCTTTTTTCGTGCGAAAGAAATTTATCGAATTTACACATCGCGATTTCTTCAAAAAGAAGAAATATTAATTCAGATTTGGGTGCCGCACCGCGCGCATTTATTCGCGCCATTGACTTTTTGATCCACACATGCTTCAACAACCGGATAACATCTGACAAGTTTAGTCATATCAAAATAATAAACGCTTTGAATCTTTTCAGTCTCTTTTCACAAACCTTAATGAAGATTTACGAAACGAACAAAAAGCAAATACCTGCCACACACATTCACACACACACACACACACACACACAGAGAGAGAGAGAGAGAGAGAGAGAGAGAGAGAGAGAGAGAGAGAGAGAGAGAAAGAAAGCGAGATACTCTTAATAGGCGGTGCCTTGAATACAAGCAGAATTGTTGAATAGTGCAGTGAACATTCTTTACTATCTTCTTATCGGTGATTTTTTTACAATTTTGATCGCATATATTCTCTTTGTATTTCATAAGAACAGATATAACACAAATAAATCGCTATCGATGCGAATATGAGACTATGCTGCTTTCTATCTACACCAACTTCATACTATTCATTATTGTGTTTGTTCGCTCATTGACTTTTCTACCTTGTTGTTGCTGTTGTTTATTTGCCATTTATTTCTTTGGGCCTCTCTAACTTTTAGCTCACTGATTCAGCTTAGTTTGGCTTGAAATGAAAGCCCGGTCGAAAGTAATCTGTTTTAAGGATCTCTTTTACGACTCGCTTTTTTTTCACTTCCTGATATTTTTTTGCTTCTTCTTTTACTTTTTTCCATTGCAATTGTATGTAAGTTGCACACGAAGAGAAAGAGAGAAAAAGCCAAAGAGAGAAAGAATGAAAATATGAGGGATATAGAGAGAGAGAGAGAAAGAGATAGAGATAGAGATAGAGATAGAGAGAGAGAGAGAGAGAGAGAGAGAGAAAAAGAGAAGGGAAAAAAATGAGGAAGACAGACAGCCATACAAAATCAAATACGATTCCGAGTGAAATGAAGTTTTGAACCGTTTATTGTGTATCAACTCAACGGTGCACAATAAGTACCTCTCAACTCTTTTAAATCCCAAATAAAATTGGTCTTGTTGATTTAACACAAAGATGCGGGCCGCACTTCAAACATCGTTTCGTTTGTGATATTCCAGAAGAGAAGAAAAGAAATTAAGTGAAAAAAAAAACGAAGCCAAACTGACTTTTTTACCCACATTTAAAATTTGTGACACTCACATAACTATGCAATTGGATACACAATTCACTGAAATGAATTGACTATTTTTTTTTTTTTTTTTTTTCCAAAACCACAATCTCGAATTTTATATAAGAAATTCGTTGAATTTTCTTCATGCATTTTTTTTTTTACTCAATTCATTGTATCGTCCAACATCATCAGTATTTTTCATTCAATTACGATAGCATTCCATTTGGAATGAGTAGAGATAGGAATTTATTCGTTTACCTACATTCAGGCGATTTATTTGAAATAATTCGAAATTCAATTTATCCAAAAGAATCTACAGAGAAAATATGATCTAAATTTTGAAATGTTATTTTCTCGAGAAAAGAAAAAATCAATTGTTGAACAATGTACCTATAGATATGCGAGTCTCACACATCAAATGTTTATTAAACTGAAAGCTACCGTTTAACCTTGTTAAATTTATTTGTCCAACACATTTAATCGTTAAATACAAATTTCTGAATTAATGTTGTTTATTCATTTGGTGACTTAAGAATTTGATCAATGAAATAAATATCACACTTATATTGATGATTTTTACATTTGTTTACTTGTTCATTATTTCTTTTTTTATGTCTCACAATTTCAATTTCTTTTGAAATGATTTCATAAAGATAGGGCAAAAAATCTGTGTGTACATTTTTAAAAAGATAATAAAAGAAATTAACATTGGATTTAGCCATAACAAAGAATAAACGAGAAATGAGTCAATTGGTAAATGAATCACGAAAATAAATATAATAGATAATAAAAATGAATACTCGTGGAAAATGTAAATACAACTGATAAGAGCTGATATTGTTGAGATGGTCAGGTTTGAAACCTTGTACTCTCTTTTGTACGAAATCTTATCATCATTGTAGATATTTGTCGTACGTATACGTTTTTCATGATCACATTTCAATAAAAACATCTATTTGAACAAAACAAATTTTGATAAACAAACATGATTTGAGTTAATAAATCTATTTTTATCCAAAAAAGTCCGTTAGTACTAACCCTCAGAACAAAAAAAAAAAAAAAGAAATATCTCGTGAAATCTCTCTCGGGGTTAAGAAAGTTCAAAAAGTATTATGGTTATTCATCCAACCACATTTAAAATATGCCAAATAACTATCTTAATGAGATTACAAAAATAATTTCAAAATTTCAATGAAAATAAAGACACTTTGATTCAAATGGTTGTAATTGAAAATTCAACAGAATGGGTGGTTTTTTTTTTGTTTTTATTCAAAGAAAGTAAATGCAACATCAAGCAGTTGATTGATGTTAATTATGAAAGGCAAATTGTATTAAAATGTAAGCACTTTATTTGTATTGCATAATTCAATTGAATTATTACATTATCCGTTTTGAAAAGTTCAATTCATCAGCAACAGCAAACTTGATAATAATTATTACATAGAAACATGAAAATGAAAAATAAAATATGATGAAAACATCGCTATAAGCCGCGGCTCAATTGAGGTGAAAAATGCTCAGAAATCGGTGATAAGGAAATTATCTTAAGAATATTTTTGCGAGAGCGCAAAGTAAGTAAACTTGGATAATTGTTGAAGAAGTTGACAAGTGTCTTAATATCTTTTAGAAGAAATCTTTTAGAATTTGCGTTCGTTTTTTTGTTTCTTCTCATTATTCTCACGAATTGGGTTATCCACTTAAAGCGTGTTTCACCGTTAAATTTGTATGTACTACGCGGATTAACGTCATTTTGTGTGGATGCATTTTTTATTTTTTTTTTTGCTTTTCATTTTGGTTGAATTTTTCACTTTCTTTTGAATCCAAGACGTGAAAGTCTTGTTTTTGCCTCATCGTTATAATCGCAAAGCGAATTTAACATTTAAAAACGAATGAAAACAAACGCTAAAAAAAAAAAAAAAATAGGAAATTGATACAAATTTAACGATAAACCAAAGTACTAGATTTTATCATAAGCATGTAATCTAAACAAACAGCTGCTATTGCTTACTGATTGCAACACATTGATGTAACAAATTCCGAAACACTTGAAAAGACGTTTGCAAAATGCTACTGAAAATAAGAAAAATAAAAACGAAAATTGAAGAAAAAAAGAAAAAAAAAAAAAAAAAAAAAACATGAGAAAACACAACACACGACGAATAACATTAAAACTGACTAAGAGCAATTTTATTTTGTCAAAAGAGTTCACACGTTTGCATGTGAATAGACAAAAATCTGTCTGAAAAAAAAAAAAATTGAAACGAAAAATGAAAAAAAATGAGCTAAAAACTATTTTGAGATGACACACAAAGTGGTCTTTTGGTCTATTGAGCATAAGTTTTACAGCGAACACAACGCTTTTATATCAATGGGTTAAAAATTTGTGCCTAGTAGACACATTTTTCTTTTTCATTCGTTCACTAGCTCCCTCACATACTCTCTCACTCATTCACACACTCACTCGTTGAATTCTATCATTTTTTTCTCTTTTTTTTTTTTGTTTTCATGTAGTATTTGTGTCATAGTTTTCTTCTTTTCTTCTTCTTGAGATTACATTAAAAATCCCGTCATTGCCAAGATAGATTTCAAAAGTAGCTATGGATGGTTGTGATTTTTTTTTTTTTTAAACTAGAACAAAATCCATAGCTACATGTTACTGATAAAATGCAAACATTGTGTGACATGCACCAATTTTCAGGGCCCCATTGTGATTAATGGCTCTGGCAGTATACAGAGTACACATCATTTTTTAGTAGTTGAATGTTGATAAAAGTCTTAATTGTCCTTTTGTGTTGTTCATCATCAGTAGAAACATTAAGAAAAGAAGAGAGAAAAAAGAAGAATAAGAAGATGAATGTTGTAAATATTCTGATATCGCTTTTTTTCTGAAAAAAAAAAAAAATCACTATCTTTTATGTAATAGTTTTTGCCCCATTTTGATCCTATAAGCGATTAGCAATCTTATGCCTTTACCATGTGCTTTCGTAAATTCTTAGCAAAGAAAAGTTACTTAAGAAATTGTGAATGAGACAGTGATAGAGAATGAAAACATTACATATATTTTCTCTGTTTTGCTTATGATAGACATTTCAGAAATAAAATGAAATAAGGCAAACATTTAAACGATATTAAAATTGATTCAATTGGATCCAATATTGAAGAAAAACAATTCAAATCTATGAATAAATACCCCTTTCAATTCATTTAGTTTTCTTTCTGCAAAAAAAAAAAAAAAAAATGTATTAAATTTGATTTTGAAAAATTAGTATTGAATTATCTATTGTAGGCGCCTCGATCAGCCATAATACATAAATACGATATAATATCCGTTGTATTAATTGAAAATTCAAAAAAAAAAAAAAGAAAGAATTCTAAAAATATCGATGTGCAACAATTGTGTTATTTTAAATCTGATCCAAGAGTGAAAAACGGTTAACGTGCAGCCTGCACGTGCACTGTGATAAAATCGCGGCTGATTTTTGGACGCGCAACAATGCTGTAATATTTCGGTAAAATGTTGTAAATATAACCCAGGAATAATATCGTCACATATGTTTATCCATAACCGTTACCAGACGGACTACAGTACATTCATCACGTTTAATGTTTTGTTGAATGTATATGTTTGCTTTATTTATTGCGTTCGTTAGTACAGCTTAACACGTACAATACATTCAAAATTGCGTTGAGCTGTCGAAATTTTATCACACATGCGCATACAATACATCGAAAGAATAAAAGAGAAAGGGAGGGAGAGAGAGAAATGTCATTGCTGATGAAAATGCTATTGTTGTTGTAAATGTATCAATGTTGTTTGTAGTTGTGCGTGCGTACATTTCATTGTGTATGTGTGTAATGGAGAGAGAGAGGGAGAAGGGGGGATTGAAAGAGCAAGAAAAAGCGTAAAAGAGTGAGTGAGAGAGCGAGAGAGCGAGAGAGAGAGAGAGAGAGTTGAAATATTTGCCATCAAATAATTGAACATACAGCGAAAAAAAAAACGCGAACATATTATGGAAATAAGCATTGAGAACACCGAAAAATAAAAAGAGAGTAATGGATGATGTAAGGTCACCTTCAAAATATGAAATGCCGGTGCACATATATACTAGAGACACAACGAACCGTCAGTAATATTCATTCGATACAAACTAACCAACCGCATCGATAGTGCTGATACAAAGTTCACAGTTACTCTGACATTCAAGCAGGAACCACACACAAAAATTCAAATTCGTCCAAGTGTTTCTTACAATTTAATTTTATTTTTATTGTTGTGTATTTTATTAATCAAATTAAATTGATTTTAATTCAAGTGTGTAACTTTGTCACTTTTTATCATTATTTTTGTTTTTATACTTGGAACAATTGAAATGTAAGTGATTTTTTGAAATTAATTTTTAACTTGATGAAATCATAGTTGAATCAGTAAAATTCGTAAGAATTTTTTTTTCTTCAAATGGTTTTTTTCCCTCTTCGTTCAAGACAAGTGTAGAGAGAGAGAAAAAAAAAAGTAGAGACAGATATTAATTAATCATCATTTTTTTTTTTATTTTTTATTTGTTTTTTTCGAATCATTTGACAAATCTGATGTGCTTATTTATTTAAACTGATTTGAATAGATTGTTTATTCGGAAATCAAAGACAATCTAAGAGCAATGACCTCATGCGGTTGCCAAAAATACGAATCGTTAGTGAAATTTAATTAGAAATGGTCGAAATGGTTTGGTATCAAATTACATGATGCAATGCGTGCAATGTATTTTAATGGCAATTCGCTGGTTTATTTGTTATATATCAACGATAATATAAATCGTTGAAGCACGTTTGCATATAATTTTTTATTGTTTGTCTCATTCTTGCTGATAAAAAAAAAAAAAGATATTGATTTTCATTTGAAATTTTGCTTTCATTTCAATTTGGAAAAATTGCATGTAGTCAAATTGGATTTTACCGGACTAGTTTCAAATTGAAAGTGAAAAATAATAGAAATAAATGAGAAAACATTAAAATCTATTTCATAGACGGCAATGAACAATGAGAGCAATGAAAGTTGCAAATAGAGAATGAAAAAAAAAAAAAACAAAGTGGGACTTGTTTTGATTAATATTGTAAGATTGACCTTACGCAAGGTTAAATAAATTTTCTATGCCATCTGTTCGTGCGTCTTCCATCGATGTACCGAGCACGAGTTTTGTATATATAGAATTGGCATTAGACTCCATCGCACTCTTTCACTTTCTTTCTCTGTCTCTCTCTTTCTCTTTCCCTATTCCTGTTTCCATCTACCTATTCATCTATATATATACGCGTTGTGCAGTGCACGTAGACGACCATCGAGACGGCAAATGAAAAAAAAAAAAAAAAAAAAAAAATAGTACGGCAAGAGTGCGAGAATATCACTCCACATTTCTTTGATTGTACCGTACTGCGTTCACACGAATGTTGAATGAATGACGAAAGTTGCGTCAACTTGTGTGCAATTCAATCGCGTGCGGGATTTTTTCTTTCTCTCTCATCGTCTGTTTGCGTTTTCCTTATATACCTTTTTTTTATTCAATTCGTAACTAAATTGTTAATCATAATTTGTTTTCCCTTTCGTTTATGATTTAGATGGCATCAATCAAAGAGCAACTTTTTTCGGAAGTATCCGAATGTGAAGCTTCATCCAACAACAAAGTGACCGTTGTTGGTATTGGCCAAGTTGGAATGGCCTGTGCATTCAGTATTTTAACACAGGTTTTTTTTCATCGTTTCAATGAACTCTTTTTGTTTTGTTTTGCCATGTGAAGAAATAAAAAAAAAAAAAAAAAAAAAAACATTTTTTATATCGTCTAGAATGTTTCATCGGATTTGGCATTGATTGACGTTGCCGCTGACAAATTACAAGGTGAACTGATGGATTTGCAACATGGATCCGCATTTATTAAAAACCCAAAAATTCAAGCTAGTACTGGTATGTTCTTGATTTAACACCTTTTGATCTTCAATTTGTTTCGCTAATTAGCACATTTTAATTCAATTATTATCAAAGTAATTTTATTTTCCACTGAATTCAAATTAATTTTTGTTTTTCTATTGAATTTAAAAAAAAAAAAAAAAAAAAAAAAAAGATTTTTCGGTAACTGCTGGATCACGTTTGTGCATCATAACAGCGGGTGCTCGTCAACGTCCTGGTGAAAGTCGTTTAGATTTAGTGCAACGTAACACTGACATATTCAAGGGAATCATTCCAAAATTAATTGAATACAGTCCAAACACCATATTGCTTGTTGTTTCGAATCCCGTTGATATTTTGACATATGTTGCATGGAAATTGAGTGGTTTACCAAAGAATCGTGTCATTGGTTCGGGCACCAATTTGGATTCATCACGTTTCCGTTTCTTAATGAGCCAAAAATTAAATATCGCACCAACATCATGCCATGGATGGATCATAGGAGAGCACGGTGACTCAAGCGGTATGTTAACAAAAAAAAATTTGACGAAAAAACCACTAAATTTCTAATTTTTATCAATTACTATTCGAAATGCAGTGCCCGTTTGGTCTGGTGTTAATGTGGCTGGTGTAAGATTACGTGATTTAAATCCACAAGTTGCCACCGAAAACGATCCAGAAAAATGGAATGAATTACATTCAGAGGTTGTGAATAGTGCATATGAAGTTATCAAATTGAAGGGATACACTTCATGGGCTATTGGATTGAGCGTTGCATCTCTCGCTTCAGCCATTTTACGTAATACTAACAATGTTCATGCTGTTTCCACTTTAGTCAATGTAAGTCAATTTATATCAATTCATAATTAAAAGAAAAAAAAAAAAAAAAAAACATTTTCAAACACATTGCGATTCAATTCGCTGAACAAAACAAAACAAAATCTACTTCAAATTGCACTGTATTTTGTACTAATATATCTCTTTGCACTATATCTTTATATCTATTTATATGTATTTGTATATTTCCACGTTATGTTATTTTATTTCATTTCTATTTCACGTAAAAAAAAAAATACCAATATTTGATTTCGCTATGCATATCGATGTCCACTTTTATGGAATGTATAATTGCAGCAGGTATACATGTAGTATTGTTTCATTCTTGTAGATTCTTTTCGAAATTTATTTCGATGAGTTTTGTTCATTTTGAATTGCTTTATTTGAAAGTAAAAAAAAAAACATAATTTTGATTTTTTAAGTTTGGATTTGAGTTTTGGAACAAAAGAAAAAAAAAAAAAAAATTCAAAAAAAAAAAAAAAAAAAAAACTGGAAGAAAAGAGTAAAAAATTTGCTAAAAAAGAAAAATTGAGAAAAAACCAGAAAAAAAAACAAAACAAAATTTTTTCAGCGTAAAATGATCTAAACTCATGAATACCAAACGAATTACATTATTTTGGATTTAAATGAAGTTTTTAATTTTTGTAATTTTCTATCGATCCATTATGTAATTGGTGAATTGATTTTTTTTTTTTTCTTCGTAGGGTGAACATGGAATCAAAGAAGAAGTATACTTGTCATTGCCATGTGTTTTGACTGCCAACGGTGTGTCACATATCGTCAAGCAAATTCTTACCGATTCGGAAACGGTTCAGTTGCAAAAATCGGCTGCATTGATGCAACAAGTCCAACAAGGTCTCAAATGGTAATCATCAATACCATTCATTTCTCGTCATACATGACATTAGATCAAGATATCCACTACAATTTCGCAAAGAAAAATGAAATAACATTAAATTAAATGAAAATAAAATAGAAAAAAAAAAAAAAAACAAAAAAAATCTTTACACACAAACAAAGAAAAACACACATTATTAAAACATTAAATGTTGAAAATATAAAAAAGTAATTTATTTGTCGATCCCCATTTATATCGATAAGCTATTGAATATAATGTAATATGAAAAATGATAAACATTAAAAGAAAATGAAAAAAAAAAACACACACACACACACACTCCACAAAACAAATGCATATTAAAATTAGATTAAATTTTCCATGGCTCGTCGATCGAGCATAGTATAGTCTCTTCTACAAATGCAAATAAACTCTATGTATTTAAATTAATATTTGACAAAAACAAAACTATTAGAAAAAAAAAAAAAAAAACATAACAACCACACATTGATTAGCAATTGGTATGTATTGTATTGAAAAAGTAATACTTTAATTCAAATTTGTCAATTTGAATGATTTATTGTATGTTTTTTACTTTATGAATTGGCATTTTAATGAGATGTGGAATTCAAAGTAATTAGAAAAAATTTTTCGCCAAAACTTTTTCATTACTGACAATTCGGACAAACTCAAAAATTGACACAATCTACCTCAAATGACTATTGTCGATGAACAATGTAAAAACACACACACACACAAGTAAACAAAACAAACCAAAATGTAATAAAAGGATTGTTAACTTTTTTTTTTCTCTCGACAAAGCAAAAAAAAAAGAGAAATATTGAGAAAAAAAAATAATAATAATATCCAAGAAAATCACAATATTTAGGTAATAAACATCTCAGAAGATGCATGTCATCATATTGCCTTCATGAATATTCCGAATCGAAATTCCACGATGACGATATCGGTGACTAAAAATAATTGATATAAAAAAAACAAATCTAGGCAAAATGTTAAATTTTCTTGACATTTCCATTACAAACTCTGTGTGGAATTAGCATAATAAGTTTAGCGTTATTGTTGTTAGTGAAAAAAAATTACAAAAAAACTTAAAGTAAAAGAAAAAGAATAGAAACAAAAACTCATTAGATTTAATACGCAATGGTTCATTTTACTGGCACTTTTATCACCTATATTAATGCACACAAATCCAATAATAAATATCGTATCATTGAGCAAAAACAGCTGTTTTTGATTTCATAATCCACATTTCAGTGATTCACATTTCCAGCGAATATCTGGAATGAAATTTATGAGAAAAAACAAAATGAAATGAAATAACAATGGAAATAAACGCCCGAAAGTCATTGTTTGTGACATAGTTTAGGATAATGAATTAATCGCCTGAAGGTATGCTATTTTATCTATGCATTAAAATGAACAATTTTCCGCTCATTGATATTTTACTTCGAATCGTGGCGAAAATTATTATAAATTGTCTATCATTTCCAAGCTTCATTAAATAAAAATTAGATTTTTTAGAAAATATTAAAAAAAAAAAAAATTCGTGATAAATCGTCAATTCGAACCATTTTTTTCATTAAAATTTTCTTTTGCTTCACCTTTTTCTCAATAATCACCAAAAACATTCAAAAAAAATGCAAAAAAAAAAAAACAATCCGATGCCATAAAATCAGATGACGAATTGTGTACAAAATACAATTGATTATGATCTGTGCTGAAAAAGTTCTACAGTGCAAAGTATTTATTTAAAATGAATTTTTGTTTTCATGGTGTTTGACTACATTATGTGCGGCACTGTATTCAAATACTAAACACCGAAATGTGTGTATGTAAAAAATATCGCACAGCGATCAACATCAGTGTTGAATATACACGCACACGTAGATCATTTGTGGTGGGATGGAAAATTAAATAAAACGATTAAATCACATAAATAAAGAGGTATGGGATAAGCAAAAATGAGAGATAGAGATAGAAGAGTGAAACACCTGAAATAAGGCACAGCACCAATGAACAAATACTTGTGCACATGCACATAATATAGTATGTGATATCAGTATCAAGACTGCATGCCATGTTTCACACATAAACATAAAATCCATTGATATACACCAAGCGACGCTTGAATTCCAAATGTGACCGACAAAGATAGACTGCGGTAGACAACAATTGAGTGAGAGACAGAGAGAGAGAGATAGAGAGAGACAGACAGACAGAGAGAGAGAGAGAGAGAGAGAGAGAGAGAGAGAGAAATAGAAATCGACAAGAGAAGAGACAATAACAACACAAAACCATACACAGATCATACATAAATACGACAAACACACGAATACTTACATTGATCATAAAACAGTTCAAAAAATACATCAGGTTTAATGATTATCGGAAAGCTGTTTTGCAACTAGTATTGATGATTCTGTCTTCGTAACGACGACGGCAACACCAACTCGATACGGTGCTTAAATCTTACTCTGTTGTCTTTTTTTTTTAAATGTTGTGTGTCTTTCTTTCTTTCTCGTTCGAATTACATTTTTTTCGGACCATGAATTAATTTTCAAATTTTAAGATATTTTTTGTTTTTTTTTGATAACAAACAATGATATATCAAACATAGTTTTTATTCGTTTAATTTTAGTATGAAAACCAGTCATCGAAAAGAAGAAGGAAAAAAAATTCGTTTTTACCGCTAAGTTCATTGACGAACGAAAAATAAAAAAAATGATTTGATTTGATTTGATTTTGGTTTTACGGATATTTTTTTCGTTTTCGTTTTTTCAAATTTACGCGGACTTCTTGAAACTCGTCAAGTTTGTTTATCAATTCGGCAGAAAAAAAAAAATAAAGAATAAGTCCAAAATTGGTGCGACAAGAAAATAAAAAAAAGAAAGAAATTAATCGAAAGGAAAAAAAAAAAAAAATTGCGCAAATTTCAAACGGTAGCTATATTTCATTCGTTCGTTCGTTAGCAAGTGTTTTGTAGCGTTTGTTTTGAATTTTCTATATTTTGCGATTTGAATGTGATAATAAAAGCAACAACAACAAATAATTTAAAAGTTGATTTATTCGCTTTAAAATCATTTCGTTCAAAGAATTTGCGACTGGTACGAATGCGGATTTAGCTAGTGGTTTTGAGCAACTAATTTTTTGCCATTTTGAGGATAACTTGTCGGCTTCTTATAGAAAGTGTGATAATTCATATACAATTTATCGTATTTACGGCAATGTAATTTAAATAATAGCCGTTTTATAATCGTGTTGCTGCTGATGTTATTAGTTTGCGATGCCGTTGTTGTTGTTGTTGTTGTTGTTGTTGTTGTTGTTGTTATTGTACTATATCGGAAGTGGTTGATCGTTACATAATTTTGTACCATTTGAAAAAAATTGAGTCGATATTGAACATTACATAGCCAATTCAAGCCAAATAGAATATACTTATTTGATTTCAGTGCAAATGCGATCAGATTGGTTTTAATTACAATTGTGCACAATGCACGATGCACATTTGATCTAGAATTTTCGTTTTGGTTTGCTTACATATTAGTGTTCAAGTTGACAAGTGTATCGTGTACATTATATCTTTTGCTGAAGAAGTGTGTTAAATGTGTAAGAAAAAGAGAGGTAAATGGAACAAAATTCCAGTAAAAAAAGGGAGCGAGAGAGTACGCAAGTCACACGCGCATATAATGATCAAATGTGATAAATAAACATAATGGAAAAAGATATTCGATGTTCTTTGCTCAATATCAAGTTCAATCGGATTTTGTGTTAAACGAATGGTGCTCATTTCAAGGATGAACACGAATAAAAGCAAAGAGAGAAGAAGAGAGGGAAGGAGAGAGAGAGAGAAGGAGAGAGAGAGAGAGAAGGAGAGAGAGAGAGAAAAAGAGAAAGAGAAGAAAAGAGAAAGGGAGAAATGAGGAGAGAGATAGAGAAAAAAAAGAGAAAGAAAAATAAGTTTTTACAAACTATTATCATTGATAAAAGACAAAAAAAAGTTACAAAAATTGTGGCAATAAACACACAAAGAGAGTATGCAAATTATAAAAGTGCAAACATTTCGATAGCTGTTGCCGCTAAACAATCATCAGTCATCTATATATTGTGTGATTTAAAATGAAAGAGAAGCAACACGAGAGCGAGAGGGAGATAAAAAAAAAAGAAACAAACAATGTATGCATGGTAATTGTGTTCGGGAAAAGCACGTAGTGAAAAACGAGGAAAAAGCAACGATTAAAACATTGCTTACAAATAGCTCGGTAATAAATAAAACGAAGGAAAACAGAAACATTCAAGTAATAGCCATTACAGGTACTTATTAATCAAAGTGTTTGACTTGGTGTGCTGTGCTTGAGTTCGTGCGCTCTCTTTCGTTGCATTGTGCAAAAAATGCACATGACTACAAATGCAAATGCAAATGAAACAATTCGACGAAACAAAAAAAAAATGAAATAAAATAAAATATTTATATGCATTGTATGTGTAAAAAAAAATAAATACAAAATAACAAAGATAAAAGAAAAATTATGCATTTAAAAATAAATGATATTTTTGTTAAGGGAGAAAACAACAATCAAGCAACCTTAAAATAAATACAAAACAATAACAAAAAAGAATTCTGACACTGCATTCTTGAACGAGAGCTTTTTTTTTTGCTTTCTTTTTAGACACACACGAAGAGAACAGAGAGAAAGAGTGAAATAAAAATATGTTGATGCCATTTTTAGGGCACACACACACAACAAATCTCAGCGATTTATCAAGGGATACACACTTTCTTTTTCTCTCATCTGATTTACTGCACTTTGAAGCAGAGTTGGCAAACGAATGAAAAAAAAATTTTTTTGTTTTCAAATTTGGAGCTAACAATTTTTCTTGGCACGTTTCGGATAATTCCGGGATAACTTGCCAACTCTGCTCTGAAGCCATTCTGATCCATTCGAAAAATGGTTGTTTCAACAATCTTTAAAAAGAAAATCAACTTAGCTTAGCAACAACGAAATCCAATTCCAATCCATTCCTCTCACATTTCAATTATATGGACAATAAATCAATGCAAAATCATTTTATTATGATTTATGCTGAAATTGCAATGAATTTATTTACATAAATATTTATTATATACGAAATTCGAAGAAAGGAAAAGAGAAAGAAAGAGAGAGAGAGAAAGAGAGAGAAAGAGAGAGAAAGAGAAAGAGAGAGAGAGAAAGAAAGAATAAAAGGCGAATAACAGCAGAAGGAAAAAAATTGAATCAACAAATTAAAATTGCCAAAACAAAACGAAGACAAACGCGAAAAGCATTCAAATTGAAATCACCTGACATTTACTCAAAGCCAATCGTTTGTAATGTTGTTTGATTTTCGATCAGATATAGACGAAATCAAATGGTGAAATAAATCCCATACAGAAGCAATTAAAAAACGCACATATTTTCGGGGATTGTCTTTTTTTCGTATTTTTTTTTGTAATTTTTGTTATTGTTGTTGGTGTTCATGTTCATTTCAACTGCACCTTCTGCTCTTTTTCATTTTCAAAGAATCAAATGTTATCACGTCGTAAATAAAGTTCGTGCTGTTGGCAAAACGGTGGCTTTTGTTTTTTCTTTTTATTTGCTCTCTTTTGCAGGGCTAGACAAATTTTTTTTTTCTTTTTAAGTAAAAGAAAAGCAAAGAAAAAATGAAAAAGATAAGCTCATAGCTTAGTCACAATTGGTCACAGGCAATTTATTTTGCCAGATTGCATTTTTTCGCATTCAGTTATTTTCCTTTTGTCAAAAATTTTCACTCAACACCCCGAGTCGACATAATTCTAAATCCATTGAACGTGTTCTTATTCCGCTTCGGTGCTCCAAGTAAATAAAATCAATAAATTAATAGCAGCAAATGGGATAAAAAGAATAAAGGGAAAAATACACAGAAAACACATCTTTAAACCACAAACGATAACGAAATTAAATGGTGCTAGCTGGGCACAAATTACAAACATCTCAAAAACAAATCAACCGCAATGACAATGAATTGCTTGGATTCGATTCATTATTGTTGTCATTATAGAACTGTCGTTGTAAGAAACGTACGAACATATCATTAAATCAACGTCGATCATAACAAACGAAACAACAACAACAACAACAACAACAACAACAAAACCAACAGCAAAAATATCAGTGAGAAACTTACCCATTGAGGACATTTACACTTGCTGTATGTGATCAAATTACGGATTGGAATTCCATCGCATCGAGGAGAAGCGAATATAAACATAAATCAAGGATAGCACAAAATTATCATCGTTGTTTAGCTTGAAGTCACATTTTATTATAATATATATATATATATTTTCACTCGTTTTTCGTTGTTTTTGTTAATTCTCACATTTCATTCGTTGCTTTCATTTTTCTCTTTTACTCGTTTGATTTGTTTTATTTGCGTTTGCCTAATGTCATGATCTATTTTTTTTTTTTTCTTCTCGGTTATCGAAGTAAAATGCAGTGACAAAGAAAAAAATAAAAACTAAATCTTGAAAATAAAGCTAACAGACACACTCACACACACACATACAGAATCAATTGAAACACCAACAAAAACAACAACGAAAAAATAGAAAAGCAAAAAAAAAAAAAAAACATTGCCATTTAACGAGGAAAAATCAATTGCACAACAAGCAAGTAACCAGCCAAAAGTTCAGTGTTTGTGCATATATATGTGTGTGTGTGTGATCGCATTCCAAAATTTTTAAGTGATAGTTTTTAAATACAAATCAAACAATGACCGTGTCATATGCTGGAGAAGTACCCAATGGCAGTAGTTTTGGTTGCTTCTGGAAAATTCTATGGAAGTAAGTATGATTTTCATTTTTCGAAAAAAAAAAAAAAAAAAAAAAAAAATTCCAAATTTCCATTCAGTTTTTCGAAAATCATCAATTTCAAGATTTTTCAACTTTTTCATGATTTTCAAAATGTTCGAAATATTCAAAATGTTATAACGTTGTCGTCATTCTCGAATAGATAAATGGGAATCATCTCATATTGATTTATTGTTAAATTTTATTTCAAGAACAAAATCAATTCAATTCGATGTAAATAGAAACCATTTTTTCAATATAAAGAAAACATCATAGTTTTGTTTCGATAAAATATCGAATTCGTTGTGCCACATCAAAACCAGATATTGTATCAATTCAAATGTTTGCTCTAATTGTTTTATTTTGGTATTTTTTTCTTTTCTCTCAATGATTTCTGTTCAATATTTTGCGTCGATCATTCATCGATCCATTGCAAATACGTGACAAAAATGTTTTGTTTAAAAATGAAAAAAATAACAAAAATTCTACTTTATGTTCGAAAAATAATGCAAAAAATGATGTTGTGCACACATTCAATAAATCATATGAATTGATATAAGGTGAATGTAACAAAAAGTGGAATTGTAACGTTTGAGAAAAGGCTTTCATTCAAATAACATACTCATTGCATCCATTTTGCGAGTGCCAACAATAACAGAAAATAACAATCGCATAAAATCAGATGTTTTATTTTTTATTCATTTAACATTGTGTGTCGATGAATTATTTTTCAAATGAATGAAAGAAAAAAAAAAAACAAAAAAAAAAAAAATAAATGACAAAAGATAGAACGAGTAACGATGAACTGAGCAAACGAAACGGATATATGGTAAAATAAAATAAACAATGAATGTGTTTAGTTAACATTATTTTGTGTTCGTGTTCTTTTTTTTCTTTAAAAAATTTTATTTTTCTTCTTTTTTTGTTCGTTCAATTATTTCTGTTATGCGTTATCGTTCGTATACTCGATACGTTCTCATATGTACAAATCGGTTGTATGTTTGTGTGTGTGTGTGTGTGTGTGTGTATTTATTGGAAATTTGTCATTTGTACGACAAATGGACATGGGCCAGAGGCCACTACATGATATGCAATATCATTTTCGACATAAACAAATTGTGCACAATACATCTGACAGACACAGACACACACACACACACAAAGAGAGAGAGAGAGAGAGAGAGAGACGCACTTGTGGCACAAAAAATTGAAAGAAAAATATAAAATAAACAATTGAAAAGTTGTCATTCTGATGTGGATTCGTCAATTGTTTGGCGCAGTTTATCATTACTGTAAATCACATTTACGGAACGGCTATTTACTACTGGTATTCGGATGCGCCAATATAAATGATTTGATTTTATTTTGTCGATTTTGTTGAGAATTTACGTTGAAAATGACAACGCAATGAGATGAGATACACATTTTTTCATTATTGTTTTTAGTTCAGTGAACAAAACAATAAAAATTTACATCATCAATGGGTGACTGATGATAATGATTTACAGTGTATGATATACTACTATTCATAGTAGACATGAAAATCCATTCACATACTTAGGCGCCATAACAATTACGAGAAAACCGAAATAAAATCGATGGCCATCATTCCATATTAAATGATCATTTTCTCTCTTTTATTCGTATGCAAGAAGCATATCAATAGTAGCTTCAAGGCTATGTCTACGAAAAATTATAATGACCGATGAAACTGAAGAGAGAGAGAGAGAGAGAGAGAGAGAGAGAGAGAGAGAGAGAGAGAGAGAGAGAGAGAAAGAGAGTGAAAGAAAAAGAAAAAAAAATCGTGACTTTTATTATCAATATACATTCTATTTACTGGCAAAAGCCAAACTGAATGTGCAATTGCAAACAGTAATAAACCGATAAACCGATGATATATTTTCACAGTAGTTTTTCTTTAATGAAGATTATATACGATATCGCTATCTATATTCAATCGATTTACTATTGCAACCATCGTTACGAATAAATTAGGCATAACACGATTCATTTCAAACGACTCTTAATTGGCAAGTAAATACTTAAAATTCACATTGTATGTTGTACTTGGTCGACTGTGTTATATGTACTGTGCTATGTTCACTGTAATCAAGTTCAAATAATTACATTGAAATGTTAATATTACCCTTTTTTTTATGTGTATACACACGTTTGAATATGTTGATTTAGTTTTGCGGAATTTGCAATTTGACCGCCGGTTGTTGTTGGTGAAAAGAATTTCAAAAATGTGACGTTTCATTTCGAACTAATTCGATTCGCTTGATTTTTGTATTCTAAAACCGGTTCGTAAAAGCAAAATTACCATTTTAATATTATATTTTTTTCCTTCCTCCTTCTCCTCCTCCTCTTCCTCCTTCTTCTTCTTCTGCTTCTTTTTTTTTCAAATGATACATCTTTCTAATTCGTATATATGAAATGTGAAATTTATGCGATCGAAACTAACAGGTTCACCGCCGATTAGATCGGTCATTAAGTAAAGTGTCTGCACGTGAATATAAATCATTTGTGAAGAGAAATGAAATCAATCGCTGAATCATCTTGACGCCAAACATTTGCACTGAATATGTGTGCGTATGTGTCGCTTTTTCGATGATTTTGCAACTCAAGCCATGAAAAGAGATCACACATATTCAAGTGGAATCAATTGATTCCGCTGGATGGTAAAGCGTCATCGAATTCACTTGACCTATGAAATGAAATGAAAACCACACAAAAACAAATACGTGTCTAAATGGTTCCGGTCATTACGGTCTGATAATTTTTCTATAGCTACCGCTATCCACTTTACAATAGCAGGGCAAAAAAAAAAAAAAGTGATTTACGGTGTCAATTTGTATTAACGCCCGAAATTATGAAGATCGCACTTTGAAAACTGATGACAAGGCAAACATTAACTTTTCATTAACGGAACCCTATTTAACATGTGCAATACATTGAATTGAGAGGAAATAGAAGAGCATGGCAAAATCAGGTGAAATGTTAAATATAGAAAAATGAAAGCGTTGAACACTTCTTTTTTTTTCTCATCGCGATTGCCAATTCAATATATATTGAATAGATCAATAGCGGAACAAATTCAATATTAAAAGGTCGAAATGAATGATTTTATGCATTTTAATCTGTCTGTTTGTTTCATTTGCTTGTTGCGATTTTTTTTTTTTTCATCTCTCTCATTTTCAAGACATGAAGCATACATTTTCAAGGCCAATTTTCTGCCTTTTATCACTTAGAGCGGTAATTGTGTGTGTGTGTGTGTGTGTATTTGCACACTTGCAATCAATGCTCATAATATGAAAAGAATGTTAACTGTATTGTGATTGTACAATGTACAATCACAAATTGTCGTTTGGAAATATAGGTCGTTCATTTAACCCGTATGCTGTTCGATGATAAAAAAGAATATTGTACAAGCGCACACACATGCATTTGGAAATACATCGAGTCAAAAAACAAACAGACAAGTCGAAAAAAGCATGAATGATAGTGTAAACGTTTTCAAGCTCAATTTATTTCGATAATATTTAACTTTTCATTTTTTTTTTTTTTTCTTCTCAATTCATTCAGTGTTTGTGTCAAGTCAAAATAAAAACCAACATATAAATTTGTAATGTAAATTTTTTATTTTGTGCGTGACTATGGCACAATCGAAACACTCCTCTCTTTTTCCCCTTCGTAATCCAGTAAAACTTACTGAATTGTTCAACAACGATATGCCAATCTCTTGGTCGGTATGTGTGTTGTTCTCATATCGCAAATCCATTCCCATGCATTTATGGTCATGCACATGAATTGTGGACATGCAATTCCAAATAAATTGATTCATTGCCTATGCTCACATGTTAACACATTGCCATTAAATGTGTTGTATTTCTTTTTGTCTCTTCCAATTGATCACATTTGACATGTGTGATGATTATAATGACTTAATTTTTCCATTATTATTATTGTTGCTGTTTTTTTTTTTTTTTCTTTTAATTTTGTCAGTCGCAAATATCATTTTTAACACAAAAGGTGATTTAAACGGCAAATGCACAAAATTACAATCAAACACGCAATTCTACTGTTGACCAATGAATGAATGCATCTTGATTGATTATCAAACTTTGTTATACTATTTGTAAACATTCTCTCTCTCTCTCTCTCTCTCTCTCTCTCTCTCTCTCTCTCTCTCTCTCTCACACACACACACACACACACACACACACATACACAAATTTGGAATATTGAAAATTTTCCGCACATTTTTATCCATGTGACAGAATTATTGAATGGAAAGTTGAACTTATGGAATTTTTGCAATTCGTGTGATTTATATTTGTTTTTATTTTTCATTCTTTTTCACTTCTTCTTTTTCTATTTATCTTTGAACAGGTGGCGAGGCAGTCTGTATAAACTAATATGGCGTGAATTATTAGCATACTTAGCATTATATTATACAATTAATGTCATGTACCGATATGTCCTAACAGATGATCAAAAAAGGTAAGTGAGCACAACATTGTCGATGTGAACTTATTTCAACGCCAACTTTATTGTTCGTTATTATTTTTGTTTTCGATTCGTTTCAATGTTGAAATGCAAATATTTAGCTATAATTGTCAAATGAGCAATATGCTCATTTCGATTCTCTTGCTTTCTATTCTCTTCAATGATAATTGTACAAATATATTTTGAATTTTCTCACTCGAAACGATTAGCGATGAGAAATAAAAATCAAAAAAAAAAAAAAAACGAAAACAAACATAGAAATTGGGTGTTCTTTTCCATTTGCGAAACATCTCACAATAAAAGTGATAACAATTTCTGTGGAAAGTTTTTATTCCACTTTTTTTTTTCATAAAAACAAAAACAAAAACTAAAACAATGACGTTTCAATAAGTGTTAAATTTCAACACAACTCAGACAGCTATTCAAGTTAATTGGTTTTTGCTCATTTCAAACTTCTTCACATTTTACTTCAATCGTCGAATGACGGGCATTGAAATCTTCTGTTCTCGTGAAAATGTCTATTTCGTCAGCATCATTAAATATTCCTAATTTCCCAACTTTTTCGTTCGATAATTGGAGTTGATAATATTTTTTTTTTCTATCTGTGCTTCAACGTAGTTGCTTAATGTTTTTGATGATTCGTTGCTGTTTTTTTTTTCCATTAATTTTTCTCTACTTTTCTAATATTCTAAACTTTTTGCAGGTTTTTTGAAAAACTTCAGATGTACTTCTATACTAACTTTAGGTATTGTATTGATTATGAACATTTGCCGGAGCCATAAGGAAGCGCAAATTTCAATATCAATGCATTTTTTTCTGCCTTTCTCTCTCTCTTGTTTTTCTGTTCGCTTTTACATTCATTTTATGTTTTGTGTGTGTGTGTGATGAAAAAGAGCGATAAAAATGCTCTGTCACTATCTGAAAATGAAAAATTGTGATTTGTGCACGTATTCACGAACAAAAATTCACATTTGCAATATACCATTCAAGGTTTTCATTTCACTTGATTTGTCAAATCAGAATAGATTGTGATCAATGGGCAATTGTAGCACAAAGCAATATGCTGAATTTTGTTTCTAGAGATGCAAAATAGATTTTGCATTTATTCGAATCGTCATACTACTGAACGCCTTATTTTTTCAAATGATTCGCACCTCAGATACGAATATCGCAATTTTCATTCCATTTTGTCACTAAATGTTTTTTTTTTTTTTGTCACTTTTTTCCACATTCTTCGTAGCCATTCAATTAGTAGTTAAGTTTTTGTTGATTTTTCATCGTTTCTTCTTTCTCAATCTTTTACGATTCCCCTTTCTTTTTCACATTCTATTCCCCTTTCTATCTCTTTCTATCCTTCTCTCCTTCCAGAAGTGCACAGTGTGTTTCGGTGTTTTTTTTTTTTTTTTTTTTTTTTTTGGTTTTCAATGTTGAAAAAATGAACGTTTTTACGCAAAATCGTTGGATTCAATCGCAAAGTTTTATTTTTCACCTTCAAAAAATGTCACAATTTCGTTATCACCAAACCACGTTTTATCGAATACGAAAAGTTTCTCGTAATAAAGCTACACTCAACTAGCTCGATAAAAAAAAATGAGAATCTTTGAAATGTGTGTTATCGATCACTTACTCCCCAGTTCATAAATACAAATTTGACAAGAAAAAATAATAAGCACTTGATATTCGAATATTTCGAAACAATTATTTATAAAAATGAAATGTTTGAATATTTACGTATGCATACATTTATAAATTTTAATTTTCCATTCTTGTTAAATGCGTACATCTTCAGAATATTTGAGAAAATTCGTCAGTATTTTGGCGCACAAAGCGAAAGTATACCGATGTCATTTGTGCTGGGTTTTTACGTTACATTGATAGTCAAACGATGGTGGGATCAGTATAAACTGCTGCCATGGCCTGATACTTTAGCTTTATTTATTTCAGCTGCTATTCCAGGAAACGTAAGTAAATTCATTGAATTTTTTTTTTGTTCTTTTAAATCTTTAGCGAATTTTTTGTTTTTGGTATTGATAAAACCAAATTTTAATACCTGAAGTTAACCATGATCAATTCATTAATGTGCGTTTAAATGTTTTCTTTTTCTTCTTTTTGTTTTATTTTCAGAATGAAACTGGCCGATTAATGAGACGTAATATAATGCGATATTCAGTGCTAGCTTATGTAATTACATTAATGAGAATATCACTGCGTGTAAAACGTCGATTTCCAACATGGCAACATTTGGTTGATGCCGGTTTAATGTTGGAAAGTGAAAAGAAAATCTTTGAAATAATGGATGGCAAAAGTCCAATGTCAAAGTACTGGATGCCATTGGTATGGGCAACAAATATTATAAATCGTGCACGTAAACAAGAAATTATTGCATCCGATCATATTGTACAAACATTATTGGTTGAATTATCGGATATTCGACGTCGATTGGGTGCATTGATCGGCTATGACACAGTTTGTGTACCGTTGGTTTATACACAAGTGAGTGATTTTAGCGAAAAAAAAATTGACATTGAGAATTGGAGAAGTTCTCGCATAAAATCAAGACAAAACAAAATCATTAATTTTTGTTTTCAATCTTGTGGATTTTTTTTGTTTTTTTTTTTTTTGGTTTTTAGGTGGTAACGCTTGTTTTATACACATATTTTATTGCTGCATTGTTGGGAAGACAAATGATACCAAGACCGGATGGTGCTGTTCCAACTGGCAAATATGAAGATCCCGATTTATATTTTCCGTTATTTACAGCATTGCAGGTAAGAAATGGTTATTTTTGTTCGATTTTTTCATACTATTCAAACGAAATCTATTGGAAATCATTTAATTCAATCGACCATGTATCTAATGAAAGGCCGGATTTTCAATGAAACCATTACATGACAGAAACATTTGTGTATAAAAAAAAAAAAATCCTTAATTGATTATTATTAGGCGCGATTGTGTCTGACACAAGTGAAATATAGCTTCATTTAAAAATAAAAACATCATGCATTTTTTCCCTCATACAAAAATTGAAATAAGAATGAAACGATGCGCCATGTTTGCCATCTCATTTTCTCATTCTTATTTTGATATTATTGGCAACAATTGCATGTTTTAAATTAGACACAAGCAAAAATAATTGACGTCCATTTGAAAAAAAAAAAATGCATTTAATGTTTAAGCAAATGAAAGAACACGAACTGTAAGAAGTGAAAAAAGCGTGTCATCGGCGTCAAAGGCCTTTTCTCCATTCTACTTCTCGGTTTAGCAAATCATTTTTAAATATGATTTTTCATTCATATGATTGTCGAGACAGTGCAACAAATACAAATTCATCATTGTTTTTCGGGTAAAAATTCCAAAAATTCGGTGTGTGTGTGTGTGTGTGTTTCGTAGAGTTTTTTGTAGAATTTTCGTTTGAATGTTTTTCAAATTGGATTTATCACTGAATGCTACTTTTTTTTCAATAATCACGATGCATGTTTCACACCCAATGTACATTGTGATCAGTGTTCACATGATGACTTCATTTATCCGCCTAATAAATATATAAATACAATTTTGATATCATAAAGGAAATGAAATTACAATCATGCGAGAACGCAATCATTCAAATGGAACTTTCGTTTGTCAATTTGTCACTTTGTCTAGTCAGTTGTGAAAAATCAATGTGACGTTTCAAATGGAGAACACATATACGCTCAATGTAACGAGAGAGAGAGAGAGAGAGAGAGAGAGAGAGAGAGAGGATGAAAAGAAAAAATGCACAGAGTAACAGACAAAGAAAACATATCGTAGAATTCTACACATAAGATAATGCAAGATAGTCATTCGTTGCGATTACATGTTATTATTACGTCAATGCTTGTAATTATAGTTAATAAAGAGTTTTTTTCTCATCTTCCTTCGTCTCCGCCTCTCTCTCTCTCTTTCTCTCTCTGTCTGTCTCTGTCTCTGTCTCTATCTCTTTCTATATTTCTCTTTTTGTGTCTCCCTTTCCCTCTCTTTCCCTCTCTTTCCTCTCTATTTCTGTCTGTGGGTCTTTGTTTCTCTGCTCATACGCTTGGAATGTTTTCAGTTCAGATTGTTTTTGAAAACCCGAATTATTCAAACGAGAAATTAAGTAATCAGTAGAAGAGGAACATTGCCGAAATGTATTAAACCAGTTTTCTCCCGTATGTGCCAGCGATCGCATCTTAACATATAAAATAAGCAATGCAACAGCACATGCTGAAGGTCATTCGATGAATGAGACCAATAACCCATTGCAGTTTTTCCTTCTCCTCTTCTCTCTTTCTCACTCTCTGTCTGTCTGTCTCTTCCTCTCCCACTCCCTATCTCCATCTTAATCAAAACGGAAACATCAGTTTTCACATGCTTTGACCAACATTACGGTCTAGAATCGTAAAAGCACAAAAACAATCGATTAAAATGAAGTATAAATGCCAAGTATTCTGTAGAATGCAACAAGATGTGGATAATTTTTCGTGTATATTTACGATTTTTTTACGGAAGCCATCATTTAGCTAAAAAAAAAAAAAAAACATGAATGAGTGCTAATTTTATTAGCTTTACATTTTCATTGAAATCTTTTATTACGGGGGACCCAGACAATATGATTGATGATCAAAATATATCAAGATCGTCATCTCACACATAACTGAAATGATAAAAATAAACCCAATCGCAATTGTATTTAAATTAGCCAACATACACACGAATTCAATCGATTAAGGCGAGTTAATTAATTTTTTTTTTTATAAGTAAATTATTTATAATTTTAAATCGAATCAAATTGACGGTTGAACGAAAAAGTAATAGTGTAAACTCGAACATAGTTCATCAAGGTAGTTAAGTGCTATATTTGTTTGCGTGTATATATGATCAGAGCTCTAACAATTTTGCACATATTTTATGCGTATCGAAGTTTTTTTTTTTTTTTTTTTTTTCTTGAAAAGTGAGAAAAAACAAAAATAATTCACATCGATCATTGAGTGAGCTCAGTAGAAATAGAGAAAAAAAAAAAACAACAACAACAACACAGTGAATCGTGCGTCGTGCGTCATATTTGCTTATAATCAATTCCATGTGAAATTGACAGCATCGCCTAACGATAAATGCAACAATGTTCGGTGCTGTTGCTGTTGCTGTTGCTGTTGTTGTTGCTGTTGTTGTTGTTGTTGTTGTTCAGTACTTGTCTCATATTCAACATGAAATTAATTTAATATGCCTGAAATATTTTTTTTTTCTTTTTTGCTTCAAACAAAACCGTTTACAAATTGAATTTTTTCCCACTCAAATTGACAATTAAATGCATGATGAAAAGAAGTATGAAGAAAACGCCCGCGAAATATGTACCACATCACTTAATTATTGAGCCCAATTTCATTGAACTTGTGTAATCTTGCCAAAGGATAATGATTAACGTTGATTTTGATTGATTTCATAGATTGTATTGAACCAATTTTCCAAGTTCTTCTCATGTAATTGATTGTCTGGTGTATTTTTTTTTGCATCGTCGTTGTTGTTGTTTCTGTTTATTTCATTTTTTTTTTTTTTTTTTTTCATTTGTTATAGTTTTGCTTCTATGTTGGCTGGTTGAAAGTTGCCGAGGTATTGATAAATCCATTTGGAGAGGATGATGATGATATTGAATTAAACTGGTTGATTGATCGTCATATAAAGGTAAGAAACAGTTTTCTTTATTTGCTTTTTTCATTTTCATAATTTCAAAACAAATATAAAATGGAAAAAATGTTGTTTTGAAAGCATCGTGAACTTAGAGGCATTATTTTTCCTTCCTTTTTTTATATTTTTTACCGTGTAAAACCCCATCGATAAAATTGTAAAGCATAAATATATCTGTAATAATAGTAGAAGATTCAGGCATTTTGCGTTAATTGTGATTACAAATAAATAATAAAAGACGAAACGTTAGTTTATATGGGAAAAACGATTTTGCAATAAATCAATAAGAAAAGAAATATCGAATGATAATTGTTGCGTCGAGAGCAATATTATTATGTATTAGAATAATGTAGAGAGCGTGATGTTACAACTTATCCCAATCGCAAATATTGTATAAAGCACTTGTTCAATCAGATCCGATGCGCGGTAGCTCTCTCCTCTTCCTCTCTTCACCTCTCTTTTTCTCTCTCTCCCTCTCTCTCTCTCTCTCTCTCTCTCTCTCTCTCTCACAGTCCCACTCTCTCACAACCCCCCTTTCTCTTTTCCTCTCTCTCTCTCACTCTCTTTCTCTCTTCTTCACACTTCATCTGTCTCTCTATCTCACACTGAACCTCTCGTTTTCCTCTCAAAATTCTGAATACAATTTAGAGACTTCAACAGAACTTAATTATTGCTATTGTAAATTCATTTTTATACTGTATTTGTTTGTTTATTTTGCGATGAGTGTAGCTCATTATTCATATCGATGCTATTTTCGCCTTAATTTGTATGCATGGAAATAATCGCAAACAGTTTTCGTTGCTTTGTTTTTCTTTTCTTTTTTTTTACTAGTTTCATTGTGAATTATCATATGGTTTGTATTTGTATTTTTTGTTGTTGTTGTTGTTGAAAAAGCAACAAATCGAAAAAAACAAAAAAAAACAAAATCAACGAAAAACTACTTGAGATCATTTGCTGTAAATAGAAATGAAACTGTTTGTTAAAAGCTCTACTTTCAATTACCAAAAACATTCAATAAGTCTTTTGAAGAAAAAACAACACGAGTGGTGTTGATTCAACACCGCATTCAAAATACGATTTATGAAAGTAGAATGTGTCTGATAATATATTCAAATCGATGTATACATATGACATAAGTGAAAAAAAAAAACATGATGCATAAACTAAATAATCACAAGAGACCAATTTTTTTTTTTCACTGTGTTCAAGGTTTATTTTTCTTGTTTGCATGCTACTACTTCTGGGATTCCCAGATTTCGTGCAGTGCGTTCGTTAATAGGCACATTTGCATTACCTCACGCATATTTCAAAAATATATCATAACCAGCATTGATGGGACCACAATGTGTAAAAATGATTAAATTCTCGATTACTCATTGAATTGGTATCATTGTGCGATCCAATTTACATGTGTACCTTGTTGTTCATTAGCTGAAAATAAAATCGCTTCATAATTTTTTTTTTTTTTTTTTTGTATTACGATTTGAATTCAGCTATTCAGGAGAAATCCGAAAAAAGAAGAAGAAGAAGAAGAAACACAACAAAAATGCTGTGTTGATGCTTTTTGCAAATATTTAATCTTCACAATACATTGTAAATATGAGTGGCGAGAATGAGAATGAAAAACGAGTTTATTCCATGTCTGAATATGATGACACATTTAATATACACCGTAATTTATTTATATTCATTTCGCTTCGATTGCAGACGTTTCGACAGCAAAATAAACAACGCACACACACATCCACAAACACAAATCGAATAAAATGAGCATAATGCCAAAATCCGAATTAAATTTTAAATGAAAATCGCACGTTTACATATGAAAATCATACACAATGGACAAACAAGAACACACGCGTGTGCGTTTGCTCGCCCATCATTACCAATGTAAAAACATTTTTTTTTTTCTTTTACTTCTTCTATATTTGCAAATTGTGTTTGAAATTCAGCTGCATAACCATTTTAAATGACAAATGTTATACACCTTTTTGCATTACAACCAATTTGTTTATATACCAATTATGTGTACATTTATGTGTGATGAACCTCATTTGATGCGATCAAATGAGTTTTTTTTTTCTACCTATGGCTTCCTGTCTTTTTCTTTCTTCCTTTCTCTCTATTTTCCTCTCACTCTATTTCTCTTTCGATTTTTCTAAGTGAATTTAAATGATACGTTGTAAATGATTTCTCTTTAATATTTATAATGATTGAATAATTCAAGTCGATTGATTTGATGAAATGAATTTTGTGTTTTTTTTTTTTTTTGTGATTCGAAATACACGACGAAAAAACGTCGAAACGGATCTGCTTGGATCTAATCGATTGCGCGCTGCTTGGAATATGACGTACAAATAATTTGAGTTTTGTTTATGATAGCAATTCAATAAATGGAACCGAAGCCATTTCATTTCATGTTTTTTTTTTCTCTCAACATCTTCGAATTTACATCGTAATATCCCGTTGGCAAAATGGTTGATTTGAATTTGGAATTAAACCCCAAAAAGAGATTCAAAATTCATATAGAAGGTGACAGAATGAGATGAAAAGAAGCAGAAGCAGAGAGAGATAGAGAGAGAGAGAGAGAGAGAGAGAGAGAGAGAGAGAGAGAGAGAGAGAGAGAGAGAGAGAGAGAGAGAGAGAGAGAGAGAGAGAGAGAGAGAGAGAGAGAGAGAGAGAGAGAGAGAGGAGAGAGAGAGAGAAAGAGAGAGAGACTAGGGTGATGATACAAAAATTGTCTATTCAATATCACAAGAGTCATGTAATTATTGTGTTGATTTTGGATAGAAACAAAGCAGCTATTGGCCAGTTTCTTTTTCAAGCAATCAATCAAACTAACGAATGTGTTGTACACTTTTGTATTTCAACTGCGCCAAAAAGAGCAGAAGTGGAGGGAAAAAAAAAAGTGATTTGGTATTTATGCATGCTTCATTTCGAACAAGTGTTCCTTCCAAAAAATTTTTACCATTATACCTATCATAATTTACTAGACTGAAAAGGTGATTCTGGTCATTCAATTCTGGCTTCAATTCAAACATTTGTACAAATGTACGTAAATTCTTTTTTTTTTTATTTCTTCTGCTTCTTCATTTCGATTGTGTGTCGGAATACAAAAACCCCATGGAACAAAACCCGAAAAATTTAAAACGCAAATCAAGTGATTCGGTCGAATGAAATGAAACTGGTTGCTCCAAAAAAAAAAAAAAAAAAAAAAAAACGAAAATGAGAGCCATATGAGTTGTTGTATTTGCGTATAATATGTGTATTAGTTTTAAAATACGTATTAAAAAATTATGATTGAAAAACGTTTGCATTTTGAGTGTGAATAAACTATTTGCATTTTGTGCATACAACTTCTTGGTGCAAATGGCTTTTCATTCAATATATTTTCCGTGAAGTAAAAAATGCATGGCGGCGTTTTTTTTTTCTCTACACCATATTGGCCTGACTTTAATTGCTAATTTCATTTTATTTTATTTTTTTTTTTTTTTCGTTAATTAGTGATGAAATTATCCATTTTGGTAACATTCTATACACCAACAATGTCATAAACTATATGCTAATCATTCATACCCAAAAATGTACATTTGCAAATACCTTGTTAGATATAGCTTAATTGAACATTCTTTTTTTTTTTTCTCGCTTTTGACTACAATTTTACAATCACACTTCTTCGCTACAGTTGAATATGTATAGTATGCAAAATGGTAAACAGAATAAATCACCGTCATTTCAGTTAGTATCATTTTGTTTTTCAGTTAAATCAGCATTTTTTAAAAATATTTCAGCCCTGGTAAAATTGGCAATTAAACGTTCAAAACACACAATGTTGCAGTTTATCTAGTTGTTTGTTTCGTTAGCAGAAGGTCATAGCACAGAATGTAATTGAATGTAGACGTTTTCACGAGCACTTGCATTTTCGTTTCAAATCTTTTGTGCTGCTGCAGCACAACAAGTGCAACAACAATAAACTGGTTGAGACCCACCATATAATGGAAATTTGAAATAGGTCGTTTAGTTAAAAAGCGCGCTCACACACACAGACACACACACACACAATTAAAACAATCATACAAATACAATCATAAAGTGTTGAAAAGTGAGAAATCGATAGAGAGAAAGAGGAAGAGAGAGAGAGAGGGAGAGGGCGAGATGGCGAAAGAGACTGAGAGAGTGAGTAAAAGAGAGAATTCGAGTGAAAGAGAGAAATTGAGAGAAAGAGAGACAAAAATTGAGAGAGACACCATATGCACACATCCGAAGCTTATAATTAATCCATCCTCTCAGTTTTCTTTGGAAACATATGACGATGAAACTGTACAAATTGTGCACATCTCATTCACATTGGTCTATGATTATAAAGTGAATTTATCTGCAATTCATGCATACACTGAATTGGTATTTGATGCTATAACCTTTGGAGAATAATCATTTGAAGGAAAAAAAAAAAAAAATAAATCATGATCAATGGATAATTTCAATCTATCGTTCCGAAGGCAATTGTTATATCTGAACTCTAAAATACAATTTAAAATTTTCAATTAACATTTATCATTTGATAGAATCTAGAAATGTATCTTTAGTAAATCTAAATTGCATTTATAATTAAACACTTGTTTATAATGTGTTTAATTTTATTATTTGTTATTTTGCCGCAGGCATCATATATGATTGTCGATGAAATGCATGAAGAGCATCCAGAATTGCTGAAAGATCAATATTGGGAAGAAGTTGTGCCAACAGAACTGCCATACACAGTGGCTTCCGAACATTATCGTCGATATGAACCAAAGGGTTCAGCTGAAAACTATAAAATTAAACAATCTGATGCAATGTATGCGAATATTTTACCAAGTAAACGACAGAATTTTGATGATATGTATGCTGATTATGTAAGTTAAACGTTTATCTTTTTTTCTCATTCACATACATTTTCAGTCAATGTTGAATTGTTGAATTTTTACAGGAAAGTGTCGACACACCGATGGCTGAACGACGAAAAAGTTCAAATTGGTTTAGTCGTCAAATCACGCGAATGGGATCACTTCGAAGCTCATCAACAGCATATTCATCATATCCAATTAAAAGAAATCGACATAATTCAGTTTATTCAAGTCCAGATAATGATTTACCTGGACAACAACTACGACCATCGATCAATAATAAAATGAAAATGTACGACAAATTCCCAAGAAAATCTGGTCGCAATCTGAAAAATATGCTGAAACGAGGTAAGCAAAAAAGAAAAAGAAAAAAAAAAACATAGCAAGCGATCACACAATCATACAGAATAATAAATTTTAAATTGCTAACATTCAGTTAAGCTTCAATTGATTGAGCAATAAATCAAAAAAAAAAAATCTAAAAAAAGCGAAAAAAAATTAAATGCCAGTTTTTTTTTGTACGTTTAACTAACAATTCATTCTCAATTTTTTCATGTCACGTCACACATTTTGTTATGCACAATGAAATATGTTTGAGCAATTTGATGGAATTTTTTTCGTTTTAAAATAATAATTTCTGATACATTTTCCGCTTGGAAAATATTGAATTTGAAATGATAAACAAATTTCAAAAATGTAATTTTTTGAATATAAAATCAAATTCCATTTTATTTATTTCTTTTCAAATTATTTAATTTTTTTTTTTTTTTTTTTTTTTGATAATTTTTTTAAATTAATTGCTTCAAAAGTTTTCTAAAAAACAATCTAGAAATTATTGAATCTTTTGTTTTTTTTTTTTTCTTCTCTTGACAAAATTCAATTCCATCATTTGCACGAAATTTGTCATTTTAATTTATGTTTTTATTTTTTGTCTGTGTTTCAATGTGATTGAGAATAAATTGATTATACATTTATTTCTTTTATTATTTTGTAAATTTAAAAAAAAAAAAAAAAACTATCAAGCTCGCATTCCAACACCAGATGCAACAACATCAAATAGCAACGAAAAAGATAATCGATTTAATTTAGCACCCGTGGATATGATTAATGAAACGATGACATCATCAGCAAATATTAGTACATCGCAACCGATGAGTGTTGCAACCGGTGTTGCATTGATTCCAGCCCATTTACCGGAATTACCAAATCCAAATGGAACGCCAGTCACGCTATTTTTATCACCAATCAAGGAATCTGATTCAAATTCAGCGCATAGTACACTGCAAGCTGGAACACCAACTACAAATGCATTGGCCGATTGGCGAAACAGTAAGTATTGCATGAGAAAATATTTCGAGAAAAATCATCGATTTGAATGAGAACTGTTTCTATGAAAAAGCAATTGCTGACATAATTTTTTTTTTTTTATTTATTTTCTGAACATTTAATTTGTACACATTTTTTTTTCTTTTTTGGAAATTTATTTTTGAATTTGTGTTTTTTTTTTGCGAAAAATCTACATCATTTTTTTTCATAAAGAAAAATCATTTTTACACTTCTAATTCTTTTATTTTATTTATTTTTTATTTTTTTTTTTTTCATTTTCAGCACTAAATAATAGTTGTATATTGCCAGATAGTTCGGGAACAACAGCAAATATGATAAAAGTTGTAACAGTATTGCCTGGTCAACATCCACCGATTCCAAATTTAAATACACATCCATTGAGCAATACGGGACCAATAATTACAGAATTGCCAAATGATAAGCATGATGCAAATAGTGATTTTAATGATACTGATTCAGATATGGGACGTACAATAACTGTAAATCGTACCAATTCAATAGCATCAAATAAAGTGTCATCACGTTTAATACGACAATCATCGTTCGGTGCAAAATCAACTGAATCGCCTAGTTTGCCGAAACGAAATCAACCAATTACATCGTCAGCACCATCAACGTTATCCAAAAAGAGTTTAGAGGAAGATGAGAAAAAAGAAATTTATGTTTAACAAGGACAAATAATTTGTTAATAAATCTTTTAACTGTTTTTATTGAGAAAAATTCTAAACGATCATTCTCAATATAGCACACTAGAACAAAAAATTATATATTTTTTATACACTATAGTGTATGTGTGTGTGTGTGTGTCGATCGAATGGCACTATGTATAATTTCATTTTGCATACGTTTATAAATCACTAAATGTTCAGTATAAATTTCATTCAGATCTGTATATAATTGGGTGTCTCTTTTCGTGATATGTCGAGATTCCCGAGAACTAACAACATGAACTTTACCTTGGCTGGATGCTATAGGTAAATTAAGCATAAAAGAGTGCGGATCTCTTCGAGATAATCGATGAGAAAAAATATTTTTTCAAGTTTCTCTCTCTCTCTCTCTCTCTCTCTCTCTCTCTCTCTCTCTCTCTCATCGTCAATGAGGCCCATATTACATAAATTGTAAAACAAGTGCAGTTACCTTAAAACCTATGAACTTTTCATAATATATCGATCAATGGATGAATGAAATCGTTTTCTTTTATTTATTAAGTTAAAAACAAAATAAGTATTGGAACTTTTTAAAATATAAAACAAAAATTTCTTAGAAAAGAAAATTTGAACCAATTTTTTGTGCCACAAATTATGATTGTGAATTGTTCGTTGGAAAAAACAAAAAGTAAATGTCTCTAACGAAATCAAATGAATTAGAATTTAAAAAAAAAAAAAAGAAGAAAAAAAAAAATGAAAATATAAAAACAAATATTGAAAATATGCAATCCATTCCGATATATGATACTATTTTTAATGATGTGATATATTGTATGCCTATTTTGTTGTGCTGATGTATATTTAAAGAAGAAGAAGAAGAAATTTTGTAATTTTAACTATTAAACGACAAGCAACCCATTCCTATTTGTATTTCTCTTCTTATTGAATAATAAACAATGTAAAATGCTGAGCTCGTAGATAGTCTGTAATGATGTTAATTTAATCATATAATTAATAAAGAACATTCAATTGTAATTGAAATTGTTTTGATTATTTGAGAAAAGAAAAAAATACATTTGAAAATGTTGATTCAGCGCATTTGTTTGAAAATATAGTTTTTTCGTGGGTTACATTTTCCATGCACAATGTATAACAATAAATATTTTAGACGAATTCCATCTGTTTGTGTAAACATATAAATAAAAAGAAAGACGAATCAGTTAATTTCCTCCTTTCTTTATTTTTATTTTTTCTTTACAAATTGGATTTTTTTTTTTTTTTTTTTTATTCTTTGCACAAACTTTGAATCGATTTTGATTCACAATTGTTTCCCTTTTTTATTTTGATGTAAATGAAGCGAACAACAAAAAAAAAATTGTGGTACTGAATGGTGGTGATAAATAATGTGATAATCCATCGATGCGATGACTTATGACAATAATTTACTCTTTGTTGAGAATGCAACGTAAGCAACTAAAATTGATAGACCAGCAGCCAAAATTTCGGAATTTACGTATGGGCCATTAAAGGCACCTGGATGTGATACACCAATTTCAGCTAAAGCAGGAACTGATGCAACATCAGCGCCAGAACGTTGAGCTTTACGTACAGCAGCAAAACCTTCTTCATCGAATAAACGAATAACATAAAGACCGCGATGGGCTTTCTTTGTTTCTTCAGTCCAGCTCACCTAAAATCATTGAAAAAAAAAAAAAAAAATAAAAACATCATGCATTAGGATGGTTTTATTTAGCAATTTGTTCATTGATATCGATATCATGCGCTTTAATAAACACACTTTATTTTTCTTCTTTTACCATTTTTGAATATTTTGAGTACGATAAAACAAGAATTGATTTCACATAAATTTCTTCATTTGTTGGTTATGAATGAATTTGTTCAACTTACTTGGAATTTGTCTTTTCCAATACGAGCCACTGGTGAAAGTTTACCCTCAACTTCTGCAAATAATGGTGATGATTCTGATGCTTTATTGCTGCATTTCAATGTAAATTCGGTAATAAATGCAATTTGGCTAACAATTGTTGCATCTTGTGTGGTGAAAGTTTTTTCTGATTCGACAGTTGGACTGCTACATGATAAACCAAATGACAATGAAATAATAGCAGAAAATGCACAAATAAACAATAATTTCGACATGATTTCTAAATTGTTTTTTTTTTTTTTTTATAATTAATTTCTTGTCGCTAAAATGAGGTAGATTCTTTTTTTTTTTCTTGTGTAAATTTTAGTTGTAATTGAATGTTCAATGTTGTACACCGAAAATCCGACCAATTTCTTTGACGACGACAGCACTAATGTGGATACCGTAATGATGATGTGAATGTCAATTTGGCCGATTGAATAAAAACAACACGATTATAATGATGATGATGCGGCGAGCGTAGACAGACGTGGTGCCACGTACTTTTTTTTAATGTTTTAGTGTAAATTGTCAATGTACATTGACATTTCAATCGGGCAACATTTTCAATCAAACAGATGATATTTGGTAATAACGAAATCGAATTGTTTTTTCTTTTTTTTTTGCCACATTTTATCGTTTCAATATTGAAAATGTTTGATTTCAAATTGTTTTATCAAATATTTTTGATAAATTTTAAACGATTTGTTTTGGTTTAATATAAAATCAGTTGTATTCAATTAGAATCTTTTTGGAAGAGCCAACTTCATGTTGATTTTAACTAAATTTTATTCGTTGAAATATAAAACAAATTCAAAATAATTCAATTGTTTATCACACTCTAGAAAATTTATTGATTTGATAAAAAATACATTTATTCATTAATTATCATTCCGATGACTTTTCTGTTGAAAAGTAAATTTGAAAATAATCAAATATAAACATCAACATTTCGAAAATAATATCATTTAATGAGAGAAAAAAAAAGAGAAAAAAAAAAAAACGAATGAAAAATGAAGCAAATAATTCATAATGTTTTAAACATAACCTATTTTTCAGTATATTCACTAAAATAATGACCAGATCCTAAAACGACCTTAAATGAGTTTAACTCATTGCACTTCATATCCAATCAATTGTTCAATATGACAATTGATGTGATGTTGAAGTTATTCATTTATTTTTTTTTTTTTTTTTTTTTGCTTTAATTTTTTCTCCTTTTCGACAGTTTGACTATCGTAGAAAATCATCCAAAAAATCTTCATCCTGTGAATTTTCAGAATCACTTGCCTCTTCGGTTTCATCATCCATGTATTCTAACATGTCAAGATTTTGATTGTTATTGTTGTTGTTATTATGATTATTATTATTATTGCGACGTATCAAATCTGTCATTCGTGTAAAACTTTGCCGCAGCTGTTGCACTTCTTCGATTATTTCTTGTCTACAAATTTGTAATTCCAGCATAATCGATTTGTGTATTTCGTTGTTTTTCTTTTTCATTTCTGATGGAAATACAAAAAAAAAAAAAAAAAAAACAAAAAACAAATTTGTCAATTAGAGTAAAATTTGTCATATTTTGAACATTCTGAAAACGTACCAGTCAGCAGTGACAGCACTTCTTTGTGCACTCCTAAGAGTTTGGGCACTTCATCTGAAAAGATTTTTAATTTTATTGTTTTATTTAAATGACAATTTTGGAATATTGTTTTTTATGACACAAACCACATTTGCATTTAGAGCATCGATCACAGTGACTAGATGACGATGAGGCATTTGGCACATTAGAATCTGACTTTAAATCATTTTCCGAATCACTATCAGATGATATTGATGATGTATCCGATACATCTTTGTCATCTTCTGTTCCATTTACACTGAAACCTTTAATTTTGACGATATTTATTAAACATCAAAATAATTGTAAATAAAAAAAAATGAACAAATTACACAATTCCCAAAAGAAAAAAAAAAATTCACCTCGATATAAATCATTTGAAATAGTTCGACGACGTTTTCGTCGTTCATTTATGTCATCAGATGACGAACGTTTGTTAGTATGGAGATTCATTACGGCTGATTCGATCAAATGACTTTTTTTTTATATATTCTTAAACTAAATTCTTTTTTTTCGAAATTTGTCGGTATCAATTTTTATTTAGAAAAAAGACTTTTTGTGTCCTTGATGTGCAACAAAAAAAAAAAAAAAAAAAAAAAAAAGAGAGAAATGAAATGATTAAATGAAACTATAAAATAAATCAACCAAATGCACCAAAGTTAATTTTGATCCGATGAGAGTGCAAAGAAACAAAATGAATATAAACAGTGGAGATGTTTTAGATCGACTGTAAACAAATGTCATAAGTGGAATATGATTCAGGATGTGTGTATGGGTGTGCTTATTTGAAGGTGCAATTTCATATAAACATAAACATACAAACATACGATTGACACATTTTGTTTTTCTTTACGCTCATCACTTTCACATTTATTTTAATTTATCACTAGAAATCAACATTGGACATTGAACATTTCATTCACGTTCCAATGAGAATTTTTTTTTTTTTTTTTTTTTTTTAACATTTTAAATTCAGATATCTAACTATCTATGATTGTTCTTCATTAATATAAAAGTTAAGAGATGGCGTTAGTCTGAAGACTAATGTGACGAATTTTAATATTAAAAAAAAATGGACAGTTCCTCATTCTAATCTTAACATTTTTCATAATTGGCTACATGAGATTAATTTGTATTATAAAAATCCTTTTTAAAAAAAAACGTTTTTCGTGAATCTGAGAAAATTTCAATCAATGATTCTTCTCCGCATGTATACAAATACATCATGTTTATATGCTGTATGGCCGATATTTAATAGGGCTTATGCTTATCAATATACACGTAAATAAGACTTAAATTTGACAATTTTATCAAATCGAGATTTGATTTTGAACATTTTGTCAAATATTTTAAATTTGAATCTGAATCAGTTGACCAAACAGAATAAAGTTCGTACATGGTTTATCCACAATGATAAAGTATTTTTTTTTGGTAAACATTTGAAGTTATTTTAATTATTGTAAAACACACGACATTTCAAAATTAAAATAGAAAACTTCAAACACAATAACGTAAAGTAATGTATATGAAAAAAAAATCAGGCAGCAGAAGATTAAAAGTACTCGTGTGGGCAAAGCTATTATACCAAAAACAGGGGGAAAAAAAGCCATGTTTCCATTTTACATTTCAATAAAAAAAATTCAATTTCTGTATATTTTATTCATGATTTACAATATTTTTTCAATCCATCGGGCAATGTTGTTGGTTTGTTTTCAACTTTTATTATAAAAGAATATATTGCCAAAAGACTGATGCAAAACTTGCATTTCAATTGGAATAATTAAAAACAATTTTGTCAATCTAAAATTTTCTTGCATTTGTTTGTAAAATATTTGGATTTTCGTTGTTCCGTATACTGTATTCTTTGCTCTTTAATACTGCTGGTATCAAAAAATCAACTGGACGAAGCAATTCAGAAAAGTTGATATCGAAATTTCTGCACTTTCACCTGTTAAAATATTTCAAGGTGACAAACCCAATTTTGGTTTGACAATCGTTTTGAAGTTTCTTTATCAAATTAGACCATTGCACCAACACTAGCAAATTACATTTAGAAAAAATAAAATAAAATGTAGTTTGCTAGTGCTGGTTCAACAATATTTGATATTATTGCCACTTATGCCGTCATTTCGATTTCGTTGCAATAAATGTTGAATTTAAAGCGTTCAATGTATCCATTGAAATATCCGTTTGTATGTTCATGCAACTCAATATAACTCACATAACAATTGTTTTTTTTTTTTTTTTTTTTTTTTTTTTTTTTTAAATTGACTGCAAATCTAACCATTTCAACCAATTTAATATCATCGTTAACTTTTGACCAATCGATAGAAATTAAATCCGTTTTCATTCAGGCAATTTTTCCAGGAAATTTCGAGTTAATGTCAAATTGACATCAACCATACATTTAAAACACACATTCTACGCATTTGTGTTTCGTTTCTTCTTCAATAAATTTTCACAAAATATTTGAATATTCGACATTCCTTCTTCAACGCCAAAGTTTACGAAAACCTTTTCCATATTCGTTAGATTGTATTTCCGGTACCGGAAAATGTTGCATAATCATTTCATATGGATCTTGTTTGTTATCTAATGACGAATTTTTATTCCATTGAACGATTCCGTTGCAGATCAATTTCAAAAAGGTTTCAAGATTTTGTCATTTCATTCAGAAAATTTTCAAGATTTTGAATGGTTGACAAGCACAATTTTACGTGCTGATTTGATCTATTATTTATAAAAAGAAATCTTCTCATCAAACCAACTAGCATCGTGGTATGAACAAAGTGCAGCATATGATGAAACACTTCACCAAATTTTGTATTTTACACAATTTTTTTTTTTTTTTTTTTCTTTGAAATTTATTCACAACTTTTAAGATAGAAACTAGTTCAAATGAGACATCATTCTATTGAGGTAGATGGATGATAATTTCAAATGAAAACCTGTCCAACTCTCGGAAAAGGTTTGTTAAACTTGTTAAATAAATTGAAATGTTCTGAGCTATCAAAATATGGTTTCGACGTGACAGAACAATTTACAATATGGCTGATGATTGATAAAGTGTATGAATAATAACAGATGGCGTTACAAAATGCAAATTCAAATTGGTAATTTTGTAAAAAAAAAAACAAAACATTGAAATAAATCTAAAACTATTTAATTAATTATTTACAATAGGTTTTGAAATGATTGGGCAATATTTGTTTATTCTTAACCAAGGCTTTACTTATGCTGGAAACATTAACTAAAAAATTAAAATGTTAGTCCTCATGTGAAAACATAATTTTGATCGAGCTCGAACCTTGATAAAATCGTGCCCCCTGAGCCATTTTTGATTACTTGGCTTTAATGTATCTGTTTTTTTATTCCAATTAATTATAACAAAATAATATTTTGAAAATATCAATCTGAATCTCTGGTTATTCTATTTTATGGTGTTTTTAGTTTTAATTTATTTTAAGCAGATGAATTCCAATTTAATAAAAAAGAAAAGAAAAATAACTTTTTTTTATACACATTTTGAACTAATGAATGAAAGTGAGATATTTGAAAACTTGTTAATGGGAAATTATATACATAATTAACGATTATTTTTCGGTTATAAAGTTGTTTAAAAATCGATTAATTTTATGTATTATATACATGTGAACGTGACATAAAAGTTCAAAAATTTTACCAAAAAGAAATTAATGATATACGTACGCAAACTAACGACAACTACTGTCAACAAACATTAAAAACATCAGACAAAAACTTTTGAATTCAATTTTGATCAGTACATCAATTGTTGGAAGTACTGACAAACATTTTTGTTAGCACAATTTTCTTTTTTCGTGCTGATATAATTTACATTATATTTAGACAACATACTACTGTGGGCAAAACCTACCGGGAAATTTAAATTTAAACTTCATTGGTCTTCCGATAGGGACAAGTGTTTTTATTTTTAGGTTGGCAGTACTGTTTTTGACATCTGTGTCAAATTTCATGACAATATCTCTATTTTTCAAGTAGTTTGGTTTGTGATTTGTGAGCAACCAAAAGTGTATTTGGCGATTTTTACAATGTCTGAAATTATTCAACAAAGAAGTTTCATTAAAATTTGTGTGCGGAATGTAATTTCTGCAGCCGAAGTGCTGAAAATGTTGCAGAAAGCCTTCAGTGAACAGGCTCTATCGAAAACACGAGTATATGAGTGGTATAAAATGTTCAAAGAGGGTCGAGAAGGTGTTGAAGACGAAGAGCGTTCCAGTCGACCATGCACATCAACTGATGAGCAACACGTCAATCAAATCAAGGAATTGGTGCTCGAAAATCGTCGGTTGACTGTTAGAGACCTTACTGACATGGTTGGAATATCAGAAGGATCAGTGAAAACCATTTTGAAAGACCATTTGGGTCTGAGAAAAGTCAAATCTCGTTTGGTTCCAAAAATGCTCAATTTTTTGGAAAAAAGGCGTCGCGTTGAAGTGTGTGAAACGATGCTTTCTGACTATCAGGACAAGGTCAAACGCATGATTATGGGAGATGAGACTTGGATTTATGCTTACGACCCGGAAACAACCGACCAATCGAGTGAATATCGTGCAAAAGGTGAGGCTAGACCAAAAAAATCGCGCCAAAGTCGTTCAAAAATCAAGGTCATGTTGACGGTTTTCTTCGATTATCGTGGTGTGGTGCATTATGAATTCCTTCCGCCCGGCCAAACCGTCAACAAGGAATATTATTTAAGTGTTATGCGTCGTTTGCGTGAAGCTATTCGCAAAAAGAGGCCAGAATTATGGGCTGACAACTCTTGGTTTTTGCACCACGATAATGCGCCATCTCACCCTGCACTAATTCTTCGCGACCATTTCGCCAAAAATTCGACTAATATCGTTCCGCAACCACCTTATTCACCTGATTTAGCTCCGTGTGACTTCTGGCTGTTCTCTAAGCTAAAAAGACCGCTCCGGGGACATCGTTTTGAGTCGATTGAAGAGATTCAACGTGAATCGGCGCGCGCTCTGAAGGCCATCCCTGCCAGTGACTTTTTGGCATGCATCGAAGATTGGAAAATACGTTGGCATAAGTGCATTGCGTCGGGAGGGGATTACATTGAAGGCGATGAAATTGATTTGGAAGAATAAATAAAGAATTTTTGAAATATAACCAAATTCTCGGTAGGTTTTGCCCACAGTAGTATGTTCACATGAAATCGAAAATGATATTGTCTCATTGAGAAATATCATTTATTATTAAGATTTTTGCATACATGGAATTTCGTGTAAAATTTTTTAACGTGTTGATGGTAGGGTTTACAAACGTTTCGACAAATAACGCAAGCAACGTTTAAAAAACGTTTTTTTTCTCCGCCGTTTTATTTTGAATATTAAAAATAACGCAAAAATAACGATATAAAACGTTTTTTACTGTTTTTAAAACGGATTAGAAAAAAACGTTTTCTCATACCACACTGAAAAATAACGCGTTTTGTAACCCTAGTTGATGGGTACCGATGGGATCGAAATATAAATTAAATTAAATCATTTAAATTGTATTGAATTTTATATTTAATATTCATTTTCATTTAAATTCTTAGCACATGTATCATATTAAAATTAAATTATACACCTAAATAGTAAATATTTGTTGTATCATTTCGTGTGTTATTCTGTTTTTTTTTTTTTTTTTTTTTTTTTTTTCATTCATTTGATCCATAATGCATTCTATATTAAATGTTTTTTCTTGTTTTGTTTGTTTTATCAATTTGCTACATACTAGCTATTTCATTTCTTAATCATTATAATGGAAATCGTTCATTGTTTGCAACCGGCGAAAAAAAACATTGCTTGTTCGTGTATCCATTATTTTGTTTTTACATATTAAAATAATAATTTTATTTAATAAATTCATCACGCTTGGCATTTCTAATGAGAAGAGAAAAAAAAAAACAATAATCGACTTAAACAGCATTTAATGCGCATCAATTCAATTTTGTGCAGAAAATGGATAAATTTTCCTTTAAAAAAAATCAACTAACAAAAAAAAGCGATCCGGTGGAAATAAAAATATTATATTGAATTGCTGTTAAAATCGATTGTTCAATTGCTCGATGGAATTGAAAATGTGAGAAAATATGCGTTTTGAAATGACTACAGAATTTAGATTGTTGTTTTTTTTTTTTTTTTAGAAGAAAATAAATTTTAAATGATGGAATATGTAAAATTATGTGGAGAAAGAAAAATTGTGATTATTAGTCACACACGAAAAGAGAATATGATAATAGAAATAAAAAGATTATTAAATACACATTAAAATTGCTGCTATTAATTTACAGTCTAGTAATAATGATTCCAACTGATGAATGAAAATAGAAAAAAAAACAAAAAACAAATGAAACAATATTCAGGCGTTGAATTTAATTCTCCTGAGATTTTGTTCGCACTATCCAATTAGTTAAATGTTCATTTTTTTTTTTCTCTCACCTTTTTCTCCATTTTAAATATATTCATGATACAAAAAAAAGGAACTATTCCAGCATAATTTCACATAACCAAAAGTGAATACGACAGAACACAATGAAAAAAATAGAATTGATAAAACTTGATGCTTTCTGGCGACTACAACGTGTTCATATGTGTGTGGGTGTGGGTTGTGTTTTGTTGTTTAATTCCATATTTATTAGTTTAGTCGATTTTCACATTTGAGTAAATTTTACGTACGAAGAAACTCGTTCCTATATAACCAACGGTACCGCAAATAATTCCAAGCGCACCACTGAATAATGCCATATAACCGAAATAAAATGCTGTTTGGAATAATCCATACATTCTGTGGGAAAAAAAAAAAAATTGTCGAAAAACAAATTGTTAGTTTTTTTGTTTTTTTTTTTTTCATAAAAAAAATTGTATGTTAATAATGTAAAAAAAAAAATTGTATGATATACTTGGTTTTAAAGAAGAAATAGTAGAATGAATAGATGTAAACATAGATTGCGGTCGATGCGGCTGACAAAAAACTCGTCCACTGCCACCGATAATCTTCGGCATTTAGCAAGAAATAAGTACAAACAATTGTTACACATACAGTGACAACAATTAAAATTGAGAAAACCAATAGCATAAATCCATAGACGTAATAAATTTTGTATGCCCAAAATGATGTAAATACAAAATACATTTCAATAAATATTGATCCAAATGGTAATACACCGCCCAATAATATAATAACAGCCGGTTCCATAAACCATTTTTTTTCGGGTATTGGCCGTGGCACTGCATTAACACGGCATGGAAAATCGGGTTGACCATTTAAATTTCGTCCAACAACCGTTCCAATTAAATTCAATGGCAATATGACAAATAAACAAATACATGTCACAGCAACCATTGTACCAAATGGTATGGCTCTTGATGCATGATAATAAATTGCAATGAAATTAATGAAAAATGCGGTGCCACAAACAAATGTTGGCACTAAAAATGTTGAAACAAGCATTTGCCGTATCCACACTTTTCCACCTTGACGAGCATATAATGAACCACCAAAATAACCATTTATTGGTGATGTAGCTGCATACACAAATATTGTTGTCGACAACATAGATCCACGTCTGAAATAATTTTGATTTAATTAAAATGATAAAAATGAAATTATCATTAAAATAAATAAAATAAATTCCGCAAAAAAAAAAAAACAAAAAACAATTGTTTGTTTGTTTGTTTTTTTTTTTGCTCAATTTTCAATGTAAACATACTCTGTGTATAATTCTCCAACTATGGTGAATATAATCACCGAAAATACAACCGTTGTTAACTGATAACCGGTACCGATAAGCGATGAAAAGAACATGTTATGTGTTGGTGATCGAAACACGTCACCATGTACTTGTTTCCAACCATATTCATCACCTAAATCACGTTCCATATCATCCATTTCCTCATCTTTGCTATATCGTTGATAATCTTTGCGAAGTGTTCGCATTAAAATCATTGACACCAAACCAACTAAAAATATGACCATCATGAAACTGTTGAAAATGCTGAACCAATGAATCTAAAAAAAAAAAAAAAACCATTTGTTTGTTTTTCTTAATTAAAATTATCTGATCATTAATAAATAATTTGTGGTGATAAATATTTACTCTGTGTTGGAAGAATGTTGGATCTAAATATTTATTGAAACGATCTTTGAATTCAACTTTGCTTGGATAAAAATTAACTTCATAGGTGAATCTAATTTTATTTTTGGGTTCAAGCAATTGCTTATTTTCTGGTGTTAATGTAACATCAACAATTCGATCACCATTATAACCAATATCAAATTTTTTATGCGTAAAAATGTAATATTTTTTATCTTCGCCACGTTCACCAACTCGTCCCCAAACTGGTAAATCATCCATATACATTTGATACCAGTAATTATTTTTTACAGCATATGTAAATGCTTTGACTTTTTCTTCATCCAATTCAATCATGCAAATTTCATTTGATGGTACATTTTCTGTTGAAATTGCAAAAATGTATTAATTAAATGAATTTAATTTGAAATGACATAGGTCTGAAATACCTCTAAAATCAATGGCATATCCACTGTGCTCAAGTTCAACACCTTGTAATGCTTCGCTGAGTGTTTCATGATAATGACCAATTGATTGTTTTGATCCTTGACAAAATGGTAATGAAAAATATGCATATGTCTCTTGACGATTATCAAACGGACCCACTGTGTTCATCCAAAGTAATACCTCTTCATTTTTTTTATACTAATAATAGTTGAAATAAATAGACAATGAAAAATGCCACAATATAATTATTTTTCAAATATATTTGATATGTGATATGAACGGCAAATGCCCGTATCATTCCATTACATTGCTAATCAATTAATTAAATTGCCACTTACTATGTGATTGTGTTCATCTCCAAAAACTATTGTAAAAACTATCACTAATACAAAATGTCTTAAAAGTGTCATTGCAATTTTCTAATGTAAATCTGAATGTTATCGGCGAAAATTTAATCGCACAATTGTGGTTTTTTCTTCTTTAGATCGCTCACTCGATCTCTCTCTCTCTCTCTTTCTCTTTCTCTCTCTCTCTCTCTATCTCTATTGCTCTCGGCCTCTCCTCCTCTAGTTGAAATATTGTTTGTATTTTTTTTTTTCCTCAATTCGAAATAACAAACTTAGACAATAGATTTATCAGTCAATACTCCACAACCATTTATCCAACATCAAAACCCTTGACTGTCACAATATTTATTTACTGTTTTTATCAATCTTATTGTAAAATTATGATTTATTTGATTTCTAGTTAACAATGATTTAATTTTAACACGATTTTCGGTAAATTTCTATATCTATTCGATTACAGTTCGTGTATATATAAATACACGTCGACGAAGTTTTTCGCTTTTTTTGACGTTGTCAATTTCTTTTTTGTAAGTTTCTTTTTGTCCAAAGCACTTTTAATTCATGGCGTTCGCATCGTTAAATGGATTATTGCGGTCATTTATATTTTGTCTTGTTTTTATTGCAATGAAAACTTTTATTGAAAAAATCAAATGTGTATTTTATAAGAAATTTACAACTTTTTTTTTTCATATTTTATTGTTTCTATAATAAAAAATTCATCAGTTTTGTACATTTTTGTGGGAAAAAAGTTCGAAACTTATTTTTGGATAATTATCATAAATGAAAACAGATGGCATTCGAATGCAAATCATTGAATTCCAATTACATTCTTCTTTTAGACTAATAAATTTCAAATACAATCAACTGATAATTGTTTACACATTTCAGTATCATGAATAAAAATCAAATTATTTTTCTTATCTTTTTAGGTTACGTAGGTTGCTCGAAAATTTTTTTTAATAGGCACATTGTAATATTGATAGATTCAAAGTGACATTTTCATCGTAAAGTTTGACATTTTTTTTTTTTTTTTTTTTTTTTTTTTTTTATTATAAACTTCTTCAAAACATTTTGTCATTGTTTACAGTGGAGACAAAAAATTTTTTTTGACAAAAAAAAAAAAAAATGGAATTTACACGTGAACATTTTCGTACGATAATTTTTTATAATTTTGTGCGTGGATTAACGCAACAAGGGTGTTTTGATGAAATGAAATTGCTTCTTGGCGATGATGTACCAACCCTTCAGACAATTTATAATTGGTTTAGAGAATTCAAACGTGGTCGACGTTCGCTCACTGATGAAATCCATACAGGTCGACCAAAATCGGCTGTTGTATCAAAAAATATTGATGCTTTGGAAAAAATGATAAACCAAGATCGTCATGTAACATACCGTGAGATTCAAGCAACATTAGGCATTAGTATGACTAGCATACACACAATATTACATGAACATATTGGTGTGAAAAAGATTTGTTCCCGTTGGATTCCACATAAATTAACCGATGAACAAAAAGAGGCTCGTGTAAATTGGTGCAAACAAATGATCAAAAAATACGACAATGGACAATCAAATTTATTGAATAACATTGTTATAAGTGAAGAATATTGGTTTTATGCATATGAGCCTGAAAGTAAACAAATGTCAACTGTATGGATATTTCAAAGTGAATCAAATCCAAAAAAAGTTGTACGCGCTCGAAGCATAGCTAAACAAATGGTGGCTTGTTTTTTTGGAAAAACTGGTCATGTGGCAACAATTCCACTTGAGCAATGTGCAACAGTTAATTCTGAATGGTATACGACCATTTGTTTACCAAAAATTTTCAATGAAATGAGGGAAAAAAACAAGCGCCATCGAATTATTCTTCATCATGACAATGCCAATATATTTTGTCAAACAAATGAATTTTTGACCACAGAAAACATCGAATTGATGGGCCATCCGGTGTACAGTCCTGATTTGGCACCCAATGACTTCTTTTTGTTTCCATACATCAAGGATAAGCTACGTGGTCAACGATTTACGAGCGCTGAAGAAGCAGTTGAAGCATTCAAAAATCATGTTTTGGAGGTGCCTTCCACCGAATGGAAAAACTGCTATAACAAATGGTTCAAACGAATGCAAAAGTGTATCGATCATCATGGAGAATATTTTGAAAATAAATAAAGCTTATTTTCACCAAAATATAAATATTATTTATATGTTTTTTAAAAAAAAAAATTTCGAGCAACCTTTGTATTGCTATCTGACAAACAAATTTAATAATTCATTTTCTGACTAATTAATATGATATATTAAATGATTCATACATTTAAAATGGCTTATCAATTCACAGAAATCGATTTAGATTCTAGAAAAAAATAACACTGTTGTGTTTTTTACATTTTAAACACTTAGATTCGGGTAGATTCAAATGTTTTCGGTCGGATTCGGGTTAATTTAAACAATTTTGGTTGGGGTTCTGGTGAAACGTTTATTATAGCATTTTATTTCTTAAAGACTCGATTTCTTTTCTTCCCCTTTCGCCATCGAAAATTTACCTAATTAGACTAATAATTCTTTCGAGGTGAATAATAACTTATGAATCACATTTTCAAGGAATTTTCTAAAAAATCGCATAGTTTAAATAATATTCTTGATTCAAATTCGAATATTTGAGTGAATATAATTAATTGTGTATATTGTTTGAGTAAAGTAAAGTTAAAATATTCTCTTGAGTTACTTTCCCAATTATCATTCACAAGAGAGGATCTTAATCAACATTTTAAAAAAAAAGCGAATCACAAGACTTTTGTTTGATAAATAAAAACAAAGTTAATAACATTACAAACGGATATGAGCACGACAGGGGTAATTCACATTTTACCCCTTCTGGACGTTGAAATGTAGACCCCGGGGGGTCAACAAATATTTTTGGAATTCAGAGGATTATTGAAGCAAATATTCATTTTCCAACTGTTTTTCATGAACCCCCTACGGGAAATTTTTTATTTTCTCTCTTCTGAACATTCGAGCGTGCCTGCGTCTGATTTATCAAAATATTTGATTATTTGATTTTTTGACATTTTGAACTACACGTATATTTGTGATTTGTTGCTTATCAGTTCTAAGCAATTTTTTTTTCTCAACTTTGCGAATTGACCAGTGATTGAGTGTTTTTTTTTTTTCAACTCATAAATAGCATTTATATTTATTTTTTATAGTATTTAATATGCAATGAACTCAATTTTCGATAGAAAAAAAACAGTTTGTTGATTTTTTGAAAATTGAATATTAATCGAAATGTGGTATAAATCAAAATAACTTAATCGGTATTACATTTTTTTTTTTCATTATTCAACATAATAAATACATACTAGTATACAGTATACTACATGGAATAAATGTTCGGCATACGATTGAATCACATCTTCCATACGATTCATTTATAATATGGTTAGCATATATACTTCTTTGAATCAACAATCACATTTATAACCTCTGTGGTAACATTAACATGCGTGAACAATGCTGCACTTATTATCCAATTTCCTGAATGCTTCATTGAAATAGAAGGATGTAAATAATAACATTTTGCTTATACTTATGAGAGAGATGGCTAGAGAGCAAAAACAAAGGAAAAGAATAGAAGAACAAAACAAACACGCACATTTTAACATTCTTTTCCTCATTCATTCTTTTCACTGAATAATAATATTTATTTAAAATTCCTATTCGTCGTCGTCGTCGTTGTTGTCGATGGTGTTGTCTTCGTTGAAATTCCATCAAATTTTCGCGCACAATCGACCAACAGTTGAAACTCCATTCTACCCATGCCCATTTTTAAAAAATCTCACACACACACATGCCGAAGGAGAAGAAAAAAACAATCTTTTATTGCCTTGGCGAAACAAGTGAAAACTGTATGAGAATAAACAATAAACGGAACATCAACAACGGAATATTTGTCGAATATAACGTTCGAAAGAGTGTGAGAGATGATAAAGTATTTTTTTTGTTTTTTTTGTTTTTTTTTTTTTTTTTCATTTTTGTTGTTGGTATTGTGTGTGTGTGTGTTTTTCACTTCAGCAAAGCCAGAATTTTATTCACTCACCAACAAAACTGGCATAAGAAAAGAAAAGAAAAGAAATGACATACGAAGAAATTTATAAATTTTATGTTCGTGCATGAATTTCGAAGAGTTCGAGTATGTCACTCAGGCTAATAGTATTCTCTATTCGCGCTGTATCGCTAAAAACAGACCAAAAAAGAAACAAAATGGAATTGTTTCATCGTTTTGTTGTTGTTCATATTTTCTTCCCCTTTTGCCATCTGCACATTCTTGCTCTTGTTCACATAAAGAGTTGCTATTTTCAGTGTATAGGCTCTTGAGTTTGATTGTCAAGTGTATCTATTCAGTTCGGTTTGGTTTGGTTTCGTTCCAGTACAGTATGGCATGGTGTTTGAAGAGTACAAAAATAACGATGAGAAAAATTTTCCTGTCTTATGAAAAATGAAAAATGATCATTTTACTATGTGACATTTCAGAAGAATAATTTACATAAGAAATTACATATCAATCTATCAAAATGATAAATGTCAAAATGACGCCTCACATTTTCATGTATGGCTTGACTATTTCGCGAATATAAATATGTGTATGTATATGTGTATATGCATAATATTTAACGTGTGAGCACGAGCCATTTGCGGTAGACGTGGATTTTTGTTGTCTTATCCGTTAGCCTGTTATTGTTTAACCGGGGTGTATGGAGGGGGATGCGGTGTAAAGTGGTTGTTGTTTGTTTAGCTCAACTCAAGCTCTCAATTTGACTCATTCTTCCTTTCATATTATTTTCTTGTGGGTTTTTTGTATTCTGTTTTTGCCATATTCTTTTCTTTTCCATTCCTTTCTCTCTCTCTCTCTCATTTTATATTCATTCAATAACATACTGAAGCAACTTCTCAATGCCAATTTTCCAAACCATGACAATTACCCCGGTGTCTCATCGATATTTCAATAAGATTCACTGAATTGACAAAATAAGAATTGAAAATATGACGAATGCCTTAAATTATGAAATTGGTTTATTGAAATTAATCGGTTTGGATAGACTCGAGTCCTTGAAAATTGAAAATTGGTAATTACCATATTGTAAATAGATGATTGTTTGTTACATGTAAAATTATTTTCTACATCAAATTGAACAAATAACCCAAAGAATTTTAGTCAAACACAATGAATTGAACGTAACGGTTTTTATTGAAATTTTGTGAAAAAAAGAGACAAACAAAATGAAACTACAACAAACTGTTTTGTGCATAAATCTGTTAAGTTTTTATTCAATATTAACCGCTGGCAAAATAATCATATCAACAAAATCAGATGGCCAACGGATATTGGAAAACGATATTTTCTATCCAAAGAGTAGTGTTGATTTAATCAAAAACTTTTTTAAAACTTACAAACATATTAAAAGGCTTACGTTATTTCTGTGCGATAATGATAGCAAAATGCGTTTATCGCATTCAATATCATTTGATTATAATCAAATGCAATCCAATACCACCACCACCACCAGCACCACCACTAATACCATCACAAACACCATTCAGCGCAAAATGAATAGCGATCCGTTAAAATTAAAACAAGAGAAACATCAACACGATTCACCAGGCAATTTCTATTTAAATTTTCAACAAATTGTGAAATACTTGATGGCTTCGGGAAACTTTTTAATAAAAGGTGATGGTAATATTGATGCGACAATATTCAATGCCATTGGCAATGACTGCAACATTGATGTTCAATATGAAAAGTTAAATTCCATGGGTAAAACATATCGTTTATCGGAGATGCTTGAACATCGTGATTTTAAACAAGGTGTTGTACTTGATTTACGTTGCCACCATAGTAAATTCATTCTTCAACAGGTAATACAATGGATTCACAATATTGGAAAAATGTTATTCGAACAAAATAAACAATTTCATGCACTTTGATATCCTAACAAACATCATCTTATTTCCCATTATATTTATAGTTTGGATTTTGAGTTTATGCGATCCAAAATTCATTCATATCATTTCAAAACATTTTGTTTTTATTTTTCGCTGCGCTACTTTAATTTTGATGATGGATTTAATGTCAAATCCATTTTAAAAGTTTGCATGGAAAAAAACAGCAACAGAAATCAACATTGAATGTCATTACATTCGCTTTGCGAGTACTTTATCCAAAAATTCTAACTCAAATATACTCGGTTTAATTGCCTTTTTTTTCGTAAAATCTGCTTGAACATTTATTTATATTGAAAAAACAAAAAACTCAAGCAAAAGAGAAGAAGAAAAAAAAAAAAAATATAAGCAAAAACAACCACTTGTGCAACTTTTCAATACAAGTTGAACTGTGATAGCAAAGGATCACCGAACAACACATTAACGCGAACAAGTCAGACATAAAGTTATTTAAAGCGCCAGTTTAATTAAAACTATTCGCGCTATCCATGATTATTTTCTTCTTTAAGCATTATGAGTTTTCCAGTTAAATTGGTTGCGATTTGTATATAAATATTTCGTTGTATGCAATTCATTCGTTCTTCATGCATGTGTATGTGTATGCGTATGCATTATTGTCACCACTTTATGCGTAAGTTTCCGTTTAGTAATATTTAAATTATCGCTTTGTTTCATTTGTTCAATGTTGAATGCATTCTAGAAAATTGTAAAGCAAAAAGCTACGGGAAAAAAAACACTCTTCCACATCTGTAGCGCGCACGCCGCACATACACACAGTTCAAATAAAGTTTTTAGTTGAATTGCAAGCATCTATTTCAAAATGCTGTCAAAATGTGGCAAGAATCATGAAGAGATTGTCACCATTAAACATATTAAATTTTCAATGGATTTTCGATTCATTTGCAATTCGTCACGTTTGCTCTCAATAGTTGTCGTTTTTCTTCTTATAGTCTTTTTTTCATGTTTTTTTTTTTCTACTTTGTTTGATGTGTGTGTGTGTCCTGGGTTTTGGTTTTGGCTTTGGTTTTGAATTCTGATTCAATCTGTTTATGTTTGTTCGTTTTTTTTTTCTTTTAGTTTGTCGTCGACACTTTGTGCTGTCATTTCTGTTGCTTTTGCCACTTGCTTATTCTGTATTGAGAGAGGTTGTGCGAATGTGACATGAATTTTACTGCACTTACATGATAATGGAATAGAATCAGTCTCTCTTGCTCTCTTGCTTTCTCTCTCTCTCTCTCTCTCTCTCTCTCACACACACTCTCTCTTTCTCAATGACCGCAAATAGTAATGTAGTGCACTGTAAGCGACAACCGATCCGAAAAAGATTGTCTACATTTTATGCCCGGTAAATTGCATATTCCACTTACCGTACACACTCATACACAAATACACTCTTACTCTCACTCTCACTCACACTTACAAAATTTGCAAGAAATACATTAGCTGTAGTTTATTACTGCGCTGTGTCTCGACCGTTTTTCCTGCGGTTGTGTATTTCTTATGTTTCTTCAGTGTATGTTTTCTTGTTTTTTCAAAATGGCTTTGCAACACATGAATTAATCGTTATGCCACGACGGATGATGCAATCGGCACGAACGCGATATTATTTACTCAAACGAAAACAAACCGACCGAACTTGACGAAAAAAAAAAATTGTTTTTTATGTTTTTTCTTTTTTTTTTTTTTTTATATATAAAACCGAACTGAAAAGGCATCCGAATGTGGTTTGTTTAATACATCGTATCACTGGATGTTATTGGAGCAACCTTCGTCGCCGTCACCACCACCTACAACACCGTCCTCATCATCGTCGTCGTCGTCGTCGTCGTCATCGTCATCGTCGATGCCATTGCTGAAGCCTTCATCGTCGTCAGCGAAATTGTTCTCCTTCGGGGTTGAGTTTTTCGAACGTTTAAATATTAATATGAACTCTGAAATAACATTGGTTAAGCCGCAGCAGTCAAACAGTGGAACAAATTCAACGCCAGAATGGAACATTTATGATTTATACGACGTGTGGTGAGATGAAGATTTATTTGTTTAAATATTTTGTTTTATGACTGTTCTGTCTCGTTCACAGCCGTTTTCCATCTCCATTTCAAATGCAAATGGAACCAGAAAAAAGACGAAAAAAAAAAGCACACACACACGAATTTTTGTTCACTTCGCGTTACTGTAACAAAACCGTGCAAAACAGCATAAAAATTGCTAGGCAAATTCTTCAGGATTTTTTTTTTTTGCATGCATCTAATACCTCGTTGCCATTTTGTTCACTTGAAAACCACTCTTACTCATTGTTCTCATTTTTTTTTTCCATTGGTACTCATCCATTTCGATGATAGTTTTACAAAATGAAACAAAAAAAAAAAAAATAATAAACTAAAAGTTTTTCTGACCACAATCCAATGATTCTAATGCCTTGCGATGTTGTGCAATCAAAATGCAACAAAATGACCTATTTGTTGCATTCAGTGTTGCTGAAATTTAATCACTGACACAAAATTAGTTTATCGCATACATATTTTTGTGGTTAATATTTCGGTGACAACAATTCTTCGACTTTATAGCCGTCAAAAATTGTTTTAGGCATTTTTATGATGGATTATGGCATAGTCGTGCAGATACCAATATGAACACAGACCATTGAGTTTTTTTTTTTTTTTTTTTGCGAAAAGTGAAAAAAAACATCGAATTTGTGTTTTTTTTTCGGTTCTCTCTTCATCTCTATCTCACAGTTTCTCTCTTCCACTCTATCTATCTGATTTCTCTACCTCCCTTTTTCTTTACCTCCTTTGTGGGAGATTCTTCATGTCTCTCAATTGCAGTGAAATTAAATCTGCACTCAAAAATTTCAAGTTTTAACAACGATTGGAAAACTCGTCACGATCTCCACTCCAACCAAATAAAAAAAAAAAAAATAATAGCAGAGACGGAAAAAAAAAAAAAATTGCAACTCTCGAATATTTTGATAAATGTTTATGCAAGTGGTTTACACACATGCCGGCGGTAGGACGAAAATGAAGAAAAAACGAATTTTATACAAAATTCATATGAGACGACCAATGGAATTTAAGTTCACTGGCAAAACGTTTAACTGATGCAGATTCAACGGATACATTATACGCCAGCCATAAAACTTTATAAAATATTTGCATTTTCCATCTGAGAAAAAAATGTTTTTTTTTTTTTTTTTCGTTTTCTTGTGTTTATATTTGAGACGTAAAGTTCGAAAGAAACCAAACGGTTTAGATTAACCACCAAAACTTGATGAACAAAAACAAGAAGCCGAGAAAGCAATAGAAAAAGAAGATGATGATGATGGAAATGGAGAAGAAGAAGAAGAAGAGAGGAAGAGAGAGAAGAAGAGAGAGAGAGAGAGAGAAGGAAAACCTTTAACCTTCAATAAATTTGTGGGAATGCCTATTTTGGGAGTAAAAATGACACTTTATGTGCACACAGAGCCATTGCGGAAGGATTCCTGATTTTAAATTATTCTCCAGTTTTCAATTCGGTTTGATATAACATTTTTCTTCATTCGTATGTTTTTCTCTGTTTTGAATTTACATCTTTTGAAAATGGTACCGTGCTTCGTATTATTCGTTCATTCTTTTTTTTTTCCGGTTTGGAAATTACCTTAACCTCTTGCGTGTTGATGTCTTAAATGGCAGCCACTCAATGCGAATAAAAAGAGAAAACCATGTTTGATCTGGCCCCATAAAAGCGCACATGTACATGGACCGTACGCAACACTTGGCAATGCTCAAACTTGCCACCGTTTTGTTTCTTCTTCTCCTTCTTCTTTTTTTCGTACTTTTTTTTTAGCGAATTGATTTTACCTTTTTTTTTCATATAAATTATTACAAAACGCACATAAAAATACTAACAATATATTTTATGATATCGTCATTGTTTCTAAAGAATTTTATTTTTTTTTTTTCTGCTGTTATTTGGGACGCATATTGCGCATCCTATTGAATATTTTTGATGTTCAGATTTGCGTTTCGTTTTTTTTGGCTTTTTTGCTTTTTTTGAATAAATATTTCTCTCTTGGTTGTGTTTGATAAAACTTTCAATTTCCATAAACAACATAAATCACAATCGATGTGTTTGAAATCGGCATATTTGGGCCATTGATATTGGAAAAGATTTTCGTTTGGCTACTGATGAAGAATTATTGGAATTTAAGTAATTTATTTCAGGTAAAAATGACAAGCCAGTATTGAATCTATTCGCATTCTGTTCGTGAATTTCATTCATTTGTACACGTTGATCGATTGAAATGGCGATAGTTTTGACATTATAAAGAATTTCAACGATGAAACGCAATGGAATAATTTTTTTTTTCTTTCTCTCGATTTGTTGACTATGATTCCGTATCTTGATGAATTCAAAAAACGAAAACGAAGAATGAAGTATATGCACATTGTACAGCGGCAAATATTCTGCTAAATCGTGAACAAATGTTTTGTTCAATGTGCATTTGACAAATGAAATGATCTTCATAAAAACATGAAAACAATGAAAATTCCGGAGCCATTCCATTATGGGGAGGGGAAAAAATGGCAAATCATCAAATTTAAAATTTAGTTCAAACGTTTTTTTCGAATAAATTCGCATACAAAATATGTATGCATGACAAATGAGTGCATTGTAATTGTAAAGTAGTTTCCTCATTAGTTATAACAGTGCAACGAAGCAACGAGGTTAACGCTTTTCCAAAATAGCTTGTAGCCATTTTTCAGTCGAAGACAAACTAACTGCTTGTTTAGTTGTTTCTAATGAGTACTTTTCAAAATACAAAAAACCAGGTGAAAAATCACAACTTTTAACTGTTGGAAAGCACTAAATATGGATGACATTTGAATATATACGTGCATTTTTATTCCAACTCTTCACTCTATTCGAATAGATTCGTTTGAAGCGTTTTCTGTTTATTTGTTCAATTTTAATTGTTATTTTCTCTCCTCAATTCTCTCTCATTCTCCAACTTTCTAATTCGCCTCCTCTTTTCTCACCCTCTCTCCGACTCTCCCTCTTTCCGACTCTCCCTCTCTCCCCCTCTCTCCTTCTCTCCCTCTCTCTCCCCCTCTCTCTCCCCCTCTCTCTCCCCCTCTCTACCTCCCCCCCCTCTCCTCCTTCTCTACCTCTCTCCCCCTTCTCTACCTCTCTCCCCCTTCTCTACCTCCCTCCCTCTCTCTTTCTCTTTCGCCCTGTACCAATCAACCATATTCCATCTATCCGTATGTATTCATCACGCATAAACTGTACGCATCGTCAGGAATCCGGGAAAACTTTATGGCGGAAAATTGAATGTGAGCCATATGGGCACCTATTCAGCCGATGAACAATTTTTAAATATTTCCTTTATAGAAACGACCATAATACGACGTTCGAATGTTCATGCCATTAAATTACGTGCCATGTTTGTGGTGAGTGTTTACTAACGAAACAACAAGTGAATAAAAAAAAAAAAAGCACACACGAAAACATTCCAGCTCGCACTATACTGTGCATTCCATCACATGATGGCATAGATAGTAGAAAAGCAGAAGAACAACAGAATAAAAAAAAAAAAAAAACAACTATGCCAATGTGAATCACAGTTTGCCATTAGAGATAATTTTGTGTTTTCCAGCACTTTTGTTATAGCTGTAGTGATTTTTTTTTACCCGATTTGTTTGATCTCTCTTTTTTTCTTTTACTTGTCAGATAACACAACCATTAAACGAACCATTTGAACAGTACTTAGATCATACGTATAATACACATTTAGATTCAATGCATCGATTTAACTATCATCTACTTTCGTATGTGAAAGACATGTTCAATTTTAGGTAAGAAATAATTAAAAATCATTTGATTTGTTTCAATTTTGGTTTGTTTTTCCATTTTATTTAATTTTTTTGTTTTGTTTTTTTTCATTGAGGGAAAAAATGATTTTGATTCATTAACTGCGAGTCAAAGAGAGCAAGACAAATTGAAAAATATTTACTGAATTATGGAAAATTATTTATCATGTAGTAACACCTTCTAATATTCCTCTTGATTTGAAAAAATAAACCGAGTGAGAATGCTATGTTTTTTTTTTTCAGATTTCAAACCACTTTTTTTAGTCTGCTGCGAAATGCACTATGTCATTTGAACAATTTACAGCTGCATTATAGGTTGCTACTAACCCCGTTTTACTCTTAAAAAAAAAAACAATCGAATTGGCGATTTGGTAGCGCAAATCGAGATCAACACCACTTTCACTAACGAAAAAAAAAAAATCGAATGTTCAAAAATAGTATCAAACAGCCGGGAAAGATTAAAAGCGCTGAATCAAAATATTTCTCTTTTGTAAACTTTCCGTAAAATAACAAAAAAAGACGACGAGCTGAAAACTTTTCAGTAAAACCATTCGAAAATCGGTGCAAAATCCAATTATTGTAATTTTATAGAAATGTAAACAATGGCATTAACCTCGAAAAAAAAAACCTAAGAATTATTATAATTGAAAGAAATATGAAAATGGGGACGAATTTTCATGAAAATGATGACTCGCTCTAGAACCAGAAAGCACATTCGCTCATCAACATGATGAAATTTCAGTGGTGCGAAATGGAGAACCGGAAATGCGATAACAATTGCATGAGCATGAGAGAGAGAGAGAAAGAAAGAGGGAAAGAGCACGAGAGAGAGAGAGAGAGAGAGAGAGAGAGAAAGTAATTGAAAAATGACGAAATAAAGACACGGAATAGGAACGGTTAAAAGTTTTTGCTAGGATTTCGTTGTTTGATTTTCATATTCTTGTTTTACACTTTTTATATCAGAATTCATTCCAATCAACTTTCAACATATTCGACGAGCTCTCTCTATCTCTCTCTCGTACTTTCACTCCACAGTGTCCTTCTCTTTTCCACACTTTCAATCATATTCATTCAAGTTTATTTTACCGTATTGAATGGTTTTGCTCAATGTGTGCGCATTTGTTGAGGCAATTGAGAGCGAGCGCGCTTGTGAACGAACCCAAAGCCCTTGTTCATTCGGCGAACGTGATTTGTCGAAAATTTCTGGTATACCATGTAGACCACCTTATTTAGTATGTAACGATTTATTCTTTTAAAACTGCACATCTTATTTTGCCTTTTGTCCATGCCGTTCATTCGATCGGCTACAAGCCGTTTTCATGTGGTTTTTGCATGCTTTGCACTCTTTTTGTTCGAAATCATTGCTCCGAACATTCGATTCCATGTAATATTACTGAGGCATTCTCTCTCTTTTTCTCTCTCTCTCTCTCTCTCTCTCTCTCTCTCTCTCTCTCTCTCTCTCTTTATTCGTTTCATTTCTGATTTGGTCTGTACTTTTGGTTAATCCCCACAATCATTCTTGGTTTTCGGACGATTTTTTACCAATACTCTGTTCTGTTTTTATTCCTCTTGTACATTTTGTTTTAACGAATTTTGATTTTTTTTCCCTCTCTCTCTCTCTCTCTCTCTCTCTCTCTTTCTCTTTCTCTTTCTCTTTCTCTCTTTCATTCATTCGTTTGCCGCGTAGTTGGATTCTATATCGTACAAATTCATGGGGCTATTTAAAAAATGGAACATTTGATGGTATGATCGGTGCAATGGTTCGCAAAGAAATTGATGTTGGAGGTAGCCCGATATTTTTCCGATTGGAACGTGCTAAGGTTATCGATTACACGGCACAAACTTGGAAATCAAGGTAAAAAATGAGAAAAAAAGACACAAAAATAGTAAACGGCATGAACACACTACGAGAAACTGCTTCTTTTCTTGGTGTTCAATTCTTCATCGTTTTCGTTTCGTTTTTTTTTTTTTTTTTTTTATATTTTTTATTTGGTATTTTGTCTTTTTCATCATTCAATGACGATTTTGTGGCATGCCATATAATTTTGAACTAAGCACACTAGTCATTTAATATTGTTGAACAGATGAAATTACTTGTGCTTTGCTTATTTTACATTTTGCTATTCGCATAAAATTTCGAAAATTAATTAAAAATACAGAGATTCCCATATAATGAGTTAAATCAGATTTGTTTACACATTTTCTGAACGATTTGGATCTACTTGTTCCGTGTACATTTACATTGTAGACACAATTTGTTACTGTTACAGTTACTGTTTCATGTTGTTCTTTGTGTGTGCTTTGTGCGTGCTCTTTCTTTATATATTTGTATGCGTGAGTTTTTGTCCGCATTATCAATTTTCTTGCAATTATAATATCGGGCGCGTCAATCTATTTCCAACAACAATTTAGGAATTGCTTCGTATTCCGACATCCAACAGGTTTAGTTCGAAATGTTTTTCTACAACCATTTACCGTTAACGTTTGGTATTGCGTAATAATCATTGGAATTTTTGTAATTGGCACGACATCGTACATCTCGTATCGTGAAAAGAGAAATTCAGGTAAAATTCAATTTATCAATTTATCCATTACATTGAAGCGATATTCCCAATTTTTCTTCTTTTTTGCACAGCTTCCTGTTCATTCATATCCTCCCCACCCCTCTCTTCAACTTCCCCACGTCCCAGCCCTCTTCATTTTGACACATAATTTTTGTTGTTGTTGTTGTTGCTTCTTCTTTCACTGACATTTATGCATTTTCTTTTTCATGTTTTCGGTTGGATGTTGGATGGATGGCGACAATAACGGGCATATTTTCATGTATCGCATTACATTTGATATATTATTATTGTGTGTGTCAATAACATAAAATTGTATTTTCTTTTTTTTTTTCGGGATAAAAGAATTATTTGGTGACAGTCATTCAATGGCAAATCGTATTGAAACCAAAACGATGAAGAACGTGCAAGCGAAAATGGTTCGATCAAAGAAATTGAAACAGCATCGCAACTTGGTAGATGATACGATTGCAATGCAAAGTCAACAACAGACACGCAAACAACATCAAACAACTGACAATACCATATTAAATACAGTCCAGTTAAAACAGTATGCAGCATCACAGCACCGATTACGTGGTGACCAACAAAAACAGACACAAATAATTCCACAAGAAAATGTCATTATTGGGATTTGCACAAAAGTTTTCCGTAAATACTTTTTATCAACGCAAGACTTGCCGGTGTCAATGGTAAGCGCTAACTTGTGAATGAAGAATAAAAAATACTGTCAAGTAATAACAACAACAACAAGAACAGCAACAGCAACAGCAACAGGAAAGCAGGAAGAAAAACAAATTACAAAAAATGAAAGAATGAAAGAGAGAGAGAGAGAGAGAGAGAAAGAGAAAAATTAAACAAAAGATACAAAACAACAAAAAGACACATACCGAGTGCTAAAGCACAGAATGAATAAGAATTTATACAAATACAAATACTCGCTAAAATTGTTGAGTTTGTTAGTCGGCAAATATTGTACAAAGTAGGAACATTGAAAAGATTGCCTCAGAGCATACGAACGATGTCGACTATACGGCGGCATCGACTTTATGAACACAAAAATTCGCAGACAGTTTTCAACAGCTCAGTTCACGCTTCATATTCTTGCATTCGTTGTATGCTCTCTCTCTTTCTCTCTTTCTCTCTCTCTCTCTCTCTCTCTCTCTCTCTCTCTTTTTGTGTGTGTGTGTGTGTGTGTGTGAACTGCGTGAAAAGCAGCGACATATATTACAAAAGCAAATAAATCAAAACTTTCTGATCGAAATGAAAATATTTTCTTTAGTCTTTTCAAGTGAATGAATGAGTCGAAGAGAAAGAGGGAAAAAAAGGGAAGAAAGAAAGAAAAAGAAAGATGAAAAAAGAGAGACAGAGATATAAATTGAGAAAGAGAAAGAGTTGTTGCTGTTGTAATATTTTTGTCGCAATTTTCTTCATTTCGCTCGATGTGAAACAGTGTGCACGTGCCTCGATTACCGTTTCACAATCACTGTGGTCGCGCGGCAATTTTTCCACTTTTTTTTTCTTTTGGATATGAAAAATTGAATGTTCCAAGCTTTTTATGTGGATAAAAGATCATACAAAAATTTTCTGTGGCAAATCTACGATTTTTTTTTTATTTCACTTCAGGAGTTTTTTAGGAATAATTTTGGTTGGAAAAACAAAGATGAAAAAAAAAACCACTTGCATTGCAAGAATTAAATGAGCAGATTCTTTCGAAACAGATCCTTTAATTATGATGATTATTTAAGCTGCATTAAGCTTTACTATCAAATTTATTTCATTTTGTCACTTTCTACATCTCTGCCATCTCTCTCCCTCTCCTTTCCTTTTTCTTTCTCTCTTTCTTTCTTTCTCTCTCTCTCTCTTTCTGTATCTTTCAAGGAGCCATGGCTTTATATTTGTTACTGTTGCTGTTGTTATTTTGTTGAAAAATTTCATTAGATTCAAAACTAGGAAGAAGATTGCATCTCCCTCTGTGCTTTAGCCAGAATATGATGAAATGAAATTATCGAAGCAAAGAAGCACAGTAGAAAAAAAAGCAACAACTCAAAATAAAAAATGCAAGAAAATGAAAAAAAAAAAAACAAAAAAAAAAGAAAACAGACAACCAAAACAGCAACAAAAACAACATCATATATTTTTATTATCTCTTATTCTTATTCTATGGCATTTTATGTGCAATGTGCATTCATTGCAATCGTCATGATTATTCAGGATCAGAGCGTGTTGACGAAGGTGCAGCCGTTGAATAGCAGCAGTTTGCGTAAAAAAATCAATCATGAAAATTCCCATTTAAATGTTTATGAATATTATTTGGGTAAAAGGAGCGATGTAAATGCAAGTGGTGGCAATGGTAGCGATGATGATGCTGATCGAGGTCATAGCATTGCAATACGAAATAAAGTCAACAATGTCAATAGCAAACCAACAAAAACGTTCGATAACATAAACATAAAATATGACGAAAGCGCACTTTCACGTTGTGCGCTTCTTTTCATCGGTGCTCTATGTCAACAAGGTAAACGTTGCAATTTTCAAACTTCCTTTGGGTAATCTTTTTATTATTATTCATTCTTATGCTACATCTTCACATTCATTTTTTCTCTCTTTTTCTCTCTTTTTTTCTTTCTATCGTGAATGTTGGTTGGGTGATAGGTGCGAATTGCATTGAAATGTTTTTACACAATTCAGACAGAAATCAAACATTTTCCCACCAAATCATCAGCTAGATATGCATACCGTTCTAATCGCTGAAAATTTCTTTTCAAACAACATTTTCTTTTCACGCGTCGCGAGAAAGTTTTTTTTATTTTTTTTGCTTTATGAGATGTTTGTCATTGAAATGCATGGCAGATTGTAGTTAGTCTCTCTCTCTCTTTCTTTCCTTCCTTCTTTTGATCTTTCTCTCTCCCTCTTCCTCACTATATTTCGCTCTTTCTGTATGAGCCACGAAGAGGACAATATCACCGAATCATTTTCACGCCATTACATTTCTATCGAATGCGGTTCACATCGATGCCGTGTATCTTGCTCATGTCACAATCAGTATGTGCTTGCATGTGTGTGTGTGTGTGTTTTCTTCATCGTTTCGCATTCATTTTCCATACACACTCGACTTCATTCTTTCTTTCATTCGTTTTTCTTTTGGTGGTTGCTTTTCCATACCCCGAATCGGTTTCTATGCGCCATTCAATGCATTGTATTCGATATGCTTCACTCCTTCATTTCTCTTCTTCTTCTTCTTCTTCTTCTTCTTCTTCTTCATTGCTGTACGAATCTGATGGTGCTGTTGATATTGTTATTGTTATTGTTGTTATTTTGCACGTGAATTTAAATTTATCAAACGAATGTGAAATAAATATTAATATTGAATAGTCGATATTGGCAATCTTAGAATCCATTCAATATGTGCATAATATTTTCCCATTATTGAAAAATGAGCGACGAAAATGTCGAGTAACAAAAAAATAAGTCACAATAAAATATAAATGGAAACGACAACAAGATTCGTATCCATCTTGTATTTTTTTTTTTTCTTTGCTTGCCATTTTGTATGTATACATTTTTGGTAGAATGGTGTCGCGAGTATAGTCGGCAAAAAAATGTTATGCTTTCCATTTTGACAAATGTCCGTTTTCAATAACGAAATAAAAAATAATAATAATGGAGAACAAAGAAAGCAACAACAACAACAACAACAACAACAGCAAATACAAAATAAAAGTGTGAATCGAATACATGGTTCTATTTGTAGAATCGACACCTTTTGCATCACTGCTGACAAATTATTTTCCATTAACGTCTTAATCAAATATTGATAAAAATGAACGAGCATAGCATTTGAACGAATTCGAATGAGAGGAAAAATTTTGTTTTTTTTTTTTTCCTTTTTATTTGAGAATGAAGGGAATCGAATTGGATGTCACATCTGAAAAATAGAGACACTGAGACAAAACGGCAAAGAAGAAAAAAAAAAACGGCATAAAATAAAAATTGGGAAAAGAAACGAGAAGTAAACGAATGAAAATAAAATAGTCAAAATCGCACATGAATCGAACGGTGTCTGCCCGTTTCAACAACATTCGTTTCACTATTCGATCGTAGTTGATTGGATTTTAACCGAACAGAAATTGGCAATTTTACAAATAAAATGGATATAATTTTCGTTTTCTCTATGTTTTCGAGCTCTGCTTCTGTCGCGCGATCTTATTCATTGAATGAAAAGAAAACTGTGTGCTCAGTGCACGTGTTGAAATACAACATAAGTTACGTGGTCGGTGCTTGAATTCATCGAATTCAAGAATGAAGATGGAAAAAATGAGAGAAAGGGAAGATAGAGAGAAAGGGAAGATAGAGAGAAAGAGAGAGAGAGAGCAATTGAAGACCAAAAGAAGAAGGGCTGAAATGAAAATCAAATTCAACATCAGTACCAGTCATTTGATAAACTCCCACCGAAATGTCAACGATTGGACAATGAATCAAATTGAATAGATTGAGAATTTGGTTGATGTGACCAGGCATATTTGCAAATTACGAAATATTTGCATAAAATCGAGTGCGTAATTACATTTACGATTTTGATGATGTATTTCCATCATCATCAAGAAAAATGATTTGAAGATTTTGAAAGAGCCGCTCCACATTCATTGGCTACAACCACGGATTCAACCTCAATATTCACCCACTCTCTCTCTTTCTCTCTCTCTCTCTCTCTCTCTCTCTCTCTCTCTCTCTCTCTCTCACTCTCACTTTCACTCTCTCGCCCTCTCGCCCTCTCTCGCTCTTTTTCTCTATAAATATGTATAACATTGATTCACTCGATGTATTTTGTGGCTTTTATGGATATATATGCGCATTGTTGAAACGTCAATGATGTCGCTCAGCATTTGCATACAAAAAAAAAATGAAGAAATGATATATTCGCTTTCATTTTCATTTCATAAATTTCCATTTCTTAGCGCTCATTCACTCTCACTCTCACTCTCACTCTCATTTTCTTTCTCTCTCTCTCTCTCTCTCTCTCTCTCTCTCTCTCTCTCTCTTTGTCTCTCTCTTTGTCTCTCTCTCTTTCCTTTACGCAATATCTCTGTTTTTTATTTCATTTTTCTCTTTTTTTGTATTGTTGGCATTCCTCTTTCACTGTCTCATCAATGTTATAACATCTTGAACTCTGCAGGCTCTTCCGAAATGCCACAATTCACATCGCGCCGATGCATCATTATGCTGATTCTGTTGTTTGGTTTCTTTATATTCCAATTTTATTCAGCGAGCATTGTCGGATCTTTGCTAATGGAAAAGCCAAAAACCATTAAAACATTACGGAATCTGATTGACAGCCCATTGAAGTTTGGAATTGAAGATATAGCATACAACAAGGACTTTTTCACAGTAAGTACCTGTACCAATATGCATACTATCGACAAGCACATACACTGGCACATATCACGAGTCTAAACATGCACACACGACAACTCAAGCTGGAAGCTGGTGATTAAACAAATTCAACAAACTCACACACACACACACACACACACACACACACACACACACACACACACACACACACACACACACACACACACACACACACACACACACACACACACACACACACACACACACACACACCCCCCCCCACACACACACACACACACACACACACACACACACACATACATACACAAACTCAAATGCTGTTGTATCCAGCGGAGTATCAAACAGCAACAGAGATAGAAATAGTGACGAGGATAGTGATGAGAAAGCGATTGGAATAGAAATATAGAGTAAAAAAGCGATCTACACAGCCCATATAATCAAGTCTTTTGTAGATGCTTCCGTAATTTGCATCTAGTGTCTTGTTTATGTTTTTTTTTTTTCAGAAAAAGAAAGAAATAGAAAAAAAAAAATTCGTCACAGCAATTTTAAATGAGTTTGCCGAGTTTAAATGAATCAAAATGTGCATATATAAAATCACTTCAGACTTTTGAATAATCGAACGTAAAAACAATTTGCTCTCTATGTTCTCTTTGGCAAAATGATTTTTTCTTTTCTTTTGTGCGTGGGAGTTTGAGTTGAGGTGGTAAACAGCCGCCCAATTCATTCATTCGTTTACCATCCAAAAAGAAGCAAACGAAACGAAAATCATTTGTACAACTTGTTGACATAATTCTGATTCTATTGTCTCTTTTAATTCAAATAACTTTTTATAGCTCGCGGCCTGATGGAAATGCAAACAGAAACTAACCGATTTGTTTTTTTGCAAAAAAAAAAAAAAAAAAAAAAATCTCACACAATCACATCAGTAGTAAAAGAAATGAGTGAAAAAAAAAATGGTAAAAATCGAGAGTGAAAAAAAGAATTGGCAAAGATAAATTTTGATTTTTGGATTTTCATCGGTTTATCCATTCGTTCGAATAGCAAAAATAATGACAATGTGCTTCGCTTTAGTATTGGTATTTGTCGTATGGTATGCTGATTCCATTTTATAGCTGTAAGCAATATACATACAAAATACTGTCGACATTTTCAAATGCAACACATTTTGCCCGGCTCAGACAAAACAAAAAAAAAAAAAAAAAAAAAAGAACAAAAAACAAAAAATTAAAGGCTGTGTGATTCGAAAGAGACTCAAAAGAGAGAGAAAAAAAAACGGTACCATGGAGAAATATTAATCGATTGAACCGCAGATTGTATGATACTATCGTAATGGCTAGTTTGGTAGGTACGCCTGCAGATATACAATAGACAATTGTGCACCTGTTATCCACGAAACAATTCAATCGGACCATTGTTTTTCTCGTTTCCCTTCTTGCAATTTGGATAAGCTAAATGAAAATTTCGAAAGAAAAATCAGCGGCAAATATTAAATGTGGATCAATTTTACACAAAACCAAGTCATGAATCCATTTAAAAACGATATTTCGAAATTCATTGCTATAGATTTGCTCTGTCGGTGTTTCTATGATATAACGATTTGACCTATTTGTATTGTTACACTAACAACACACACACATACACACACACACACACACACACACACACACACACACACACACACACACACACACACACACACACACACACACACACACACCGCACGCACGCATACAAACATAAACTCGAACACAAACTCGAAAACAGGCACATTTGTAAATTATTGGATTTACATGTTGAACTTTTTGTGACGTTTACAATTCATTGGTTCATCGCATCATTTTGTAGCGAACTACGGACGCTGTGGCAATAGAATTATACGAGAAAAGAATCAAAATTGTCAATCCAAAAACTGGTGACATTTCCTATGACAATTTTCTACCAGCAAACATTGGAATGGCCTATGTGCGGCAAGGAGGTAAGTTGTTGTCTAGGCATTTATTTTGGATTAATTTCAATAGATTAGTGACAAACTCTATCGATGGCAGTTTAAATCCAGTTGAAGTCTTGTATTCTGAAATATATTCCGATGCGAATCTTCTTTTGCTCTCATTACCCATCTCTTTCTCTCTCTCTCTCGCTCTCTCTCTCTCTTTTTCTTTCTTTCTTTCTTTTTCTATCCCTCTCGCTTTCGCCCCTTCTCTTTTTTCCTCCCTCTCTCTTTCACTCCTCTTGCTCTCTTCAATTTTCTCTACTACTTTGTAACTCTCTTTCGTTCAAATCATGGTATATTCAATGAAAATGAATAATTTATTACTGAGTTGATTTGGTCGGCACGGAAAATCATTTAAAATTATAAAGTGATTAATCGCATTCGCAGAGGATATAACGATTTTGATCCATATAACCGCATTACAAATGAAGTAAATATCATTTGGCAATTTATGTTAAAAGTAATATGTGAAAAGCATTGTTATATATTCATGTGTCCACTTCATCTTTCCCCCTCAATCAAATGATGCCGAAGGATTGAATTGATGGTTTGATGTTGTTGATTCGATATAAACACGCTGCGATACCGATTTCAATGGTATTTCTTGTAATTTTCTTATTGGTTTGAGTTGACATTTATATAGGTCAAATTTTAAATTACCTCATCAGCATAATTTATACATTTTGAAATTTTGGACGGTTTGTCGGTTCGGTTTTTTCCTCTCTTCTGTTCGTATTGAATTTGCCACAGAAAATCGAAAACGAACATAGGCAATATCATGTGTGTGTGTGTGTGTGTGTGATTCGTAACAACAAGCAGTATGCAGCAAATATTGGAGCATATGTTCTTACGTTAGTCATACTTTATGTAACCATTTCTGGTGTAATGATTGTTGTTCACATTGTTTTCTTTTCTAGATTGTTCGACTTCTTCTTTATCCATACGAAAAATTTATTCGGTTTTCGTTTTCGGTTGCATGAGTTTTGATGTTGTTGTTGGATTTTCCGCCTTTTTACATTGCACATCTTGCAAATGGAAACACACATAAAAATGAAGAAATAAATGAATAAAATTCCAATTCTGCCGCATTTTTATGGAT